>CAHIKZ030000004.1:1595000-2099795 GCA_903632075.3 Acanthosepion pharaonis
TTCAGGTGGTTGGAATGTCGAACTGAACCATTTATTTTGCTCACTGGGGTAGACTGTTCTAGTTCCATGTGCCATGTCTAATGGATGTCAGTTATCTCCTGCTTAATTCCCTCTCCAAGTTCTCCACCGCCTTAACCAGGTATTGAAATCACACTCTTTGGGTCCTGTTACTGGATCTAACTAACACATTTATCAACTGTGCCATGTGTCCTTGAGTTTAATGAGATTAATGGATGTAGCTAAATGGTAGAGAAGAGGATAAACAACTGGAAAGGCTAATGATCCTTCTTAGGTGCCAAATTGATAGAACTTGTTACCACTTAAGAAAGAGGAAGAAAAACCTGAATGAAAAACAGTGTAGTGATATGCAAATTAGTATAATTTGCATATGAGCAGGTAGCTCATATGATAAATGGACAACAACTAGAACAGAGGTTGAATGCTTACTTAGCATAACAATGGCGTCGCCGATAGGATACTCTTTGGTCCTTGAAGACCCAGAGTACGTAAATACGTGGATTCGTTGCTTTTCTGCTAATGCAAGATGTAAAAAGTTGAAAGACAACAAAAACAGAGGAGGGGAAAATGAAATCGCCGACTTGTTCATGGCTACAGCTGGTTGTGAAGCGATTATGAAGGTTGCTACAATGGTTTACCCTCGAGAACTAGAAGAAATGACTTTCGAAGAAATAAGTCAGGTTATTGAGGGAAACATGAGGCCAAAGAAAAGACTGGTGATTGCAGAAAGGACCAAGTTTATAGCAATGAAGCAGGAAGTGGATGAACCGATAGTAAAATATTTACACCGGTTAAGAAGTGCGAGTAAATACTGTGAATTCGAAAAACTAGGAACAGGAGAGCAGACAACGGAAAAAGAATTAATCCAACTAAGATTAATTGAAGGTATGCATAATTCAGCACATAGATACAAGTTAATGGAACAGTTACAACTTACAAACATGCCTTTGAATATGTGTATAGAATTTATACAACAGCAGGAATTAATACATACCTACAACCAAAATAAAAATAAATCCTACGAAGAAATAATGGCTGAAACATATATTGGTACAAACAAAAAAAGAAAAAATTGTGCGTACTGTGGAAAAAATTCATGAAATGAAAAAGAAAAATGCCCAGCCTTTGGAAAGACGTGTTCAAAGTGTTTAAAAAAAAAAAATCACTTCAAAGAAGTATGTAAAAGGAAAAATGTGGAAAAGAGTAGAGGATGAAAATAGACAGATTTTAATGTAAAAAGGATAATATACAAAATACTGGATCTAAGAATGGAGATACAAAATAAAAGTGAAAATCAACGACTGTATTGTCGAAATGCAAATCGACACAGGTAGTGAGGTCAACGATATTACCCAGAAATTTGTGGGAAAAAATGGGAAAACCGTTTTTAAAAAAAACCAACGTACAATTACGTCAGTTTGATGGTTCGATTATAGCAATTATGGGTTACTTTGAAGGTTCAATAGAACTAAAAAGAAAATATGAAATAGTACCCATTATAGTTACAAATTGCCGAAAAATGCATGTACTATTGGGGAATGACGTGTTAAAAATAAATTCAACGAAGTTGATTAATGAGATAGAAAAAACAGGAAAATTAAAAAATTATGAAGCTAGCCTGAAATTAAAAGAAAATGTTTCCCCCTCCTACTACGAAGCGAGAAAAATACCAGTGCATTTATTACCGTTGGTAATAGCTAAATTATGAAAAGCTAATAAAGGAAGACTTATTAGAACCTGCCCCTCCAGGAGGAAGTAAATGGGCATCACCCATTGTGGTATTGAAAAAAAAAAGATGGTGACCTGAGAATTTGTGGAGATTATAAAATAGGGGTGAACCATAAAGTTTGTGCTGACTTGTACCCTATTCCGAATGTGGAAGTAGCTTTACATAAACTTGCTGGAATGAAAGTATTTTCGAAGATAGACCTAAAATCAGCTTACCACCAAATACCGATAAATGAAAATTTTAAAGAAGTGACGACCATAAACACACCTATAGGCCTGTTAAGGTGGAAAAGAATGCCGTATGGCATAAAAACGGCAAGTGCAATTTTTCAAAAAGCTAAAAGTAATAGGAAATGTTGAAAATACCATCTGTTATCAAGACGATATATGTATTGGAGATTTAAATGAAGATGATTTAAAGAAAAAAACTGAAAATATACTGAACCGGCTAAGAGACGCTGGTATGACAATAAATTAAAAAAAATGTGTAACCAATAGTAATGAAATATCATTTTTGGGTTACTCAATATCAAAGGAAGGGATCGCTCCAGATAAAGTACTAATAGAGAAAATTCTAAAAGTTGCTACACCAAAAAATAAAAAAGAGTTGGATGGATGTTGGATTTAACGGCATGTCAACTCCTATTTGGGTCAATTTATGCCGAAGCCTTATTAATTTATGAATTTAAGTTGGTTATTTTGTATAAAAAGATGAAAGGTTGTTGGGTTTCATAATTTTCTGTATTTTTTGGGATTGCTTTTTGTGACCGTTTCTGATTGTGTATTTTACTGTTTACATTCATAGATGCATATATATGTCTATAAGCATATATATATATATACACTATTTATATTTTATTGAGGATTTTTATTTCCTTGAGAAAACTGTATATTTTTTCTGTGTCTGTATTTTTGAATATTTCTTTTAAATCTTTTCCATTGAGATATTTCTGTCTTATCCTAGTTATGATTTTGCATTCTGATAGAATATGTCTTATTGTGATTAGGCTTCCACATTTACATTTTGGTGGATTTGTCTTTTTTAATATGTGAGAATGAGTTAAATATGTGTGTCCTATATGTGTTCTGGTTATGACAACTTGTTTTTTTTCCGAGTATTTCCAAGATCATTTCCCATTTTCCTACTTTAGGTTTAATTTGAAATAATTTATTTCCGGTTTGGTTTTTCCATAGATTTTGCCATTTGTTTCTTATGTATTTATATATTTTAAGTCTGTATATGGAATTTGAAGATTTTCGTCAATTGTCATTTTTAAAGATGATTTAGCAGCATTATCTGCCTTATCTCCTCCTTGGATGCCAACATGGCTAGGAATCCAGCAGAAGATGATATTTTGCTTTTTTTCCATTGAATGTAGTTTATATAGAAGACTTTGTATTAATGGATTTTCCAGTCTTTTCCCTTTTAGGGAGGTTAATACCGATAATGAATCTGAGAAAATAATATAGTTTTCTCCTTTGTTTTTTGATATGAAATTTAGTGCTAGTTTTATTGCGTAGGCTTCTGCACTGAAAATTGATGCTTCATTTGGCAAGCGTTTTTTTGATAATTGTTTTTGTTATTGCTGCGCTGCCTGTTTTTTCTTCGTCTTTTGATCCATCTGTGTAAATACTTTCATAGTTTTGATATTTTTCTTTTATTTTTGAGAATTTTTCAATGTATGTTGTGGGGTGTGTTTTTGATTTTGATAATTTGTTTAAACTTAATATTATGTTTGGATTTTTGATTATCCATGGTGGTATGTTTGTTTGGTTGGTTTTAAGTATTTGATTAGACGGTAAATTATTTTCTTGGATGATTCCTTCCATCCGGAGTCCCAATGTTTTGATTTTATTTGTGTTAAGATTAAATTTCTCTTTGTGATTTGGTGTAATTACACCAAATCACAAAGTCACAAAATCAGAACGTGTAGTATCTATTTGTACTTGGAAGAGTCTATCTGTTAAAAATCCTTTTACGAAGTTTGGTAGTCGACCTCTTAATCCTAATTTATGCAGATCTTTCATTATACCATGTTTCCAGGTTTGATCAAATGCTTTTTTCTATATCAAAAATATGGCTATTAGATGTTGTTTGTTTAAATTGGCCTCTCTTATGGCTGTTTTCTAGTCTTATTATGTGATCTATTGTACTTCTTCCTTTATTATATCCACATTGATATTCTGATATGTGTTTTCCTTCTTCTAGAAACCAACTCAATCTGGCGTTGACCATTCGCTCCATTGTCTTACATAGACAGCTTGTTAATGCTATTGGTCGGTAACTTTGTGGGTTGTTTCCCTCTTTTCCTTCTTTGAGTATGGGAATAATTACAGATTCTCTCCATATTTTGGGAAATTTCCCAGTAGTCCAAATATTGTTAAAAAATATTCAAAAGGTATTTCAGCGATTCTTGTGGTAGTTGTTTAATAAATTCATAGTGGATTTGGTCTGGGCCTACTGCTGTATTATGGGATTTTTTTATGGCTTCTATTAGTTCCGCTTCAGTGAATAGGTTGTTGTAGGCTTCTGTATTTTTAGATGAAAAATTTAGTTGGTTATTTATATCTTTTTGTTTACACTTTTGTAGGTTTTGATTTTTGCTCATTTTAGAGTTTTCTGCAAATGTCTCTGCTAGTAGGTTTGCTATCTCTCTTTTGCTAGTTGCTTTAGTGTTGTCCTTTTTAAGATGTATTATTGGGTGTATTTGATCTTTTCCAGCTATTTTCCTCATCATTTCCCATATTGTCTTGGTTTTAGAATGTATTTAGGCTGTTTACATATTTTTTCCAACATTCCCTTTTGGCTTCTTTTACAGTTTTCCGTGCTACTGCTTTGAGTTTCTTCATTTCAATCAAATTTTGGGTTGTGGGTTCCTTCTTGAATTTTTTAATGTTGCTTCCCGGTTTCTGACTGCTTTTTGGCAGTTTTTGTCAAACCAGGGTTTAGTTTTTTTATAATTATTTTGCTTTTTTGGTATATTTTCTGAGGCAATGGTTATTAATGTTTTGGTAAAGTATTCTACCGAGTTGTCTGTGTCCTTTGACTGTATCAGTACTTGTTTACATTTGTTTTTGAAACCCTCCCAGTTGGCTCTTTTCAGTTTCCATCTGACGGGCCTATCTTTTCTTCCTTGGCAGGCTTTTTAATTTTCTAGTATGATCGGGTAATGATCACTGCCACATGTGTCACTATGTGTTTTCCATGTATAATCCATACAAATTTCTGGATCGCTTATACTTAAGTCTATTGATGATTCTGTTCCATTGGAGGGATTAAGGTAGGTTGAGGATTTATGATTTAATACACATAAGTTATGGGTGTTAATTATTTCTTCTAATATTTTACCTTTAGTATCTAGCTTTTTGCTATTCCATATAGGATTATGACTGTTAAAGTCTCCTAGTAAGATTCTGGGTTTGGGAAGTTGCTCCATCAAGTTGTTTATTTCTGTTGTGTTTATTGGTTCCTGTGGGGGTATATAAATGGAAAGAATTGTGATGGTTTTATCTAGTGTCACTTGTGTTGCTATTGCTTGTAATTTAGTTTTAATGTGTACTTTACTTTGCGGTATGTCATTTCTGATCAATATTGACACTCCTCCATTAGCTCTATGTCCTGTATTGTGATTATAGTGGTATTGTTTATAATTTTTAAGTTGGTATTTTCTTGTAAAAAAGTTTCCTGTAAGCAGATGACGGCTGGATACAGTAGTGACATAAGTATGAGTAGGTCATTGTAATTTGATTTTATTCCACGACAGTTCCATTGCAGGATCTTATGTGCCATGATTATATTTTCATTTTTTGGGAGTAAAGTTACCTACTAGGTTGGTATCATTTGTCCTCTCAATTTTTTTCCATCTCTTGAGTTTTTAGAAGCTTTGTCTTCAACTGCTTGTGATGTCCTTCGATCAGATTTTTGATTTTGTTTTGAATTTTGTTTATTATCTTTTCTTCTATTTCTATATATTCCATAGGTTCAAATTTATTTTCATTTGATATACTGATTCTCGATTTTGAGTTAGATCTTGATCGAGTGCTTTCTTGCTCTGTTGTCTTTTTTTTTTCTTTTTGTTTATTTTTCATTTTCTTAGTTTGGGTTTGGAAAGAAGAGGGTTCGCTGGAGTTTTGTTCTGTGTTTTCTTTCCAAAGTTTTTTGCCTCCTTCTGGGTTTATTCCATTTGATCTGGGTTGTTGAGTTTTATTTTGATCCGATTTAAGTTCGGTTAAAAAGGGTTTTTAATTCTTCAAGGAAAGCTTTTAATTCCTTACATAGATTTGTTATTTCAATTGAACCTTTTATTTTATCTTCATTGTTTATTTTATTTGCTTTTTGTGCCATGGAAGCATATGTGTTTTCTTTTATATTATTTATAACTTCCTTTCGTGCTTCTATGTAAGATATATTTTTTTGTATTTTATTCTAATTATTTCTTTCTCCTGTTTATATATATTGCATTGTTTTGAGAGGGCAGAGTGGTTTCCCAAACAGTTTGAGCATAGGCTCTCATTTGGGCAGTTCTCTTCTTTGTGTTCTGGTTCCTTCTCACTACATTTCCACATATTTTTTTATTTCTACAGGAATCTCTGTGATGCCCAAATTTGTGGCATTTATAGCATTGTAGAGGGTTTGGTACATATTGTTCTACTTTTATACTTTCATATCCAATTTTTATTGAAGTTGGAATTTGGGGGCGTTGAACGTTATAATGTAGGTATTAGTTTGTATCTCAGCTCCATTTTTTTAATTGTTATTCTTTTAACATTTGTAACTCCTTGAGTTTGGAGTTCTATTTTTATTTCCTCTAGAGTGCACAAGGAGAGCTCCTTACTTTTTACTACTCCCCTTTGAGTAATTTAGTGTTTGGTGTGGGTAGGTTTTTATTTCTATCTCTTGTAGTTTTTTTTTTGTCTGATCAATGTGTCCGCATATTTTTTTTTCTACTTCTATTAGTATTGTTCCATTTTTGTAATTTTTTAACCTTTTTTTGGTATTATGATATTTGTTATTGCTTTTTGTATTTTAAACGAAGAAATTTCTGATAATGATTTTTGGCTTATTGCTTCGAAAGTACAATAAACCGTGGGAAGTTCTCACTTTCATTCTCTGTTTCTGAGTCGTTATCTACATGTGGTCTCTTGGAAGATTTCTTTTTTTCCATTGATTGTTTTTATTTTTTTGTTCATCATTCTCTCCCTACCCACCACGGAGTCCAGATTGGGACAGGTCAAGGGGGGAAACCCATTCGCCTTGCCATGTCGGGCTACGTGAATGATATACTCTTTTTGGGAGGAGTCTTTGAGCACGCATGTTCCTTTGTTTCCGTTTTCCAAGTATTACGGCTGTGAAGGTTTAGCAAGTGTGTCAGATACTTTTTTCCCCAAATTGATTGACCCTCAGCCACCGCCTTCCATCACATATTTAGGGTTAAGTGTTAGTTTTGGTTGGGAAGAGGAGTGTCAGTTATAGGTTTGGGTTGGATTATATATGATGGGGCTTGACATGACCAGCCGATTGATCGGATCGGGCCCCTCCGACCGCCCGTCTAGCCCAGGTAAGGGCCAAAGTGGTGTGTTACAAGATTGTGACCGCTTTACACCTGGGTTACAACCTGCTCAACCACCAGGATCCCGTCCCCAGACATTACGGGTCGCCACCCACGGCCAACAGGTGGCCCCATTGAGGGACTTTTACCCTCTGCAGGGGGGCAGTCGGCGTATTCTGATGCCCCACCGACCGGGCGGAAAAAAGAGTTGGAGTCCTTCTTAGCTTTGGTAAATTTTTATAGAAAATATGTACCAAAATATAATGAGTTAACAGAACCATTTGCTAAGTTAAGAAAAAAAAATGTGGAATTCATTTGGTTAGAACACCAACAGAAAGCCTTTGAAAACTTAAAACAGATTCTGGCAAAAAAGCCAATAGTACAAATTTTTGACCCTAAGAAGGACATAACTCTAACTAACCCTAGCCCTAGCAGTCCACATCTGGTATTTTGTCACAAGATGGGCATCCCATAATGTACTTATCGAGGAAATTAACAACAACTGAACACAATTATTCGAATATAGAAAGGGAGGCACTAGCCATAGTGTGGACAACGGATAGAGCAAGACAGTTTTTGATGGGGAAAAAATTCTTGTTGAAAAGTGATCATAGACCACTGGAATTTATTTTCAACCCAAGAAAAGAGCTACCGAAAGTTACAACGTCCAGAATATTACGTTGGGCGATTAGACTGATGGCGTTCGACTTTGACATTGAATATGTTAAAGGGAATACGATACCGCACGTTGATGCCTTATCTAGATTGAGGTTTTATAGAGAGGAGAAGGACAAAAACAACGAAGAATTTGAAGACACATTCTTGCACCTTGTAGAAACTGATGTAATATCTGTAGATAAAATGGCTACTGAAACTACAAATGACCCAGTGTTAAATAGAATAATGTCGAGGATAAAACAGAATCATGGGGGAAATTGTTCAATGGCTGAAAGACCAAAGAAATTAGACATAGAATGACTATAGAAAACAGGATAATATGTAAGGAGACTTGGTAGTTCCCCAGAAACACAGAGGAGACAGGTTATAAAAAGTGTACACGATGATGTACATTGTGGAGTGGCAGCTACGCAAAGAAGATTAAAATTGGAAGCTTGGTGGCGGGTACTCAAGAGACGAGAAGACTACGTAAGAAGATGCAAAAAAATGCACAGAACTTAGGAATTTTAAGCAAAAGAAAAATACATGTATGGCCCCGAGAAGTAGAACCATGGAGCAGAGTACACATGGACCATGCCTATGTCAATGGGATAGGACTATTATTAATATTAGTAGACGCATATTCAGGTTGGCCTGAAGTGGTGAGAGTACCCGATAAAAAAAGTACCACCGTAAAACAAATATTAAGAGTAATATTTTCGAGGAATGGGACACCGAGAACATTGGTGACTGATAACGCGCCAGAATTTGTGGATGCTGATTTGCATGAATGGCTAAGAAAAATAGGATGCAGACTTTACAAGACCCCTCCCTACCACCCTCAAAGTAATGGGATAGCGGAAAGAATGGTCCAGACGGTAACGAAGGGCATAAAAGCATGCTTGCAACAGAAGGAGGAAGTCGATGCTTTTCTACCAAGACTACTATTAAGTTATAGAACAATTCCACATGCAGGCAGGCCGGAAAGTCCATCTGCCTTAATGGGCAGACAATTAAGGTCCCCTTTGACTATGTCATATGCCACAAATCAAAAGATGTGGTACAAAAGAAACAGGAATATGCCACCAGAGTCAGCCGAATTTATTATGCAGAAAGGACATAATACGGCAATATTAAATAAAGAAAATGGGAACAGTATTCTAGCTCATGCTGACCAAATAAGATCCCAAGGAGAAGAATCGGATGAGGAAATGCCTTCAGAGATGCCCATTATTGACGTAACAGAAGAGTTAATGCAGAATGAAACTGCGGAGGAAGAAGTAGAGAGGGATGAGTTAGAAGAGGAAAAAGTAGAATGGGACAAGTTAGAAGAGAAAGACCACAGTATGCAAGAGGAACAGTTCGATTATAGGGAAAGATGTGATAGATCTAGATCTCCAAGGGAAAGGAGAGAGATAAAGGAAGATGTTCAGGAGGGCACAAGAAGAAGTACAAGAAGTACTCGCGGCATAAGGCCCCTCCGTTATAGGGAGATGTAGTGATATGCAAATTTAGTATAATTTGCATATGAGCAGGTAGCTCATATGATAAATGGACAACAACTAGAACAGAGGTTGAATGCTTACTTAGCAATATACACGACATAACACATAGCAAAGGATGTTTTCTTATCAGACAATCTTTTGTTTTTTTAATATTATGTCCCACTCCATTATCAGGATGTAAGTAATCATGGCTCTCCACATTCTTTTTCTTTATTATCTGGGAATTTCCATGATTTCTTGAGAAAGATAGTGCAGTGATTTCCTGTTGCCTTCTCCAATGTTTGGAATTCAGAATAGTTCTCCTAGACTAGCTGACACACAAGGATAAAAAACCCAATCTATCTTAACATATGATGAGGAGGAGGAGAAGAAAAAGGTTTGTTATCTTCCCTAAGAGTGTTAGTGCAAAATTAAATACAACAGACTACACTGGAAATTGAAGCCATTTTATGCAGACTGCTTCATAAAAGGATGATTTCAGCATCTGAAGAATAGCATATAGAAAAGACATTTTATGCAGCTGCTTCATAAAGGGATGATTTATAATCTAAAAACCATTATTTTTCTCAACTTATATTTACATTTTTTTTAATGTTTTAGGGACTTGGAAAGGTTAATCTATAATTATAAAACAAAGAAAAAAAAACATACCTTTTCCAATTCTGGTACAGTTCTTGAGCAGTAGATTAATTTTGTTACCTCCAGTGGATATGCCTAATTTTTGAAGAGTGGAAGAAATAAGATATTAAATAAGTAAGCAATATATATATTACATTTTTAATTAAATTGTACAGTCAATAGGTGTACATATCAAGCAATTACAAATCTAAAGTACATAGAAAATTAATTGAACTTTGTATGCAAATTTGATCAGAAATCATACAAATAAATCTGGAAAAGAGATTTTCAGTATATGTACAGATATAGACCTGTAAGATAAAATTTGTGAAAAACATTTGGATGTTTAACATTTTTTTTTTATTTCCTTGTTAAAATTTTGCTTTTTATGAGCATGAAAAAAAATTGTTATGGTATCACTCCTGTTATTTAAAAACGCTCTGGTTAATTTTAAAAAAAATTGATATTTAATAAAATTTTAAAATAAAAATCTGTATTTATTTGTATGCAGATATTTTTTAACTTATTAACTGTCAAATTTTTCAACTTAACCATGGCATTGTTAAGTAGCAGAATAACCAAGGAAACAGTTTTTTCTTGGAAATGTTGTTTTAAAAAGGTTCATAAAGAGAAAAACATTAACAAGAAAATAAAAACATTTTAAACATACAGTTTTCACAAATTCTATCTTACTCATTCATTGTTTGGATATTTCATATCAATCATTTATTATTACAATTATTAAATAAAGGGGTCAGTTTGAAATTTTTAAATTACCAAATAATCTCTGACAAGAGATTACAACAACCAAAATATTGTGAGTGAAAACAACCAAGATGAGGACACCAGTTCAAAGAAATTAGTACAAAAAGATTTTTGTTTCATACAAAATATATCAATGACATGGTTGTTGTCCATGTAACTTATTAAAATTTTACTTCCCAGAACCAAATTGTTCATATCTGTATCAAACATGCTTTACTTTGAAAGTAAATTTTTATTATATAAACTGTGGGGCTAAAAGAAAGAAAGGATAAAATAATCAAAAACTTGTCATTATTTACAATACAGTTTTGCTTGTAACTATATTTAATCACAATATACTGAGTTAATTGCATCTGCTTCAAATTAGATCTCTTTCTGATTCACTCTACATATTGGCTGGATGTGAACACTAAGAAAGCAAAACACAAAATAAAAAAGTTGTCCTCTGCACAGGGGCTCCAAGCATCATAACTGGCCCACAAAACAAATCCACCCAAAAAGATAAAATAACAACATAAAATAAGCCAATCAACAACATTGTCGCCAGAGAAAAAACACAAACAAAAGATGTGCTTGGAAACCTCTACAATTTGCTTTTAAGAAAGCAACACATAAATAAGTGGAATAGAACTCAGCCAACAGGCCAAATTTCAATGCCCAGCAGAGTCTTGACATCACCACTGTGACTTCGGTCAGCCAACACTCATAACCACTCAAAATTCACCACACTCCAAACACCTACATTATGCCCAGATAGACATTCCACTCATATCCTCTGTATCAGCAAAGTCAGATTCACAGCTTCACTAATCCACTCCAGGCCTTTCTCAAGTTCACTACCATGACCTAAGTCAAGCAACACGACACACATATCCACTCAAGACCCACCTGCTTTCAAATCACTGTACCTCACCCACATAGAGATATTCTGCTCACATCTGCTGTGTAAGCAATAAAAAAGAATTTTATATTTACAATTGTTGTCTTTTTGCATCACCAGTGGTACTATTGTTTTGTTTCTGTGCTACTATAAACAACTGTATAACAGTAATCTTTTACTTAAGCGACATAAAATAAACTGTTATTCTCTGAATAGTGTAAAATCAATAAGACCAAATTTGTCTCATCTATTTCTATCACAATTGGCATGCCATCTTCATTAATACTGCTGATCATTGAAGGATTTTCTTCAATTTTCATTTTGCATACACCACGACAATGAATGGCCCAAGCAGCAAACATTTTACTAGTGTTGTTCATGCAGGTTTTGTGCTGGATGTCATTCTGCACCATGTTGCAACTCCAGCAATAGACATAACAGATCAGTTGCTTTAGTGGCAACCTGCTGTTATCAAAGAATGAATCATCTCTCCATCACTTCAACAATATTTACATGGGAATAAATCAAAAATTATTTTAAGCAAAGAATATTTATAAAATTAAAACAAAGATATAAAATGGCAGATTATTTTATAAGATATATTTTATAAGTGAAGGATTATCAATGCTTTCTACTTACTTTCATATAAGCTGTTATAAGGCTAAGAAGAGAGACAGTTTTTCCTGTTCCTGAAGGCATCTCAAGGCTGCAATGTCCCTGAAATAAAATATTTAGAGGCAAAATAAAAGTAAAAAAAAAACTTTAAACATCTGATATATACAAAAGAGAAAATATATACATTTAACTGGTATTTTAAAAATTCAAAAAAAATGAATTGATGTAATTTTATACCTCATAAACTCTTACATAATAGGCAAGTAATATCATTTATTTTTTATCATATTAAAAGGTTGAATAAGTAACCAATCTTCTGAACTATAAAGTCCTGTCATAAAAAGGAAAAACAAAATTATAACTACTTCCCCAACACTGGGCTTAAACTGTGAAAGTAAAGGAATTTAATATATTTCACACGTGACAAACTTTGTTACAAATCCTGTTAACTTGTGTTTTACTTAATCAGATTATTTTGAATTGCATCTTCTGCGGACAAAATGTCACATAAAAGAAAACATTCCTGTTTGTCACACAGCATCTCCTTGAACCAAGAAGAAACTGATTAAATTTTAAGGCTGATATACAATTTTTTTTGATTGAATTGATTTCATATATTAGTAATCCAATTAAAACAAAACTTACAGTTACCTCCCCTGAAGCATGTCAATGGATTTTCATTCAGTTTTAGTGACAATTACGTTGATAAGTGTATACAATGAGCGCTTTCTAAACATAGTACAGTGCAAAAGTTGATAATTTATCTCTAGTGTTAATGAAGTAGGTAACATATTTCTTTTCATTATACTCTGCTGCAATTAGATCTCTTTCTGATTCATTCTGAATGCCAACCAGATGTGAGCACCATGAAGGCAGAGAACAAGATAAAAAGTCATTTTCTGCACATAGGCTTCGAGAATCACATCTGGTCTATGAAGCAAACCCTCACCATGAAAGCAACACTAGCCAATCACAAATGTTCCCACCAGAAAATGAGATGTTTTTGAGGACTGCAGGCCTCCATAACAACCACCAACAATCATTGGTTGTCAGGCCACCTGCCGGCACGCAGGGCACTGCCACTGTCACCACCATGCCCTGACCGCTCCTCTTAACATGAACATTACCACTCCCAGGCTTGACTAATCACCCAACTCTTCACACACAGAAAACCAACAGAGAGCAGCACCACCTGGCTCTCAGCACACACCAACATGATTTGTAATATCACATGCAGAATATGGCTGAATATCCAGCCTTGACACTGCCAGACTACACTCAGCTACAAATCTTTCTCATCACCAATACTGTTATATCGGCAAATCAAACTCACTACAGCAGCCAACTATGCAGCTTCAACACTGCCAGGTTCCAGACACCAGACCATCACAGTTGATAACATCTCAACATCAACTCCAACCAGCTAAAAGCCTTCCTCATTACCAACACCATCATCTCAGTAAATCTGACTCACTACAGCGGCTGACTATCCACACTTTCAGGTGCCCAATGCCAGACCATTGCAATTTATAACATCTCAACATTGACACCACCCAGCTACACCTAATTTTTTGTCACTACTACCAGCATACCAAACAGGAATTTTCTTGCAGTCATCACCATGATCCCATTTCGTAGAAACACAGTCCTACCAGCTACACCAATCCCTCATCACCTCAGTCAACCAATGCACCCACCCATGACTTGACCTACCACCATAATCTCAATTGACCAACACATGCATCAGACCCAACCAACAACTATATCCTGTGACCTCAGTCAAACCAACCAAAGAAATCAATCAACTCCCGGCACTACACTTACACCTAATCACCATCCCGACGATCAGCAACTGAAATTGACATTTCACCAATTTTCCAACATCACTGTACAATACTTTGTATATTAAACGAATACACGTTGTTTAAAGAACCTAATCCTTGTTATTCTTTTTGCAACCAAACAATTATTATAACATTAGTTTGGAACAAGGCTACAAGTATGGAGGCATTATGTCAGAAGCAAACTCACTCCTCTGTAATAAATGTCAACCAAACTATCTTGGTAACAATTACTCGACACTGTGATGCCCAATTAACATATTGTAGTATCTGATTAACACCAGAAAGTACCAGACATTCCAAGCCAAATTTAATATCAAATCAAAACCTTTCTTCCAAGAGAAGATTATCTGTGATGACTCCAGTATGTATACCAAAACAGACTTTGCACTTACACCAGTGTTTATTGTGATCATTTTGGGATAGGGATTTAAGAAAACAATAACTGGCTGATAACATTGAAGAAAAGGAAATAAAAATTGGAACACTTTACATTGTTATAAATTTATTGTTATAAACAAAATTTACAGAGAACTGGTTAATTTTTAATTAATTTTAAATAGGGTTTCAGACTAACTGATTTCCATAACAATAATGGATGATGATATTTCTAATAATTGTAATAAATGTCTTCTCTATTTTTTATTCATATTATCCTAAAAGCATTATTTGGGAATGATCTGAATAAAAAAAAAACTAAATATTATGAGGGGGTGCTGAAAAGTACCTGATCTGACTCACTTCCAAAAATCAGACCAAACTTCAGAACACTGATCTTGAGAAGTTGTTCAGGCTAAGAACTTTTCAGCATCCCAAGCAATTTTTTTTAATCATTTCACCTCAAGCAAAGCAATAAAGCCTCTAAGACAAATGGTTACTGAATGGTTAGAAAACATAAAAAAAGAAAAAATAACACTATGAAGGAGAGAGAACAATATAAAACAGGAATTAAGAAGATGGACGATAACAATTGACATTGCATTTAAATTTTTGAAGATCAAAATTGACTGGAAAGCAAGAGACCGGAAGAGAGAAGTGCAAACTGTTAGCATAGAATGTACTATTACATCTAACCATTTCGACTCTAAAATGATGACACCTTGATGCCAATCTAGTACTAACAATTACTATAAATACTATAAATGACAATTTATCTATAAATAGTTAAATGTTTTCAGACAATGTATTCCACTCATTGTATTGCTTTGTTCAAACAAATTCCCTTGTCTTTTATTGCTTTCATATATTCAAGCCTTATTTAAGTAAATTGTTGTATATTTCTTTAAGTTGAACTTTGTATATTCCTTCCAAAATGTGTCATATTTGATATCTCTGCATGTTTTGGGAATGTCAAATCTATCAACCATTCTTTTCTGATCAGTTGCTCCCATACATTGATATCTAAGCTTGGCCTGCTAATTGTATGATTTAAACAGTTTGTGCATTGATTCCATCAACTGTCTTATTCTCCATTGTTGTTCCTGATCAGTTATTTTTAGTTTATACCACAGAGTTTGGTAAACACTCTTACCCCATAACATATGATAACCTAATTGTAATGTCTCTGGACACATTACAGCTTTCCAATGTTCCTCAAACCTTATTTTAGAGTGTGGTTAGTCTCACTGTCACATCTGCACAGAATGCTGTACATGCAGTTTTTTGTCATCTTTTCCTCGAATGGAGAATTTTTGTGAGGTAACAGGGAACCACTGATTAGAGATTAAATCCTAGATTTGAGGTTCCAAAGACATGTAGCAATACCAGATTTGTCAGATTTGGGAAGAAATGCACATAACCAAATAGAAGAAGCTACAATCATCCTAACAAGAAAGCTATAGGAAATAAACCCTATTTTCAACATATCCATATCAAAACAAACACAAACCATTTCAATTAAAGTATCTATTAGTTAGAAATAAACATCACCATGTGAAAATTTGACCATTCAGTGTAAAATAAAATCCTATTTTTCTTGAGCCTACTTTGAGGTAAAATTTCTTATAAAAACCTACATATTTTGACTTCCAGAGATCAGAGAAGCAGCTGTCTTCAAATTGAACACATATGCAATGGTCTCTGGGCCAAGCCACACACAACTGAAGACATGCTTTTTTCTTTCCCCACAGTGCATGCTGAAGAAAAACATGTCGGTGACTTCAAATGAATCATCTACAATAACAGCTTGGACAGTCAGTGAATCTTCACTAATGATAAGTCTTTTTTTAACTATAGATTTTTTTCTGTGAACTAACTAAAGACCTTAATTCAACTAAAGACTATTTTTAATCATTTCTGAGTCTTGAATTCATGTACATAGGTTGTAAGTACAAATGATTTATTTATCAGACATACTCATATTTTCTTTATTTTTTATTTTTATTATCGTTTGAAATTCAGATATTCAGATTTTAAATAAAGCCTGGATGAATGAATTTCCTACAAAATAACAAATGACAATTTCAATTAGTTTTGAAAAGAAAGACAAGCAATACCTATATTTTTTTCAGAGTTAATTTCTTCTTTTACATATCATTCCATAAATTATTGTAGCAATATTCTTAAATTCATAAATTATCATTAAAAATACAATAAAATAGGGCAAATAGGAATATAAATTACATACTGTGTTTGAATTAATGAGCAAAAGAAGACGTGTTGCACCTTCATAGAAACTGAGTGAATGAGGAGTATTCTTATGGACAGGGACAAAAGTATTGTTGTATAAGAAAAAGAAAATTTGTTTATATAAATTCTCCAGGTAAATTATGGAAATTAAATTAAAAAAAAACAAAATAACCTAAATGATTAATCTCTATAAAAGACAGGATATATGTGTGTGTGTGTGTGTGTGTGTGTGTGATGAATGCACGGCCGCAATTTTTGACGGATTTGCACCAAAATTTACATGCACATGCTCTAAGTTAGCGGGAAGGCCAAGACTGACTTTGCATTTCCTAACTCCCATCGATAGTAGAAATAATCGATTTTTTCATGCTTCTATGGCAGTTTTCATGTAGTTTGCAGTCATTTTGTACTGGCCAGAGTGAGAGCCTATAGCTGGCTGCCACAAATAGGCCGGAAGATTCTATTGGCCAGTGTGACAGCCAACAGCTGACTGACACGAATGTTAACTAGCATGCTAGCATGCAAAAAAAAAAAAATCAATAGCTGCATTCGTCACAAGTGGAAAAAATTTAAATCTGCATGGCACTTTACTTCAATTGGCTCATTCACTTGCTTAAACTCAACGTTGATTCTGATTCCGCAGAACTGGGTTGTGTGTGAAAAAGTTTTTTTTGGTAACATTCTTTTTTCATTTGGTTTTTCCAGTTTCGAGTCTTTTTAAAGCTGATCATTTTGTGTTCATTTTGTTTAGTTCTTTTTTCGTAACAGATTTAATGTTTAGTATAGAGCTTAGAAAAAATTCACAGTGTGAGATAGGCAAGAAGTAAGGCATGTAGCAACATCAGCATGGCAAAGGGCACTCCTTTAAAGGCAAAGAAGGGCAAAAATATTTTAAGTCAAGTGATAGCGATTGCTGTATGAGTCGTACGATTTTTTAATCAAGCACGGTCAACACCGGGCCATGCTGCTAGTACATAATATATTTGGCATCTCAGTTTCAGTCAATTCTCACCTCCGCATGTCTTCCTATGTGTTCTCTATAAATACTTTCAAGATAATTGTTCTGATGAACTTTGCTTTTTCAGTTTCATGAATTTAAGTGCAATGCTAGTCAGGTAGCTAGGTCTCACCATTTAGTGCTGAAATTGCTAAGTAAGTATTAGTTCTATTCCAATAGTTTTTTCTCCTGCACTTCTCACTTGTGGAATTCTCTTCTATCTTCTTGCTTTTCTGTCAACTACAATCTTCAAAAATTTAAATGCAGCATCAATTGTCGTCTTCTGTCACATTGAATTGTGGTCTTTAACCCCTTGGCTTTGTCATGCTTGGGATAAAAATTATGAAGAAAAGAATTAAAACAGTAACAATAGAAAGAGTTATACTTATCCTTGCAAATAATAACCAACCTTGGCATCTAAAGTCTTCTTCAGTTCTGTCATGTACAAATATTGCTCAGGATAAATGTAATCATATGGAAAGTACACAAGTAATCCGTCAATATTCAACCTTCAAATAAAAGAGAAAAAATTATTATTAAAATATTCAAAACTTCCAAGGAATGTTGCTAATTGCACATTTCTTAACATTAGATCTGCAGATGACACAGTGTTAATAGTAGACACAGAAAGTAAACTACTGAGAGAAGGTAGTAAAGAAATAAGAAAAACATCAATTGCAAGAAGGCAGAATGCATAGTTGTTAGCAAAAGGAACATCCCAACATGCAAATTCAAACTAGAGATGCCAAAATCAAGCAAATATAAAAATTTAAATATCTAGGAAGTGTTTTAACAGAGGATGGAAAATGCAACAATGAAAAGGACACATATACTTAAAAACAAAGAGGACATTCATACTTATCAAAAAGAGACAGTTGAAATTTCTAGGGTATATAATGAGGAAAGAGGGCTTCGAAAATTTGTCATTGACAGGACATATTGAAAGCAAGAACAAAGTAGTGCACAGCCTACCCAACAAGATTTTGTAAATGATTGAGAGAACAAGGATTAGGAAAGATAATGAAAAGACAAAGTTTACTAAGAGCTACAATCTCCCAGGTCCTGAAGGGAATCTGCACATTGAAGAATTGTACATTTGCTCTCTTGAACAGACAAAATCATTTACTGCAGTAGCAGAACTCAAATGTAATAAATGAAATAAGAATGAAATTGCTAAGTTGGTCAAAGTTTGCTCTGTTTTTATCTCCGAGTGGCATTAAGAACATTTAGTTTTAACTAACATCATCCCAAAACGTCACTTTTGATTGTATTGTCACACATCTGTTATATCAACACATATTTTTTAAAAGATCTCAAAATGTACATATTTTATATTCATTGAAGGTAGAAGAAAATAAACAACAATTTGGTATATTATAATTTTTTTTTTTAGAAAGATAAAAATACAACTCAAGCACAACAGAAAATTGTGCAGTTTATGGAGAAAGTGAATAACCAAAAGTGAAGTTATCATTCAGGATAATGATATTCCACAGTCATTTGGACAGGTAAGGTTAATAGTAATTATATTAAGTCATTAATCGAGAATAATCAATGTTAAATGCTACAGAAGATATTCAACACACTTAGAATAACAAAATCAAGCAATGAAAATCATTTTCACCAGCTTATTTATGTTAGTCACCTTGATGTGTGGCTTTGAAATAAAAGAAAAAACTTCATCCATACTCAATTTTATTTTTCTATTATAAAAATTGCCAACCATGCTTTCAAACACCAGAAAAAGCTACAGAAAACAAATCAGTTAATCCAGAACTATGGCATGTGGCTGTGAATAATGCTGACTTATGAGATATAACTGCACAATGTGCAACTACATCCAGTTCCATGTTATTTTCTGTATTATTTACAGTTGGCATAATGCCCTTGTCTTTATTATTACAATCACAATGTTTCAACCATTGTGCCCTCCAACCATCTTCTGATGTCTGTTAAACTGGGTAATCATAAAGGAATTTCAAACTGAACCTTTTATTTAATCAACATTTAGACTATTCTTGTTCCACTGTCTAAGTATGGTTCTAAAAATGAACAAGACATTCATAAACAGTTTTCCTATGTTTCTGAATAGTCATAATTTTTCATGGTTGAATACTTTCCTTATAATTTCCATGGCTATAAAATATCTGTGAAAATTCCACTACTGCATTGCCAAATATTTGAGCTTAACAACTTTAGCAAAATATTGAACACAGGTCATTATTTAAAGATGTAAGAGGGTACAAATGAAAAGATCCAATACTGATAAAGTCTTCTATTTTCCTGAAACAGACATTATGCACCTAATAGTATTATCAATTACTATATCTTCTCCTTTCTTTCTATTTTTCTCACTAAAACCAGACAGTCTCTGATATATCTTTTTCAAGATGGAATGGTCCTTTATTTATCTGAGGTAAAGGTAGAACATAATTAATGTGAGAAGGGAGAAACAAGCAAAAATTCAGAAATATGGTAATTATTGTCTTTTTGGATAAGAAAATCTTCATATTGTACTTAACAGTATAAGACATATCATTAATAACAAAGGAAAAATAATTTAAAAAATAAGTTCATGTTTTTTGTATGTAAAAAATAATTCTTTGTTAATAACAGGTAAAACGAGATTTGTTTTTCTTTTTTCTTAGGTTTTATATTTTGATTGATTGATTGATTGATTTTTTATGGCTCACCAACCCCTTGCAGCTTATTTAAAGCTAGAAAATATTTTAGAGATAATATTGATTTATTGATACACGTCCTACTATTTAACTCATAGCTAGGGAGAAGAGGTGGAGTCAATTCCTTTCCCAAGGGTATTTGCATGTAAGTGAATATAACAAAACCAATGGGAATTGGAACTTGGCTCTCTGATTAACAATTCCAAGCTATTATACATTATACCACCTACAGCACCTGGTATTCCCAAGTGGTCACTCATCTAAGTATTGACCAGGTTTAACATTGCTTAACTGATCATCATATGGGAAATGTGTTTCAACATGATGTGGCCATAAGCCCTTGTTTTATATGTGTATTTTGATTAATTATATTACACTTTAAGCTTTCAAGTACAAGCAATTAAATTCTTTTTCTGGTGCAGATATGAAAAAGCTCCTCCCTCTGATTTAATGCTATAATTTCTGATTGTAGGAAAAAATAAAGTTATAACTGGCTTAGGAGTTAGAAACAAATCAGAGTGAATATAAGTAATAATTTAACATATCTTATTTAAAGAAATATTTAAAACATTATTGAATTAATCTAATTATGCTAAGATTGTTATGACCAATATTTACTTTATTGTTATATATTTTATTTAAAAACATTTTACCTACCATAAATGAAAATATTTTTTATGACTTTTTCCTCACCCTAACAAAGTATACCATATGACTTTTCTTCCATGACTTTTGCTGATCTCTCAACTTCCTTATCACCTCTGTGAGAACATTAATGGCTAGACGTTTGTTAAAATTATATGTAACAAATCATTATATATGAGACTTTGTTGATTGTTAGTGTAGAAGATACAATCTCCCAAAGTTCATTGAAATTCATAAACAACATTATTTTTTTTTACATAGTGTGGATTTGTGAGGTGCTAGATTATTTCTAAATTTAAGGTATTTGTTAAGATCAATAACTCTTATAATATTTAATTTATAATTAATCCTAAGAAATACTTTAGAAATAATTCAGCATCTTTAAAAATCCACCCTATGTAAAAATAATGTTTATGAATTCACATGTCCTTTGGGAAATTGTACCTCCAATACTAATAATCAACAAATATTAAATTCTTACATTGGTTCTGCATGCACCACACTCTCTAACAGATTGACTTCTCAAAATTTAGTGCAATTTGTGCATATATAGGGGTGGTAGTATGATAGTAGCTCAGAAAGTGAAATTGCAGAGTCAGAATTTGTTACATTAACTGCTATACAAATAACCTTGGGAAAGGTATAGATCCATCACTTCTCCACTTCCACTTCCCAGCTATGGGTTAAATAGCAGGGCAGACTGAGCTCTCTTGCCTTGGTTGGCAACCAGTCTAGAAGGAAAAAAATCTCAATTTAAAACTTGAGGTGGGTTGTTTGGAGACTTTGTGGCACACTGTACATCATTTTTCTGTTATCAGTTCTTTCAAAAAGGGTGGCTAGTTCTACACAAGCTTTCACCACCATAATCAAAGTAGTCTAGTAGAACAGTTTTAAAAACTGGTGTTTAGCCCTCATACATAGAAAATTGATGGGAAAGTTCATCATACACCATACATATATATATATATATATATATATATATATATATATATATATAAAAGATAAGGGAAAACTTATCTTCGCTGACTCATTTTGTCCTCCAATGAACTTTATCAAGACAAATGTTTATTTTGCAACAAGTATTTATAAACAAAAGTAAAAATGTTATTAATTTTTCAAAATTCTTAAATTTAAGAAACACTCATAAATATTCATCAGACTAACTGAAAACGTTTTAGTCCAGGTAAATTATGAAGGATGCTAAGTTATGTAATTTAGTGTCTAATAAACAAAAAAGTGATTAAATATTGTTGATTTTTTTTATTATTATTTATAATAATAATTATATTTTAAATAAAAGGAAATTATGAATTTAACCGTTTTTTTTTGGGGGGGGGTTAACATTTTTATAGCCATGTATATTAGCTAGGCTGTTTTCAGATAGCCTGATGAATATTTATGAGTGTTTCTTAAATTTAAAAATTTTGAAAAGTTAACAATTTTATTTTGTTTGTAAATACTTGTTGCAAAGTAAAATCCTTATGTTTGAAAGTCAATCAGATGAACAAAATTCGTCAGCTAAGATAAGTTTCCCTTGTCTTTATTCATATTGTATTTTTATGACACTTTTCAGGAATTTTATATATACTCACACACCTCTAGAATTGATGCAAAAACAAAATGTTTTTTATTCAATAAGAAGCTTGAAAAGATTTTGCCAAAATAATTTTATTTAGGTACCTCCACTAATTCAATATATGCGAGGTTTAAAATTATTTTTTAAAAGTGAAAAAGCTTTCTTGAAGCTTTCATTTTAGCTTTAATTGAAAGCTAAAGGGTTTAAAATTTACTATTTCTAGTAAGCAAAATATACTGTGGTGTATTTCAAACAGAAATTACATTGATCAGAATTGACTTTTTTTTCATTAAAATCAATCAAAGCAGCCATTTTTGACAAAAACAAAAGTTAATTCTTGGTTTAAAAATTTTTTTACAAAAATAAAATATATACTTCTGAAACATTATTTGAGGAAAATTAGCAAATTTAAAGTTAAATTAATCTGATTTGAAATACATATTACTTACTTATAGTATAAAATGTCATATACAAACATTTCTTAACTACAGGGTTTTGTTTTTCTGACATGTTAATTATTTACATTCGATTGACAGCTGAATGTGTACATAGTTAAGTATGGTGAAGCAGACAATACAGTTTTTTTTTTTTTTTAGGGGGAGGGCATAAGGGGGACAACCCTTGAAACACATGATCTTTAAATGCTAGATTTATTGGTTTGTACATCCATACTTCAGAAATTTTGCACATAATTACACATACAAAAACAAATCAAAATACTTTTAAAAATATTCAGGATCATCAGATTGTAATAAGCTTTACAATATATGGTTAGTAAATATAGTTTTACTTAACATTAACAATATTTTCTAAGAATTATCTCAATGAAAATGAATTTTAAAAGATTTAAAAACTTTATAAATTATTCAATTTAAAATTGTAAAAAATGAAAACTTTTTTTATAAAAATTCATTTTTCTTCAGACAATATTGTCTTTTTTTAATATATATTATTCATAAGAGCAATTAAAAGCTTCTCTAATTAAATAATATTTTAATTTTATTTCGTTTTTTCATTTTTTAATTCCGAACAGATTTTCGGTAAGACCGAGTCAGATTTTGCAAAAAAAATCGGCGATTTAAATTCTTCAAAGAATTCTGCCTTAGTCACTAAAAATAATCTCGATGAATTTCTCACGTTTTCCCAAGTAAGGGGCTGAAACACATGTAATAAATAAAAAAGATTTTCTAATAAAAAATATTTAAAAAATAATTTAATTCATTTTATGAATAAGTACTGAAAATTTAATTAAAATCTGACAATTACTTGATTTTTCCAAGAATTTCCAACTTAATGTGTATCACCGCAAGAAAAAGAGGCTAAAATTTGGTATGCTAAAAAAAGTTAGTACAACCACTGAAGCAAAAAAACAAGTTTCTAATCAAAATTTCGAATGTTTTAAAAAGGAGAAAAAATGTAATTAAATAATCAAAAAATACTTTGACGATAAAACTGTTTTCATTACGTATGTTTTCCTCACGGTATGCTGTTTTTGGGGGGTGGGGGTAGCGTTTTCTTGGAGGTACATAATTTTATTTAATTATTGATTACCAGTTTTTCCTCTTTTAACAATATTTTTTTTAAAAATGCTCGATTTTATAAACCAAAAACCTTCACCTAAGTAGTAAATTTAACTCATTGTACAATGTAACAATATCAATAATTTTTTTTTAGGGATTTTAGGTACTTTGTCTTTTACACACACAAAAAAAACAGTAATTTTTTGTTTTTTACTTGTTTATCATACGACCCTAGTAAACATCATAAAGGAATGTTGGTTTTAATTTAAATATTCTTTCCTCACCCCGACAGACTCACTTGTGGCAGGGTAAATTGGCGTTGATATAGTTTGTTGGTTGGCTATTACAGTTGAAACTGAATCCTAAAAGAATGCCCCATAAATTGTGGCCTTGTACCAAACTAAGCTAAGCTTAGTAAATAACACATTTCCAGATTTTGTGGAAAGCATATCCTGGGAAAGGTGGTTTTAAAAGAGGTGATCATCCCCACGATGTTTACGTCGACCAAAATTACTTTAGTTTCAATACATTGAATTTCCCACTTAAATTCATTCAGTTTTCTCGGCCCAAAAAGAAATACATTTTTTTTCTTAAGTGCCGTTAAGTTTTATTTTTAAGGGATTAATAAAAAATTAAAAATGTTTTCGAAAAGTTAAATTAAATTCAGTGTTCTTATTTGAAGTTCAATATCACTCAGTTATATAACGAGTTTGATTTTTTTAAATTAATAATTAAAATTAAATTACTTTTTTTTTTAAAACTATTAAAACAGGTATTATTATGCATTTCAAAATCTCGAAAAATAATCAGGTTTCAAATATTTTAGCAAAAAATTACTTTAACAATAAAAACAACTGCATAAAAATAAATATTTATTTCGTTGTTCTAACTAGAAGTAGAAAATAAACATTAAAAGAAAAAAAAACACTCAAACTAAAAAAAGCAATTTGCCGGTTGCAGCAACTCCGAAATCGGAAATGTTATGTTGAAAATTGTTTAGCAGATAGATAAAAAAACAAAACAATAATTTAAAATGGCAAACAAATATAAGAATTCTGTAAAATTATCTCACCTCATTTTTAATATATTTTGTTCTGAAAACAAATAAAAAAAAAAATGTTATAAACTTAACCAACTCGTGTTAATTTTTCTACAATTGAACAATGTAAGCATTACACCGAAACCGGTGTTAGGTATAAAAATTATTCTGTTAAAACGTTCCGGCAAAAAAGGAAACATAGACATTTTACCGTATTTGATGACATAAGAACCAACTATTAAAAAGAATGGCACAAAAATATATTCCGCAGCCTCAATGTAAAGTTCAGGTATCTAGTAGTCGAATATTTACCTAGACGCCGTAAAGTACCAGTACTTTTACTCGTTGACGGCTGATTGTTTTCCCTTAAAACTCAAGTAGAGGTTGGGGCTATAAAGTACTAAGAAATGTGAGAAAGTTAAACATATTAAATATGTAAAAAAAGGTGAAACATAAAATAAACACTTTATTCAAATTAAATATAAACTAAATTTTTATTTCACTCTTTGATTGGATGCCCTTCCAATATGGATGTCCAAGGCCATCACACCCTCTGCCCCCACTTTTGCATGCTACTGATTTCAGTTTCTCCCAAGTTTTTCCACATACCATGCCCTCTACACATATTTTCTCATACAGACATGCTGTACATATCAAAACATAGTGATATCAGTGGTACTAAAACATGATTCCTGTATGCTTTCTCTTTATTATCTATTCATCCAGGTTGCCTTTTCTGTATTTCTTTGAACATACTTGTGGTGATGCCTCTTACCAACAAAAATACAGCATAATATATATAAATATTTTAGAGATAATTGAAAAAGCCCCACAAATATTTATATCAAGAATATATGAATTCTGGACAGACTTTAGTGCCACATCAAAACTGCTGCACCCAGCAGGTGATGCAAGAACAGCATTGCCAACAACTCACGAGGACAGTAATACCCCAAAGAAAGAGAACATTGCATTAAATCACATTTCAATTTTGGCAATACTCAAACTATCAGCCAATGCAATAAATGATCATTTCATACTTACCATATTCCCTAGATTTTCATAGCCATTAATCAAAAAGAATATCATTCTTGACACTACATCAATAGTTACTGATCTCATTTTGACAAGAAAACATAGTGGATAAAGTGGATAAAGGCGTTGGTTAGATCCAGTGACAGGACACAAAGAGTGTGAGTTACCTGGTTAAGGCAGTGGAGAACTTTCAGAGGGAAATTAACAGGAGATAACTGATAACTGACATCCATCAAACATGGCATGTGGAACTAGAACAGTCTACCTCAGTGTGCAAAATAAAGGGTTCAGTTCGGTATTCCTGAAGGAGGCTGGAGCGTACAATGGCCGAAATGTTGTAATAAATATGGCGACAAAGATGAGGACAATAGTCCAAATAATGTAAATAATGTACATAATACCTCATCTCAGAAATATAGACAGACTCTGAAAACATTTCTATTCTACCTGTCTTGCCTGGTCAAACATGGTACATTTCTGACTCATGAGGACAGACAGTTATATTCATTAACAGAGGAGAATAAACAAGGCTGTGGATTCAGTCTATCAGCTAGTAGGGATTCTATAATGGAATCAAATGTGTTCTGTTTGCTATAAACATGCATATTGTAGTATAAGAGAACAAACAAAACAACACATACTGCTGGTGAGATGAAAAGAAAGGAAGACAAGAATTGTTAAGATAAAAATCTTTGTATTGCCAATATAGAGGATCAAGGTAGAATGTCTGTAGTAGTGAAATAGAGGCAATATGACCTTTACTACAACAATGTCACTTGTGGTCAAGGGAGGCAACTTGGAGGAAGTGAGAAGTCAGTAGGGTCCAGAGTTGATGTGTGTGTCAGGTTGGTTGATCAAGGTTACATATTGACAGCTTGTCCACTCACTGCAACTTCTTACAGTGTTGTGAGCAGTGTTCTTAAAAGCAGATGGAATGGACCATGACTCATCTTTTTTTGTCATGCTTTTACTTCAGCATCAACATTTGTGATTTGCTCCTTTTATATTGTATTGTTATTTTCCTTTTTTGTTTTGTGAGCTAGATGTGATGCTTGCAGCCCCTGGGCAGAGAGTGACTTTTTTATTTTTGGTTTTGATTTCTTAGCGTTCACATACAGCTGGCAGATTTTGATGTAGAGTGAATCAGACAGAAATCTAATTTGAAGTAGAGTATAACATGCTAGAGTTTGTATTGGTTACAACACCTCACTTGAACAAGAAAACATTGTCATTGAACCATGAAAGTTTGTTGCTATCTTGCATGATCAGACAAGTTACATTTCTGACTGTTACAGATAGTAAATTTCATGTGTGGAGGTGGCTGCATGAGACAAGTATTACCAATTGTTGAAGAGATATATTCATGTATAGTAATATTATCTGTCTATATCTCTGAGATGAGGTATTATGATTATTTACATTATTTACATTATTTGGACTGTTATCCTCATCTTCATTGCCATATTCACAACATTTCAGCCATTGTACACTTGGCCTTCTTCAGGTGATTAGAATTTCAAACCAAACCCTTTATTTCATCCACTGGAGCAGATTGTTCTAGTTCCACATTCCATACCTCTTCCAGATGTCTCAGTCATATTTTAAATATGCAAAATCAAGTGAAATATGAAATAAACACTTTATTTAAATTAAATATAAACTAAATTTTGCAATCCATGCTGCTTATTTGATCCATTAATTCCTACTGTCCCCAAAATGGGATTATTGGCATTAATATATATTAATAAAATAATATTACTAATATTAATATAACTACAAGTGTATATGCAAAAATTAATTTCCATGGAACAAAATTTCCATCTCTTCATGTAATTATAATTTAAAGAAAGTTTGGTAGAGAAGTTCTTTAGATAAATAAATTGATGCTAAAGTAAATCAATCTGTTGAGATTTTAATTTTTATGGGGCTGTCTTTATTTTTCCACAGATTTACTGAAAAGTTCAAAAGGAAGCATTATCAAAATTTTGTAAAATATAACAAAATTTTTAGGCAGAAGATTTTAGTGCACACCCATATTTGAGTGGACACTCATATTTTAAATTTTAAACAGTATTTATTTCATCTACTAGACTGAACACTTAAGAAAATGTATTAAATAAATTTGCCCTCTGGCAGGATATGAACTTGCATCCTCCTTCCATCTGATCTGGTGTGCTACTTGTGGGCAAGGGAAACAACTTGGAAGAAAGGAGAATCAGTAGGGCCCAGATTTGATGCATGTGTCAGATTGGTTGATCGATGTTACTGGTAGTGATGTTGACAGCTTGTCCACTCACTGCAACTTCTTACAGTATTGTGAGTGGCATTCTTAAAAGCAGATGGAATGGACCATGACTCATCTATTTTTGCCATGTCTGAAGAGCTTCACATTCAAGCAAGGTTCTATTTGCCTTTAATATAAACACTGTTTAAAATAAACTAAACAGAATGTCTACTTAAATACAGGTATCGACTAAAAATAAAATGTTAAATTAAAAAATAGAATCCATTAATTCTATATATATAATATGTAGAGCAGAAAAAATTAGGCTAATTCAGACATGTAATTTCTTTTTTTCAACAAATAACAATTTTTAACTTGGCTGGAATTTGAAATCAAGAGGTTAAAATTGATAGTTTACATGTCCTTATATGTGCCCTGACACATAGCCCAATGGATAAAAGTGTTGATTGAAGTTATCTGGTGACTTGACCCAAAGAGTTGTGAGTTCAATACCTGTCTACATCAGAGAGTTGAGTTAAAGAAAAATAATTGATACTGAGATATCTATAAGAGGCGTGGCATGTGGAACTAGAACAATCTACTCCGGTGGACGATAATAAAGGGTTTGTTTCAAAATTCCAATCACCCGAAGAAGGCCAGAGCATATGATGGGGTCAACAATATGAACAATGTAAATAGTATAAATAATTTGTTTATAATGTAGGAAATTCATTTACCGATTTTTTTTTTTAAATCAAAAATTTGAACATGCAAATTCCAAACAATAATAAAAGTAAAGAAAACATGGTTATGTTAAATAAATCATTTCTTTTTATAAGAAAATTGGTAGAAATTTGGTGATATCCCCTGATGAGTGAACTGAACAATTCCACAAAGGTTTGCCTATGAAACTCTGGAGTAAAGTTGCTGTATATAATATCAGTCAGCTAAGTGACAAATTTTTATTTATATTAATCCTATATATATATATATATATATATATATATATATATATATATATATATATATATATATATATATATATATATATATATATATATATATATATATATATATATATATATATATATATATATATATATATATATATATATATATATATATATATATATATATATATATATATATATATATATATATATATATATATATATATATATATATATATATATATATATATATATAATATATAGTTAAGTTACAAAGAACTTGGTAAACCTAATGGGTAATTCAAGGAGGATGAAATCCTGAGAGCTCAATGTGAATACAGAGGTAATATTTAATGAAAAACAGACCACTTTAAGGTACCATTACAATAATTTATTTCACCAAAATCCTTTTAAAGGACTCCGGATCATCAGGTAACAATTCCAACAACGAAATGAAAGAAAAAATGGGATTAGAAATTGATGGGTAGTGTAATTTTGTAATTTAACGGGGGGGAGTTGTAGTTAAAGAGACAAGGTAGAGTATAGGGAGGGGTTAATTTCATATCTGTCTTAAGCATGCTTTATATTGGGGTAGGAGGAGTGACCGAACCGTGACCTATTTAGATGGTTAACTTAACGGAAATGATATATAGGAATAGGAGGGGAGTGGGGAGAAAAGAAAAAGGAAAAATGGAAAAAGAGAAAGGAGACAGACGACAGTAATACAGATATATCCAAATGAGTGTTACGGCAAAAGAGAGGGGAGAGGGAAGTGAATCGAAAGAGGCTGTAATTTTGTTTTAACAAAATTATGTAAAAGATAGATTTCAATGCTTGATAAAAATTTAGATGTCTAAAAAATGATGAATGTTATCAATTTAAACATTTAATTTTTTAAGTAAATAGTTTAGGGACTTAATATAAGTTAACTACTATTTTTATTAGCACATTTATCGAGAACATATTAAAGAAATATTTAAAATTATAATAGTTTATTTACCCGACCAATTGTACTTCCATAATATTGTAAAGAAATTTCTGTAACAATAACATCTATATTAGTTTTACTTTTAATTTAATTTATGAATGCAATTTTTCTTTATTATTATATGGGTAAACTTAATTAAGGTTTAGGTTTCATTATTTAATAATATTTGAGGGTAATATTAAAGATTTTGTTTTCTTCTTATATGTATCTCACAAACATATTCATGCAAATCCATATGTTTATTTACATGTGCAAATACACACATAGACACACGTGTAATAATATACACAAATGTTCATCTATCTTCATACATAAATTATATATACATACATTTCTCAATCATTACTTATATTTTAATATTTGAAATTTATTTAGATTTTAGTTTGATTTTATAGTTAAAGTTTAACCTTAGGTGACTTCTGAAGTGCCTCATTATTAAAGGAATTTTGTTAATATTATTATTACTATTAATAGTTAAAGAGTGGTATATTTAAATTTAAATTATCAATTTTAAAATGAAACTCCCTTCAGAAGATAAAAATACACTCTCAAAATTATAATTATAGAACATTAAAAGAGAAAGTGATATTAAATATTAAAAAGAGTAATTTTAAAATACCATTAGAATGACCCAAGTACTTCCATTTAAAAATATTCCATACACGTATACACACATACATACATATCTATCTATCTATCTATCTATATATATATACATATATACATATAGGTATACTCATATACATATACACACCCTTATATATATATACAACCATATATATACACATACACACACATACATACATAAATACATATACCTACATATACACACACGATTATATACATAAAAAAGCATATGAAAAGAATTCTACACAACTATCCACACATGCATATGTATTTATATACATATATATATATATATATATATATATATATATATATATATATATTGGGTACCTCAGCATGATGCTATGGTTAACAAGCTTGTCTCTCTAGATCAATTGATCCAGCCTTACTGGATGCTCCATACTTTCAGCCTTTTTGCCACATCTAAGCTAGTGGTTCTTGATAATGACTACAATAGTCAGAAGTGCTTTAACAAAAATAACAAAATATGAACTTAGGACATTTTATTCAGAACTTCAAGCACAATACTTGACACCTTATCTGAAAATTGGAAAAATATAATAAAAAAATTAAACAAACAGATCTTGTCATTTTTTTTAATCAAGCTTATTTGGATAAATACTTGCTGCATAAATATACCTTATATATATATATATATATATATATATATATATATATATATATATATATATATATATATTGAGATGGCATGATTTTTTTATTAGTGAGTCTTGTTATTACTGAGTTTTTGCATAGTGAAGTGGTGAATGTATTGTTAGTGGATTCAACAAGAATGTCTAGGAATAGACATCAGGTATGTAGATGATATTTTCATTTTAGCTAACAACAAAAAAGAAACAACTAAAAACTATACTTAAAATATAAATCTATTTAGTAATGAACTCTAGCAAGAACAAAAAAAATTCCATTCCTCGATGTTCTTGTCAAATCCTGTAACGATATATTCATCACTTCACTATGCAAAAACCCACTAGTAAAAATTCCTGTCATCTCAATTATAACAGTGAATGTCTACTTATATATATAAGTGGACATTTACTGTTCAGGAGATAAAAGGATTCAGTAAGAAGAAAATGCATTAATACTGCCCTAATCTCACAATTCTCAACAATAAACTTAAACCAGGACCATCAGCTGTTTAGTTTTCTGTCTGGGTTTGAGTAGAGATGAGACAAGGATGATGAGCCGAGCATATGTACACACGTTTATTGCTTGAAGGTTGATATAGAAAAAGAAGGAAAGGGATTAGTATTGAACTAAAGGAGTTAATGCACCTAGCTCAAGAGTTCCTATCAAGCAAGAGTACTAAGTAATATAACATCATCATTCATTGCAAAAGCAATAATAGCACAATGCAATATATGAGCAGCTAGTAGAGAAAAAACAAAGATTCACTAGAGAGGGGGCTGATTTAAAATCGAATAGATGCCAATTGCATAAAACACTTTCTGTTTTCAGTGGGGTGATTTTAAATCCCAGCAGACATTGGTGTCCGTTGGGATTTAAAATCACCCCAATATACATACTAATATATACATACATACATACATACACACACACACACATTCACACACACACATATGTATGTATTATCATACATATATATCTGCAGTGGCGGCATCTGTCCGTCTTGAGAGAAGGTGGAGTAGCGTGGTGCACTATGAGCCTGGGCGGGATATATGGAGAACTAGGGCTGCCCAGACATCTAGTTTCCCCTCTTGGCCTTGCTAGCAGAGTCCAAAGGAGAGGATAAACCAATACAGCTTGGTACCAGTGCGGCTGCAGGCGTTGCCGGAAGGTAGCACAAAGTGCTGTCCATCCATGGAGAGGCGCCACTCCGGGTTTGAATTCAGAGTTGTCCTCCTCCTAGACCAGTTTTCATCCAAGGCTATAGAACCCAGTCTGTCCTGCTATTTACCCATAGCTGGAGTGAGAAGAAGAGGATTCACACCTTTCCCAAGGTTATTAGCATGTAAGTGAATGTAATAGATTCGACTGGAATTTGAACTCAGCTCTCCAATTCCTCAATCCAAGCTGCTATCCATTACTTCACTTTGCCTCCTCACACACTCACACTCACACTCACACACACACACACAAACACACACACACATATATATATATATATATATATATATATATATATGAAAAATGTGTGTATATAAATATAAATAAATATATATTTATATAATTATTTATATATTATATGCGCAGTACTTATTAGAAAGCGCTCAATATCAGAGATAGAGCTAACATATTTGGTTGGATTGATGTGAGTTTGTGACCCTGGGTTTCACGTTTTTGCGATCGTCAAACAAACTATGTGTATGCATAGACACAATATCACCCATATACATACATATGTCAAATCCGAAACTGTCCACATATATGTATGAGTCCCGATGGACAAGCAAGTGTGTATGTGCATCTGCGTACTTCATCTGATGTATGGACATGCATCTATGTTTGCGTTAGCACGATGACATCACGACGACGATTCCCCCCACTCCCATAATAACACCAATATACGCAATCTACATAAACCCAAATTTTAAAAAAATTAATCAGTTTGTCTGACGATCGCAAAAGCGTGAAACCCAGGGTCACAAACTCACATCAATCCAACCAAATATATATATATATATATATATATATATTATCACTTTAAACATTATTATTAGTGGATACTCATATTTGAATAGACGCTCCATTTATATATTAAATGGTATATTTAATTATTTTCACCTACCAGCCTGAATGTTCAACACATCTTATTAAAGAAAAATTTGCACTCTTCAGCTGGAATCAAACCTGCATACTTCAGGATAAAGGGAGCGACTGTTTAGCCTAGTGCACCTTACCGCTTGGCCAAGAAGAAATAGATAGTCAAGCAAAGTCAATTTCATGCTTTTCAAGCACAATTATTCCTGTTATAGATCTTTCAAAGTTTTTTTATATCTACACACAGTTTCATATCTAAACATAAATAAAGAGAATTTTAGAATGGATTTTTATTAAACCAACATATCTTTTATCACTTTAAGGCACTTTAAGTACTTTTTTTTGTTGACACCACTATTATTTTAACTACCTTCACTTCTCGGCAATGTTTATTGCTTTAAAAAGCTATGATTAGAATTTTAATAAAACATAAATATATGATGGAAGTGAATTTAAACATTTTTTTGTTCTTGAGAATTTACAACAAAAATATTAAATACTATTTATTTATTAGATTGTTTATTTACAAGAAGAATTTTATATTTGCAACATTCTAAAAACTAATACAATTAAAAGTAATGCAATGCTATATTTATCATTTATCAATTTATAAAGAAATAAATATGAAAGCATTTTTTATTCATAAATCTATAAACATTTACTAAATTAAAATATATGAATCAACTATAAGGAAATCCTTATCATTTACTATTTTATAAAGTATGAATCAATTGGTAATTAGCCAATATTTTGCCAACCATTTTAATAAACAATCTAATAAATAAATAATGTTTATTATTTTTGTTGACATTTATCATGGACAAAAAATTCATAAATTCACTTTCATCATATGTTTAGGTTTTATCACAATTTTAATCATTGCTTTTTAAAACAATAAACATTGCTGAGGAGTGAAGATAGTTAAAATAATAGCAGTGCATCCTGTTGACACTTTGTTTTTTTGCAGGCACAAAGATCCAAGTTTGTTGATTTTTTTTGTTATATTCAATGCTAATAGGAATATATACTTGAAAAACAAGGTGGATAAAATAAGTAAAGGTTTATTGTAAAAAATCAGTACAATAAGAATAAAGGTAACAGTTATGCCCAAGGTCGTCGCAAGTCAATCCAGTAGTGAGTGCTACTGTAGAGGACCGGGGGTGTAGATGTAAAGAAAACTTGTGCGTTTATATTTCCTGCTAGAAGGAGGTCCAGCTACAATAGAATGTTGGACTTGGATTAAGTCCAACTGAAGATAAGGAAGACAATCAAACAAGACAGTTATATATAAACAAATATATGTATTAAACAAAACATTTACAAAGCACATAGACAGTTAACATTGTGTTTGTGTGTGTGTGTGTGAACATTCATATGTGTGTTTGTAGTGAATGTTCGTAGTGAATGTTTGTACGTACATGTATGTTGGCAATGTTCTTTAACGTCTGACCACAAGGTCAAGACAATAATTCACTGGGACTACATGTTGCAGCAAGAATAGAGAAGAAAGAGAATGAGGCAAACTTGTGTTTGTCATTTATAGGTGATCATTGGATCAGGAGTGTTGTACGGGAAAAATCATTCTCCACATGCAAAGAATCTGATTGGTCAATACTGACCAATCAGTGCATGAGTTTTGGGTAGACTTCTGGGAGGCAATTCTCCCAAAAGTGCACAAAATCTACTATACAAAAATATAGCGTTTTCAAAATTGTCGCATAAGATAGCAGCATTGATTTCTATCCAATGAATGATTGTTATTGAAATTTGAATTTGTGTAGGTATGTATGTATGTGTGTGATGAAGATCATCATCACAATAACCCCCCCCCCACAAGATTAAAGAAATTATAACAAATTTCTTTAATATGTCATGTAGGAACAATACTTACAATCTGTAAAAAGGAATAGAGAGAGTGTCCAAAACTGTTGATGCATGTTGAAATTGGATTTCTGAAATGTTATCAGATGAAAAATTGCCAAATGTATTGTTGAATGTGTGCCAACAAAATGTGCGCGTGAATTGTTGTCAACCGACATTGTGTTGAAATGCTAGCTTTATTAAATATCCAAAGTTCAACGTAGTTCAGTGAATTGAATTGATGCAGATTCTGTTGGAGTTGCAACGTGGTGGCGAAGTTGAAAAATTTGCTTATTAATAATAACCAAGTATTATTTAGTAATTTATCAGCAAATTTTTATATGAAAGTTGCGTCGTAGAATAATTTTTAAGACAGTGAGCCATCCGAAGATTGCGTTGTGCAGAATTTATTCAAAGACAGTGGATCGTCCGAAGATTGCGTTGCGCTGAGTGTATTCAAAGACAGTGGGTCATCCAAAGATTGTTTCACACTTAATCTCTCCAGTGTAGAAAAGTTTTGTGTATTAAGAAGCATGGTAAGCAATGTAGCAAGCAGTGGTGTGAAATGTTGCCACATGGTGTCAAAAATTGTATTCACCCCTTTTCTTGAGTATCAGGATTGAACAGAATGTAATTGCTAAATCTAATGATGGGTAGCGTCTGTATGTAATGAGGGAATGCTGAATTTGCAGTATTAATAGCAAACAAATAACGCTACAAATTCTCAAAGTGATGTCGCATCATAAGTAAAGGAACAATGACTCGTCCAGAGATGATATGTTCACTCCAGTGAGACTTGAGTTTTGCTTCCATGTCCATATGGCGTTGTGTGGTTGAAGTTTCAGCGGCGGCATCGAGAAACGATGGAGTAGCATGGGATATATGGAGAACTAGGGCTGCCTAGTCATCTAGTTTCCCCTCTCGGCCTTGCTAGCAGAGACCAAAGGAGAGGATAAACAAATATGGTTTGGTACCAGCACAGCTGCAGGAGTTGCCGGAAGGTAGCACAAAGTGCTGACTATCCGCCTTAGGGGCTACACTCTGGGTTTGAATTCAGAGTTGTCCTTCTCCTAGACATCCAAGGCTATAAAATCCAGTCTGTCCTGCTATTTACGCATAGCTGGGGGGAGTATTCACACCTTTCCCAAGGGTATTAGCACATAAGTGAATGTAATGGATTTGATTGGAATTTGAACTCGGCTCTCCAGTTCCTCAATCCAAGCTGCTATCCATTACTCCACCGGGCCTCCTCAAGTCTGAGTTTAATGTGGGTCTTCCGAGCCTGTAGGCTCAGCCAAAAAATGCCCCCAAAAATGCATACATGGGATTGTGAAGGTTGACCAACACGAAAGAGACTCTGACCTTCGGCAGAGCCTCGTCTGGGTTCTTCTCTGCCTGAAGGCAGAGAGTTCAACCGTCTAGCTGGAACAGATCCCAGCTAGTATATTTAGCTACAACCCCACAAGGGTTGCATGTGGCACAAGGCCGGTTTAACGTGTGTTCTCCAAGCCCGTACGTTTGGCCAAAAATATTCCCTTTCGAATCCGTATAAACAGGTTCAGGGGCAGTCAACCTCCCCGAATGAGACTCTGCCCTTCAGCAGAGCCCTGTCTGGGTTCTTCTCTGCTCAGAGGCAGAGAGTTCGACTGTTTAGGTGGAACAGGTCGCAGCTAGTATATTCAGTTATCCCCCCCCACACACACATGGTTTGCATGTGGCACAAGTCCGTTTTAACGTGGGTTCTCCCAGCCCATAGGCTCAGCCAAAAAATATTCCCTTTCAAAGACGTATAAACGGTTTCAGGGGCAGTTTACCTCCCCAAACAAGACTCTGCCCCTCAGAGTAGCCTCATCCGTGTTCCTCTCTGCTCAAAGGCAGAGAGTTCGACTGTTTAGCTGGAATAGATCGCAGCTAGCATACTTAGCTACTCCCTCACGTGGGTTGCATGTGGCACAAGGCCGGTTTAACGTGGGTTCTCCAAGCACATAGGCTCAGCCCAAAATATTCCCTTTTGAACCCGCATAAACAGGTTATGGGGCAGTCTACCTCCCCGAACGAGACTCTGCCCTTCGGAGGAGTCTCATCCGGGTTCCTCTCTGCCCACAGTTACTTATAGGTAGTTACTACCTATAGTGTAGTCACTCATGGGGAGTGACAGGTTATTCCATTATATCATTATTTTTTTAGTTAACTTTTCTTGTTTATATAAAAGTGTGCATTTGTAATTTGATGCATATAGATGTATGCATATGTAATTTGATGATCAAATACTTTCAACCATACTTCTTGCTGTTTACAAAATCCAGAGTTATGTAGAAGTGTTGCAGATGGTTTATTGGCCTATAAATATATATTGAATGATGGAACACAACAACAAAGTGAAGAGTTTAGTAAAAAAAATATATTGTCAAGTTTATTTTTGTTAAAGAAAATACATAAACAAAAATAATGTTACAGCGCACTAGGCAAAAAATAACTCTGCAAGCTCATGTAAAGAGTAAGAAGAGCATTGTCCTGAGAAGTTCAGTTTTGGTAGTCGCTGGAGAGCATTGTCCTGAAAATGACAGTTTAATGCATATCATTGATGCTGGCAAGGATGATTGGAGCCAGAGATGACTGGAGAATTGGAAGCTAGAGGCCTACTGGAAATGGCTGGAGTGTTGGGAGCTGGAGGCCTACTGGAAATGGCTGGAGTATTGGAAGCTGGAGGCCTACTGGAAATGGCTGGAGCATTGGGAACTGGAGGCCTACTGGAAATGGCTGGAGCGGAGAACAATGGTGAGCTGGAGATCTTTATATCTTGAATCAGTCTTGTAACAATGCTGGTTAAGCTTTTTCTTCCAGTTGTTTTGAAAAAATGTGGGAGTGCTGACAGGATATGACAAATGTATTACTGTCTTTCCTATATTCAAATACTTTTCAAACTTGGCATGGCTTTTATACTTTATGATGATATTACAGGCATGTAATTGGCAAACAGGATTCTTTATTAGCTAAATAAATTGTCAATTACTGAAAACTTTTTGTTTAGTTTTGGATATTTTTATTTTAAAGTTAGTGCTTCTAATAGTTGGCATCTTTTTTTACAGTTAATATTGTATAGTATACATGTGCTGTCTACAATTATTTGCCTTCCATTGGAGATCTTTTTACCAAGTGATACATGTTTATTTATATGAGTACAGATTGCACTGTGATCTTCAAGATGGTAGGTTAACCTATGGGTAAGAGTAGTGGTTGTATGTTCTACATACAAATTTTATGCTCATACATCACAGGAAATACAATTCCTCAGTAAGAATGAGAATTTAAAAATGACACTGGTGTAATACAATATTTTACTTTATTTTTCAGAAATTTGTCCTGGCTTTCCCACATGTAAGAATTGAGGTTAAAATGTGACAAAATTGAAAAAAAAAACAAAAATGACTTGAAAGATTAGAGCGAACAATTCTCTCTTTTTAGGTAGAAGAATAAAGACTCAAGCTCCTGGTTGGTGTGTAACAATAAAAAGAAGAAAAAGTTTATTGACTTGCACAAAAAAGGGAGTAAAAGGGTATACAATTACGAGAGAAAGGAAGGGAAAAGAAAATTCCGTTGACTTTAAAGGAAGAAAAAAATGTTCATAAAAAAAGGCTTGCACAAAATATTTCTCTGAGCACCTAAGAAATTCTTTAAGCAAGTAGATTGTTGAAGGGTTTAAGCACTCACAGATTTCTTCAGAGTTCTTGTAGAAGAGGAAACTGTCGGAAGATAAAAATTTTGTAGTTGAGTAAGTTTGTAGACTGCCAACAGATATCTTCTAGGAGCAAGGAGGCAGATCTCAATTGGTTTTTAGTAGTGGCTCCTTTCTTGACGGCCCAGAGTAGGTAATTCTTTCTTAAAGCTGACTGCAAACTGCTTTTCTGTCTCCGACCTGTTGTTATCACAAACAGTTGTCGATTAATCACTGCCAAAGAGGTGAAGATTCTTCATATTTATGGAGATTAGGAGGCTCAGAAATATCGGGGACTTTTCCCTCCAAAATTGCTATACAAATTTCCTGGCCTCTGCAGGGAAATTTGTCCTGGCTTTCCCACATCAAAGGGTTGAGGTTAAAAATGTGAGTAAAAACAGCAAGATTAGAGTGGACAAACTCTCTCTTTTAGATGCGGCCAAATAAAGAAAAAAGTCCTGTTCGGTGTGTAACAATAAAAGAAAAGGGTTTATTTACATATACAGAAAAAAAGGGCAATGGGATAAAGACAATTAGGAGAAAAAGAAAGGGAGAAGAAAAAGTCCTTTAAGGGAAGAGAAAATGTTCATAACAGAAAAAAAAACTTGCTCAAAATATTTCTCTGAGTGTCTAAAAGTTCTTTAAGTGAGTAGAATTTTGTTAATGGTTAGAAACACTCACAGATTTCTTCAAAGTTCTTGCAGATTAAAAAATTGTTGGTAGATATAGGAATCTTGCAGTTGAGTTAGTTTGTAGATCGATGACAGAAGTTCAGTGGGCACGACAAAAGGAGAGGTGAAGGGATGCAGCTTTCAAATGGTTTTTAGTAGTGGGCTGATGGTCTGTCTTTCCAGCCCAGCAGGATTGAACACGACAGAAGGAGAGAAGGGACACAGCTTTCAACTGGTCTTAAATTGTGGGCTGGCGTTTGTTCTCGATAGCCTTTTAGTAGATAGTTCTTTTTTGGTTGAAAGTGGTTCTGAAGTTGACTGGAGCTCCCTATCGCGGACCTTACAGACATGGGCCGAATTCTCACTGCCAAATAGGCGTAGATTCTCCAAATTTATGGAGATGTGGGAGGCTCCAAAATCGTTATACAGATTTCCTGGCCCCTCCATTGGTCAGAAAACACCTTCTTATCTCAGATAAGAATCAAGGCTTTGGGAGCCGGTTTTGCAAGTAATGAAAACAGGTTGAAGTGAACAAGCTGTGAGGTTTCCCCCAGACTTTATGTCACCATGAAAAGAATAATGGTGGTGGAATTCCTCTTTATATTTTCCAGCTCTCTCGTTAGTCAGAAAATATATTCTTATCTCTGATAAGAATCAAAGCTTTGGGATCCAGTTTTGAAAGTAAAAAGAAAGGTTGGAGTGAGGACAGAAAAAAATAGCAAGAATGCGAACTTGTAAAATATTGTTCTCAAATTAAATTCCAACACTCCTTCATTTCTGAGATGAGGTATTATGTACAATATTTACATTATTCGGACTATTGTTCTCATCTTTGTTGCCATATTTATTACAACGTTTCAGCTGTTGTACGCTCCGACCTTCTATTTTATTTTTCTACCATTCCATTATTAAATTAAAAAAATGCTTCAATCAATAAACCTTTTTTATTTATTTATTCTTTTGAATGTAATGGTTTGTACCATTTCTGATTCCTTATTTAACTCTCTGGTAAGGATCTGTATAAATCACATAAAAACACTTTATTTATTAACATTTCTTTCCCACTGTCAGTGCAATGAATTCGATTCGGTCAGGTTTATAGACGATATTTATCTGTTAGTTTATTTTATTTTATTTTTTTTTGTTATTGGTACAATAACTTACCAATAATAATAAGAAAACATACGGATATCGACTTCTTAACAAAAATAAAAATAATGAATATAATTTAAAACTAATTTTTCCAATCATACTATGAAATAATAAATTTTTACCAGAACGGACGATATGAATTGAAAAATAAAGTTAACCATAATGACAGTAGTATGGTGATTAAAAAAAATTTCATTATTTGCAATAACGCGTTAAATTCCTGGTACTTAATGCGTGGGATAAAAAATGAACAAAGAAAATACATTTTTAAAAATATTTTTGTTTATGTAAAAAACCTAAAAGTATCAAAAATAAAGTTAGCAAGGGAGATGACTGTGTGTGCTAATTTACTTTTGTCACGTGTCCTCGATTCCGAGCAAAATTGTTATTCCAAAGTCCAACTCCAAACTAACTGAATAATTTTTGTAATGTTGCACTAATAATTAATGAATAATTAATTGCAATGTCACTCAAGCCCCAGCCTCTTATTTATTTCCCCCAAATTTAAACTCGATACAAGCGAACATGCTGCTCACAATGAACAAGTTATATAACTTCTTCACTACACTATATCATAATGTATCTTCCCTAAATAAATGATATTCTGTAGTGTACAATACTGCAGCTGTGTGAAGGCATGTTTCTCTAAGTATGAAACGATTGGTAGAAAAAGTAATTAAAGAAATTTAGCAAAAATAGTCAGTATTACCAACATTTTTATTAATTTACGAATATACTTGTTTTAAAATGCATATTAAATGCTACTAATTCGAATGGTTTGATATTATTTTTAATGTAGGCGGCATACAATTACAAAACAGGTCCGCAGCAATCGTTTTCAAAGGTTTGATTAGAAGTAAGAAGAGCAGACAGCTTTGTTTCCTAGAGATTTGTAATGGCCAACCGGCTCCAACTGGACGAACTTGGGCATTTTTAGCTCCAGGGCGTTCAAAATCGAGCTTCGGTTGGTATCTACATAGGATACATATTAACGGATATTATCTCTAAAATACTTAATTTCTTATAATCGTTACACCAATCCAAGCCAGTCTTTATCGATGGTGATAGTGGTTGTATAATTTCATTCAATAAGGACAAACAACATATGGCGTACTTTCTGTCGTTTTGTTATTGTCAATTAAAAAAGTACAGAGTTTAACTTTAAAACGTTGTCGAAGATGGAACGTGTGTTGAAAGACCTCGCCAATGAGGCTTCTATTCCCAAGTTTTATACAATCAAGAAAGCTTGTCTTGATGCCTTAGGTAAGAAACAAAAACATTTTTTTAAAGTCTATCGAGCCATATTGTTATGTTAAAAAAAAAATCGAATCTTTATGGATCGAAAGTGTGAAGTGTCAAAAATGTATTTTTTATTAATCTTAAATTTTGATGTTGATTAAGTTTGTTCGATGATTTGGTAAGGTAAATTTATTGCATTTATTTAAAATAAATTGTAGTAATGTTAAAAATTCGTATTTTCTATCTCCGAAAATAAAACGTGGGGAAAATAATATTGAAAAAAAATTTTTTAAATGCAATCAACGAAATAATTTCAAATTTGTTTTCCAGTCTTTTAAAATTTTGCGGTGTTTCCGGATTTTAATAAAAAGAAAAAAATTAAATAACTTGTATTATGTGTTAAAAATAAATAAATAAATAAATAAAAAATCAATCGCACATAATGTTTTGTTGCCTACCTTCGTAAAAACAATCAAAAAAGTAAAAACATTGTTATTATTTATAAATTAACATTTAACAATGTTTTTTCAGTACTCAGGTAGCAAAGACTTGTTGCTTCTATTTAAATTTTGTATTTACTATTGAAAAAAAAATAACAGTTCGTTATCACAATAATGACATTTTTAAACTAAAGTGAAAGTCGTAGGTTCCGTATTATTACTCAATCAAAAAAATAGAGATTAAAAAAGGCTTCACGTGTTTTGAATTGTTAATTAATTGGATTTATTGATTTTAATTTGTTTTTCCTTTTTTACAATTGATTTCTTTTAGTGTTCTGTTATTAATAACAATGATTATTCGAAGAAAAAAAAAAAGCATTTCGTGTAACAGTTTATCGTAAAAATCCAATTTGAATTTGAGACGTAGTTTTATTTCTTAACCATTTTTTTTTTGACATGTTGCAAAATTACTACTAAGTGAATTTTCTAGTGCGCCCACGTCGCTACCAAATGTGGCACAAGATCGAGGTTTAAAGTGGGTTTTCATACCGTGGGAAAATTGCTCAAACAAAACCCCTCAGCACTTCCTTTTGGGGACGCCTCTGGTGCCAAGTAATGACCCCAATCTTCTCCCGAAGGAGAGGTAATGCCTGGGCAAAATGCCTTCCCCGGGACTTGAGCTTCTGCTTACTGCTTAATAATATTATTTTGAAACTACCCAGCCGAAGTCAGGTACTACTAAGTTCAGCAAAGAAAACTATGCTGATTTACTTATTTGTTAAAACAGCGTGCAAACTGCAAATTGTTCCTACATTTGCACGAGTGTAGTGAAACCCACGCTTTGAGCATTTATTTTATTATTTAAAATCTTGCATTAAAAATTTAGAAATCTCGGTGAATGATAAATTGTATGACACAGAAAATAATTGATTCTCTTAGTTGACGTAATTAATAAAAATATACAATTCGATAAAAAAAAACCTTCCCCTCCTTTCATCATGTATGCAATTTTCCCCTTTTTCAATAGTTCTTTTTTTTTTTTTTTTTTTAAACAGTAAACGAAAGACTGAGCTTAATTTAGAATTATGACATATCTATTTCGAGAGTACTGCTTTATTTTTATCTTTCTTTCGTAATCATCATCACTATTTACTTCATCATAACTTACTGCTCCTTGATAGCTGGAGAAAAACAGTTGCTTTCCTAGACTGTTGTTATTAAATGATGAATCACCACTTGCATTTATTTACTTCTATAGTAGAGTAACTATAGTTCTTTCTTTAAATGAAAAGGAATATGAAAAAAAAAAAAAAAAAAAAAATTAGAAAACCTGTTGGTGATTGAAATTAAGCAAGAATTCCCAATTGTCAGTATTTGATCAATCAAATTAAAAGCTGACAAAAAGTAACAATAATAAAAAAAAAAATAAAAAAAGGAATTTTTATGATTTTTTTATTTCCATCATTTTACTTTTTTTCCCCCCAGTATTTGGTATTCCATATGTTAGAGTTCATTTAAATTTTAATCCTCAGTTGGCTCAAAAATACACTAGAATCTAGATTCAACTGCGAGAGGGAAGAACATAAGGTGGAGGGATGATTTAAAAAAAAGAAAAAAAACATTTCTTTACGAAAACCTTCAATATTGTTTGTAAATATGCCAATAATGAATAAAGCATTACGAAATAAAACTGATAAAATTATTCATATTTTTATAAATACTTTTTTTTACAATTTTATTTTTTCACTCTACAATATTTTTCAATTTTGGGGGGACTTGTACAACATATTGTGAATTACATAAAGCAAAATTTGTTTACTTACTTTGACTTTATAAAATTTTAAAAATGACGAAAATAAGAGCAATAAAAATAATTTTATTTTGTTATTAATGTTTTTAGAATGTTTTTTTTTTTTGTACTTTAATGTCTACAAGGGCTGCTGGAACTTTCTCAGCTCAACCAAGCAGATTCCAAAAGAATTTTTAATGTTTTGTAATTTTATTAGTAATTAGTTTTTATTTCGTTTTTTATTTTTTGAGGGATGTGTATTGGGCCGAAGACTTCTCGTTACCCCCTTAACAATAATTCAAAGCATATGCTTTTAGCTTTAAAATGTACTTTTAGAACCATATGTTTGATAGGTGGATACATTTTTTCCTGTTGTCAGTTTATTTAAGGTTACAGTTTTTTTGATATTTCTGGGAGAATTTGTTGTTAGTTAGCAGAACATAATCTGGAACCATGTCAAGAAGCATATTGAATGATAGATGAAAATTATACAAATTACTATTATTAAGAAAAGAAATGAAGTAGACATCAGCAAATAATGGATATAAAGTAGATTTTGATTTTTGAAGTAGGATTTGAAATAATTGTGGTTTGTGACAAGATTTTTATTTATTTTTTTTTGCTGAATATCTGCATCTGTTAATAATATGCTCCACCTAAAAATGTCTCCTGGTTTAATTTTCGGTATATAAGATTTGGATTGGAAGATTTGCAGTACGGTAATCCTTTTTTCTTTTCATTTTCTATTTAGAATAAACTTCCACACATTTTAAATTAGTTCATTGACTTCATTTTTAGTAAAAAAAAAAAAAAAAAAAAAGAGAACGTCATGATTTATTATTTCTATTAATTTTTATTCTTTTATTAGAAATTTTAATAGTAAAAAAAGAATGTAAGAAAAAATGTTATAGAAAATCTGTAAACTGCCAAAAAATATTTAAAAATTAAACTGAAAGACTCTTTTTATGGAACTAACAATTGAAGGTGAGATTTTTGACTTGCACATGGTTGCAATTAATGCAGTATTCTGCATACATGCACATAAGTATTTTGCTTTGGCTATGTTTACATTCATGCCCACAAAAACAAAACAAAAAAAAAGTGTGTCAAAACTCAAAATTTTTACATTTTTGATTCCCTTGGCAATTTTAAAAAGCAATGATTAGAATTTTAATAAAACCAAAACGGTTTTGGTTTTATTAAAATTCTAATCATTGCTTTTTATTAAAGTGATGAATAAAAAAAATTGTTTTTATAGTTATGGTAAAAATAAATCTTTATAAAAAGTAAATGATAAATATTGCATTGAACTTGGTTCACATATCTTTTAGATAGATATTGCCAAGAGAGTCAAAAATATTGTTGCCGGCATATGCTGGTTGTGTTTAAGTTGGAAAATGCATGTCTCCCAGTATATTTATCCCACAACAAAAATGGCGGACTTGGAATATTAGTCCGGATAATGAATGAACAAAATAACAACAAAACATATATAAACAAGAAAAAACAAAACAAGAGTAGACAATAGAATATTGTTGCATGTTACAAAACAATGAACATAAATGAAGAAAACATGAAAACATTTAAAATAATGCAGATGCTTGTGTAGAAATGTAGCAAGCATGTGTGAGACACGTGTGAATACATTCATGCGTGAAACGGAGTTCAAAAGTCAACAGAGGACCAAGGGAAGCGAACGCACCTCAGCGGCAGTATTCTTATCTACATGTGACTACGTCCGAAAGCTAGACAAAAAATAACAGAAAGAGAGTGAAGAGAGAATGTCACTGCCTACTTAAAGGTTTAGGGATCATCCCCTAGCGGCATTTTTTTAGGAAAGTAAGTGGGGGTAAATCCACAGTATATACAGTAATAGCAGTGTCAAGGGAATTTAGTAAATTTTGAATATATGAAGAGAAACTTTATTTTCATGATTTTTGGAATTTATAAATACTGCTGACAAGGTGATGTGTAGTGTATTTTTTTGCAAAAACCTGTAACTAATACTTTTAACTTTTTAATTTCATTCTAGATTTCCTTTCTTAAAAATCTGTACTGCCATCAAAAGAGTTTTCTTTCTGGATCAAATGTTTTACAATTTCAAATAATTTAATGAGAAGGCATTCATTTTTTTTCTTTTTTAATGGAAAGTCTCAATAAATATGCAACAATGGAATATCATCATAAAGGTCATAATCTAAGTGATGCTGAAATTCAAAACAATTTTAAATTTGTTTTAAAACTTCAAATGTCCAAATGAAATAAAATACCTGGATCTTTTCTGTTAATTCACCCCAAAATATTAAGAATTTATATTTACTAAAATTCACACCAAGTTGGATTGACCTTTGCGATCACCCCAAATGTGGGCAACTTGGGTCTGCTATTTCTAAGTGTGGGGTCTACATTTGCACTCACCCCAATAAACAAACCAAGAAGTTTTTTTCTTTTCTTTTCTTTTTTTTTTAATTTCTAAAAAATTCCTTGTATGTTCCTCAAATATCATCCGCACTTACAAAATGTGAATATCTTCCTGGTTTTTGGTAGTTTTTCATTCTGAGGGTTGGAGTAGTTATAAGTCAATTTGTAATTTCAAAAGAGTGCCAAAAATTTAATAAAAAAAACAAACTTTGATTTATAATTTCTTGGGGGTGAATTAATATTTGCAATAAGTAACTTTACATTATTTGGGGTGAATTAACAGAAAAGATTCAAATACTCTTTTGTCTAGCCTAAAAATATCATTACCCCCTGACTGTACAGAACTTTTGAGATCTTTTTCTCAGAAGAGTGACACTGAAAATTTACATATATAATGTGAAAGTATTATTATTAGTGCTTTTTATTTAGAACACTATGAATCTGATAGATATTTTGACAGAAAGGAAATTTATAATAGAGAACAAAGGTAAATCTACTTTTGATATAATTTGTGTAGAAGGCTGAAACAAATGTTTAACTGCAAAGAAGATAATAAACAAGAAAAAAGACACGGCTTTCATAGAATAAAGCAATTATATATGCAGATATTTAACAGGCTGTTAGAGAACATCAAACATGAACATTTAGAAAAATTATCTTAGATGATTGATAGCAATAATGAGATAATTATGAAAACAGATAGGAAAGCCTATGACTAAGTTGAACAGGCAACATGTGTTTTGATTGAGGTCAAGGAATTAAAGGGGTAGTTGCTTGGTAAAAATCATTATAAACATTTAATTGAGAGAGAAATTGTGTTTTATATGTTTCTGAAGTAACTCTTTTGCCCTGTTATATATCAAGTACGTATGGATCTTCTAACTCAGATGGGCTCCTGTAAGTTGGAAAGAAATGCATATAGTTGTTGCATGAGAAGTTTTAGAATTGCTGTATTTCTGATAGTCTCATAAAACAACTATGCATCAGCTGACTTCAAGATGCCAGTCACTCATATGAAACTGATCCAAAATTGAAATACTCCATACTTCAAAAAATGACCTGTAATTGTGCAATATATCCAAACAATAATGAAATACATTTTGTAGGCATTGTTTATTGTATAGTTTTAGAAGTTAATTCCTATTTGAATTGGCATTAATTATAAACTAAACTCCATAATACTATGATTCTTTTTTTTTCAAACGTTTTGATCATAATTTGATATAAACATTTCTGTACCAATTTAGTGTAATAATTTACATAAAATATTAAATCAGTTCAATTTTAGTTTTTGAATTATTTGCACTTTCATGAAAAATTAAGTTTTTAAAACCTGCTTTCAAATACAATATTGACATTTTTGGGATGAACAGTTGAGTAAATAATCTGTCAGTTGTTTAATATGAGAATGTATGTTTTTTTTACCTATTTTATAAGATGTTAAAAGATTAAAACTGAAAAAATTCCCTAAATGTTCTTTCTTTTTCTAAAAGGCAGCTATGCAATAATATATTCAATCTCTATTCTATCAATAATTTGCAAAGTTACAAAAAGACCATCTTGATACAAAACAAAGTTGGTTTTAATGTTTTTCTTTTCCTGTTTTGTTTTTGCTATCAAATGATTTCTACTTTTGGTCTCTTCCAAAATGTTTTGGCTTTCTGCTAATGATGAAAAGCTTCTAATCCCCAGTAGGACTTGCAGTTTTCACTAATAAGAAAATGAATCTATTTTCTTAAACTATTTTTAAAGCTTGTACAATTTCCATCATCTCATGATAAATAGATTATCTTTAAATTCATGCTGATAGTTACATGTTGAATCCAATTCTTAGTATTACTTAAAATTGGAGAGACAAACTTGAACAAAATTATTGTTAATATTTAATAATTTATAGAAACTAGCCTTTTCAATTTTTTTCACTTCATTTTCTTCAAGGAATGTTTAACAGAAATTTTTCTCTAAAAGTGAACATTGTTCTTGTCCACTACTTTTTGTCATGCTTAAAACTCTTTCAATTGAGCCAAACTTCTATCAGGTTTATAAATTCCACCTTCATAGTTTTTTACAGGATCATAACTGATTACATAAAATATTTCAAGTTTTGCTTCTAATTTAGTTGTGTTCCTATAAAGTTATGAATAGCCACCAGGATCATTCTTAACTTTTTCAGATGTGTGGGTGGTGTAATATAATATACTATACATTACACCACCCACACTCAGCTGAATGAGAAATCAGGGAGCTGAGTTTGAATTTCAGTCAAGTTCATTACATTCACTTGCACACAAATACTCTTGGGAAAGGTATGAATCCATCTCTTTTCTTTCCAGCTGTGGATTAAATAGTAGAATTTGTATCTGGAAAAGTCATTGTTATCTCCAAAAAATTGTTAATACAATATTCACTCAAAAATAAAGAATTATTACAATCCCAAATAGGTTTTGACTTTAAATTGTTTCATCTTTCAAAGGGTTAAGCTATAAAAAGAAAATCAATCAACCTTTCATCTATTATTTTATAAAGAATATAAAAGTATATCTTTATTAATAATGTCTGGTCTGGTGCTTCTGCTTTTTACTTAGAGATTCTAGATAAAATACAAAGTTATTGATCCTAACCTGGCATCTCAGCTTCAGTCATTTTCGTACTGCCATAATGTAGCTTCCCTACGCCTCTTCTATAAATATTTTTATGGTAATTGTTCTTTAGTACATAGACTATATAAATTCAAGCATAGTACTAGATTGGCAGCAAGGTTTCATTATTTTACAGTTGAAATTGTTAGATATAAATGTAAGTTCTATGTTAAATTTCTTCTCTTGCATTTTCTGACTGTGGAACTCTCTTCCAGCTTCTTGCTTTCCAGTCAACTTTGATCTTCAAAATTTTAAATGCAATGTCAGTTGTTATCTTCTGTCTTAATTACTGTTCTTTTATTATTCTCTTTCCTTAATGTTTTTTCCTCATATTCTCTCACACTCAGTAAGCCCTTGCATCTTAGTGACTTTATTGCCTTGCTTGAGGTGAAATGATTAAAAAAAAATAAAATAATGGAAGAATGCAATTTATTAAAAAATATCCTTGAAAAACTCATTTAATTAAATGTGTGGCACAAAATCCTCTATCTTGGACTCTTGCTTAAAATAAAAATTCCTCTCTTCTCTTTTCAATTTTATAATTTGTTTCTATGCTGATTTTAATGTTGTTTACTAATGTAAATATTGGAATATAGTTAAAAAAAATTATACACCCTAAATTTTATGAAATATGATTCAGAACAAATCTGAAGGCACATTAAAATAGTGAATGATGCCTTTCAGAAACTAAATATATTAAGAAATGGGAAAATTACATTAAAAACAAAGAAAAGAATGCTGAACTGCTATGTCATATCTAATCTATATGGCGGTGAATGAAGAAGAAACTTTAAGCAAAAGAGATGTAGTTTTATATATGGATGCTGAGAATACCATGGATTGAATGTCTGAATAAGAAGGATGTTTTAAAGAAAATAGAAATTACAAGGAAAAAGATACTTACAATTAGAAAGAGGCAGCTAAAATTTCTGAAGAAAATAGGTTTGGAGAATGTGATACTCATAAGATATTGAAGGCAGAAAAAAACCTACTTAACAAGTTTGTGTGAATGAATGGTAGAGCAGGGACAAAAAGAGGTGGTAATGAAGAGCTTAGAGCTACAAGGAACAGGAAGTTATGATCACTTATACATGTAAAGGAAGAGTATCCATTAATATAAATTGTATGTAAATTTATTAACTGTAAAATGTAATATTTTAAATACATTAATGCATATTTTTAGTTTGCCATGTCTTTGTAGATTTAATAATGCCTTCTAAAGTTTTTGCTTTTTGAATTATTCTAAGATTTGCCATTTACCATTTCTACTTGTTGTGTTATGTCTATGACTATCCTTACCAAAATATTTATAGAAGAGGCGTAGGGAAGCTACATTATGGCAGTACGAAAATGACTGAAGCTGAGATGCCAGGTTAGGATCAATAACTTTGTATTTTATCTAGAATCTCTAAGTAAAAAGCAGAAGCACCAGACCAGGCATTATTACCCTTTTGTTCCAAATATAAGTACTGTCTGGAATAATCATGCTGGTTTGAATTTTTTAACTTATAAAATAAACAAGAAATTTTTTGATTCCTGGAAAAATATAATCATACTGCAGAAAAAAGTGTTTGCAAAATAAGTGCTTTTTGCCCAGAAGGATTGGATTGACAGGGATAATTTAATCATGCTAGAACTTGTAATTGGTACACAAGAAGATTAATAAATAGTAGACCCAAGTAAAACTGTCCTATCCAAAAGGAAAAGGTATTGAATACTTTATGTGGCCAGTTCTTTACAAAGACAAATCTCTCATCATAAAGTTATTGCTGCTAAAAATAATGGTAATGAAAGACAATCATGGTCATTTGATTCAGAACAAGAAAATAGAAAAAAATTTCCTACATAATATAAAACAAACACATATACAAAACAATTGCACAATTGTTATGATATGGCATCTTGATATAGGATAATGATTAGTAAGGCTAGTCTGGTTGATCATTACTATTGAGTAGTGTTGAATGTGCAGGTGGATAGCAGCTCAAAACAAATTCAGCAAGCTGAGTTCAAATTTCAGTTAAGTTTTGTTACATTCATCCAATGATGTGCAGAGTTTTGGTGACTCCCAGGGGCTAACTACTTCATTGTATACCCTAAGACTCAAGTAGGGAGGCCTATAGGGCCTAGTACTGAGAAATGTGAGAAAAAAGGAAAATATTTAAAATATGTAAAAAAACAGATGAAACATGAAATAAACACATTATTCAAATTAAAAATAAACAAGATTTTTATTTCACTCTTTGATTGGATGCCCTCCCAATATGTATAGCCTGGGTCATCACACTCTTTGCCCCTCCTTCTATATGCTACTGCATTCACCTTTGTGCAAATACCCATGAAAAAGGTATTAATCCACCCTCCAGCTATGAGTTAAATAGTTGGTCAAACTGGGTTCTTCACTCTTGGTTGGCAACCAGTCTATGAGATGGATAACTCTGACTTCATAACCATATATATCCCTGGTGAAGCACATACTATGCAGCCAACAAAAGGGTCACGGAGTTCACAATAACTATGATACCAACTGTGGTTGATCTGATGTATGGAGTGTTCAATCCTCATTGGGTATCATATATAAAATATTCAACAATAAATAATCCAGCAAAGATTGACATGTCATAAAATTAACCAACATAAACCTAAACAACTGTTATAAACCCAGATGCTTATTAAAAGCCCATATTACTTTTTTTAATGAATAATCATCAGCTGTTGTTTTAATTCGACTGCTGGATAAAAGCTTTTCCCAATTTATTTCATTATGATCATGATTATGTTAATTTTTGTCATGTTTTATCAGAAATCTTCTATCTTTCTCCATTTTCTGTCTATTTTCCTACTGTGTTTGCTTATCCTTTGGGCACCAGCCAAACATCCTTTTGCTTTATCTGTTACCCTTTCTTCTTACTATATGCCCTATCTACCTCCATATTTTGTCACTTAATAAATTCTGTATCTATTATCTTGATTTGTTCTTGCATTAATGTTGACCTCTTTCTATCTTTTAAAATTATACCTTGCATTGCTCTTTTCATTGGTTTTTGTGTGTTTTTAAGTTTGTTTTCAAGCAATTTTATTAATCATCATTCCTGCATTACACATTAATTTTACACTTTATTTTTTTAAATTATTGGCAAGATACTTTTTAAGTACCACCTAAGTAGATGCTTACAAACCCAATTATAAACCTTCTCAATGTTTACCTATAGACTCAAAAATAATAAAATACAGATGATTGATATGTCATAAAATCCATCAATCTACCCCATCTGCCCAAAGATGTATTCCTGGAATTCTTCCAGTTCCTCATCCTTTATGCTTATGATCTGAAATATAAGAAAAATATGCAAAATTATGTTGGAATGTTTTATTATTTTCTTTAATTCTCTTAATATTCAATAAGGAATCAATGATTGGCAAGACCATTATAACTATTAAAATATATTTTCAAGTAACACTGAATAAAAAGTAAGTTTATATCTCCAAATTCTTGCATTGAACCTAAAAGGCATGTCTTTTCTACAAAAAGTGATATTTCTTCTCGTTACCAATAATGCTTTTAACATTTTGATTTTTAACTAGTACATTTTTTTCATCTTAATTTCAGTTGCTTTTTATTACAAATCCCATGATAACAAGTAAACAGCATGGCTTGAAAAAAATAATTCTCCATCCAGATTGTAACTTATATATCCCTTATTACACACACTGCTTGCTAACAATTGTAGTATGACACTTTGAGAGATGCAATAAAAAGTGACTGAAATTAAGATGAAAGAAATATTAATAAAAAAGGAAAAATTGACTGTTTGTCATTTAAGAAATTTAAATAACTACTCATGTTTATTAGTTTTAATGCAAAACTCCGTCAGAAATTTCATAATTTTAATGCTTGAACCTTTAAATTTACTTAATTTATTTTCTTTTTATACACTCTTTTTAAAATATTGATTCATTTTCTACATTTTATCAACCCTTGCAGACTATTTAAAAACAGAAAATATTTTTAGATTGTAAGAATTGTTTTTTTTATTGAGATGATTTACTGATACAAGTCTTACTAATTAAACCATAGCTGGGGGAGAAGAGGTGGATTCATGCCTTTCCCAAGGGTATTTGTGTGTAAGTGAATATAACAAATCCAACTTGAATTGGAACTTGGCTCTCCAATTAACAATTTTGAGCCATTATCCATCATACCAGCCCATACATCTAAGCTTACAGCACCTGGTATTACCAAGCGGTCACCCAGCTAGGTAATGACCAATCTTGATGTTGCTTAACCTTGGAGATCATATGGAAACTGGTGTTTCAATGTGATACGGCTTTAAGCCTTTTTTTTTTTTTTTTAAAGAAAGGTGTTGATTACAAAATACAACTTGGAGTCTTTTTCATCATGGCATGCTCTTTTTTTGAAAAGTTTGGGAGGTACCTGCATGAAATGATTATGTTAATAGAGATGAAGAAATTAAACACAAAATAGGTAATTTTTTCCAACATCACAAGATACTAAAAAAACAAAACATTGACCTAAGAACCTAGTCACATTCTTTAATAGGCTTGTTTTTTGACAGCATGTTAACCATAAACCATTTTTAATAGGACTAACTATTTCTAACACTTTTACCAATCTTCACAAAACTTGGCATTAATCTACTGCTCTCTATCCTTTCATTCATTTTCTGCCAACAGTATTATGACTGTGTGCAACTTAATCTACTGTTTGGCATCAAATGATTCATATGGACTATGTCTCAGAGACATCATACTTATTATAAAACCCAGGTTGTGTGTGTGTGTGTGTGTGTGTGTCTGTTCGTTTATAAATTGGACAACAAAACTTCACAGGACTACGTAAAATTACCTTGCGGTGGTTCTGACAGCGCCAAAAATTGGAAAAACACAATTGTTTTTGCACGAAATCAATTTGAAAACACTATTAAGAGGCATCGCTGTCACGAGAATGAAAAGGGGACAACTCATATCGAGTTATGCTTATTATAAAACCCAGGTTGTGTGTGTGTGTGTGTTCCTTTATATATGAGATCGGATTTCCTACATTTTTCAACCGATTTCAACAAAACTTCACTTTTTTTTTTTTTTTTTTTTTGGCAGGTAGTGTTTCTTATTGTCTTGCACACTTTTTTCTTTATTTTTACATTCAGAATGCTTTAAAAATTCCATTTACATGACAATTGTTTATAATAAAATTCTATTCAATCGGTAGACTCATAACGATTGAAAACAATGTTTTTGTTGAGTTTGGGTTTGACCAATTCGTAAAAAAAAACAAAAAAACAAATAAGACATGCATGTCTATCAACCTTGATATGCTCAGGTACAAATGTTAGTTTAACTCATTGTCCCAGTGATACATTACAGCAATTCTGGGAATTATCAAATCTTTTCTGATACATATCCCTCATTAGAAATATTATTGTTTCTGTTATATGCTTAAACATAATTTTTATGCTTTTTGATCTCTATTGCATCAAAGACCAAACTCTAAAAATGTTAAGTAAGTCCTTTTAATTTGAAAATTGTTTGAATATATTGTCAATTAAAAGATGATTTGATATAAATCAAAATATTATTTTATTGTAAAACCAAAATTCTATTGATCTTAATCTTTTGTGATTGTAGATTTTCTCCTAAGTCCCAATGCCAAAGAGGTGCCTGCCTACCAGCTCAGGAATAGATGTTTGGAACCATTCCAAATGGCATTGGAAACACGGACAAAAAGACTTAGCAACATGGCCATCAAAGGGATTGAGGTTTGTTTCCTTTCTTACTGTTTTCAATACTGATTAATTTTCTATTCTTGACCATGTGACACAATGTTATAAAATTAAAATGTAATATAAAAAGTACTTTAAAAAAAAAAAAAAAATCAATAGCTAAAAAAGAAATATATTTGATAAATGTATCCTACCATTATATGAGAAAGTTTTTAATTTTTTTTTCTTACAAGAAATTTTTATCATGTGTCTACAGCAAGAATACAAATAAAATTTAACTTCTTTTTTTTTTTTTTTTTTACTATTGGCTGTCTGTAAAATTGCTTAATCTTGGGATCTGACTTATATTTATCTTTTTACTAAAGTAATAAAAATTACAACATTATTCTCATTTTACTCCAATATGCGGAGGCACAGTGGAGTAATGGTTAGCCGCTTATATTGAGGAATCTGTTCGCAGAGTTCAAATTCCAGTCAAGCTTATTACATTCACTTATGTGCTAATACTCTTGGAAAAGGTATGAATCCATCTTTTCTCTCACCTCAGCTATAGGTAAAATAGTAGGACTAACTAGTTCGTATAGCTTTGGTTGGCAACCATCTAGGAGAAATTCTGAATTCAAGCCAGGTTCTGTAGGTTCTGCCTCTTTAGACATAGGCTAGAAAAAGGTAACTTCCAAAAAAAATACACCTTGCAAGTCATCACAAAGAAAGGAACAGACCACCCTCCCCTATTTTGAGTCACAACAGAAAATAATGAACTCCTTTGGCTTAGTAAAATGGTTCAAACACAAGACATGACTCCATAGACCTCTCTGATTTTGGATTATTCATCCATGGGTGTATCACCCACAGCTCTTTAGACAATAGCAACTCCCAATATACACATCAAAACATTCAAAATAAATGTGTTTTGAAGTATATATTAGCTGTATTCATTTTTATTTTACGATAATCTTAAACAAACTTCTAGTTACATTCTTTCTTCTTTTATGTACTGTGCCCCTTAAGGACATGGGCAATCATGGCTCTCCACAACCTTCTATCCTTTGTACTGCTGAGTAATGTTTGTCTCCTTACTAACCTTCCCAGTCCCTGTTCTGCCCTCCATTTACACAATCTCATTAAGTTGGTTATTTGCTGTTTCCATCTGCCTCTCTTTCTTTCAGTTTATCCTTTAAGTGTCAATCCTAATTAAATGTTTCTAGTTAAAATCCCAGAAATTAAAATAATCATTGTTACAGTACCTACTGATATAAAAATTATGCTATGGAAGCTTATATTTTCTCAGTACAATACTAATTGTGTACAAGGAAGGAGTTTTACTCTGGTTTAAAATAAGTTTACTTTTCATATCTGTGATTTTCAAATATTCATTTGGTATTGATCAGATAGACTCTTACTTGACCTTTAATAAAATCAGTGTTTCAGCAAACATCAGCAATAAGAGCTTTTATACCCATGGCAAAGTAAAATAATAATTATCACAGTTTAGTATATTTTTAAGATGCTAGAAAAGTTTAATATTCTGGAATGTATTGGATTTGCAACAAGGTTTATTCTGTTCTTATTGCTAGATGCTTTTTTTTTTTAAATGTCATATTTCTTCAGATTGTAAGAGATCACTGCTCTCTACAGCTTCCTTTTCTTTAATATGTGTAAATTGCTGTGACTTCTTGGGAATGATAATGTAGTGCCTTCTTCACAGTTTTGAAGTCAGTTGTCTTCTTCTAGACTGGCTGCCACTCAAGGCTAGAGAGTCCAGTCTACCCAACTTTTTAACCCATAACTGGTGGAAGAAGAAATAGTTCATGCCTTTATCAAGAACATTATTGCAAAATGAATTCAACAGACTTGACCAGAACTTTAATTTGGCTCACCAATTCTATTTTCTACACAAATAACTGTTACACTATATGCACATTGCTAGAGGGTATTATTTTTCTTTAAAAAAACAAAAAACAAATACTGAAAATGTTACTTATTTTCTTTCATCTTCAGTGTTAGAATAAGTAAATGAAAACACCAATTTTGACAAGAATTTTTTTTTTATTTCTGACTGATATGACAGTTGTCATAACATTAAAACAATTTTTGTTTAATGAAGTTAGTTTAAACTAAATATTCTTAATGTCATCTAACAACAAACACTTTTGCCAAATTCAATAATAGCATTAGATATTTTTATTGTACTAAACCATGTTTGATATAAAATTATAAGAGTTATAATACTTTCTTTTTAAGTTTTGAGCTGATTTCCAGTTTAAAGGTTTTTATAGTTCTGATTGGATTGTTTGACATGCTTCTCCAATATCGGAATCATTTTGCTGTAATGAAAGTTGTCATTGAAAGATTTGAGGTCATTATATTATTGCAGCAGGTGCATGTTGAAATCATATTGGGAAGTCACAAAACTGTTGCAACACTAATCCTAGTTAAACTAAAAGCAGTAAGCACAATATTTTGCATATAAATAACAGGTGTGAGGAAATGGAAGACAATTTCAACAAGGTGGTATTTTATATTTTTGTTTTTACATTACTTAGTAAAAAGAGAAAATACACTAGTATGCATGCAAAGAAAAAAAACATTACAAATTAGGAATTATGTGGATAATGTGTGTGAAAATGTTCAGTCACTAACAGAAAAGATATCCCCATGTCTGGTGGGGGAGGAAGAAGGTCTAGGGTGGTGTTGCTTAGAGGAAAAGAGAAAAACAGGAAGTGTGCCATTTATATGGCTGTTTGACAGCACCATCTAACGACTTCTTGACAAAACTAGCAAAGCAATGTGGGAGTAACCACAATACTTAAATGTTCTTAAGCAAGGCAAAATATTAACAACTAAAAGGAAAGCCTTTTGTCATTTGAATTTAAGCATTAAATTCAGAATTAAGATTAGACAAAAAGGTAAGAAAAAGTTATAGCGTGACTAGATATAAATAGATTAACATAATAAGGAAATACAAAGTTCTAATATGCAAGAAATATATCTACAGTAGAACAACACAATAGAGAAATTTAAGGAAGTCTATAAACTCACAGTATTATGCAAAAACAGGTTGGCTATGCAAACAGCAAAAATTATAAAATTCTTATACAGGCATTTCTTAAATGATAAAGTATAAAAAGGATATAACAATACAGAAATATAATTGCACCAAGTTCAACCTCATGTAAGGGGAGGAGAAGTATTCAACCAAGATAATTGTTCAAAAGTAAGCAGAATATACTTTGTGCATCTCTTTTTATATACACATGACAGCTGTAGTAAAGTGTACACATGTTACTTTGATTTTTGTCAATGGTAATAAATTTTTTTTCATTTTAATTTGTGTTTATATGAGCTTGCTATAAAGTCTATATAGATATCATTTTACACAATTCATTGGTTTATAGCCATATCAAATTGAAACATCAGTTCTTGTAAAATCACCAAGGTTAAACAATGTTGAGCTTGGTCAGTACCTAGATGAGTGACTGATTGTGAATACCAGGTGCTGTAAGCTTGGATGTGTGGGTGGTGTAAGTAATAACAGTTTGAAATTGGAAATCTGAGAGCAGAGATCCAATTCCATTCAAGTTTGTTATATTCACTTACACACAAATACCTTTTGGAAAGGTATGAATCCATCTCTTTTCCCCCTCAGCTATTGATTAATTAGTAGGACTTATATCAATAAATCAATATTATCTCCAGAAAAAATTCTTACAATCTAAAAATATTTTCTGGCTTTAAATAACTTTCAAAAGTTTAATAAACCATAAAAACAAATCAATCGATCAATCATTACATGTCATTATGTTTAGTATTTCTTTTGTGTAGGTTTTATTTCTCAGAAGACTAGAAATTACACAAAAGTTATTTAAATTGCTACATTGGTGTAAACACAGTAAAGGACATTCGTCCTGGTTATATTCCTGTTTGCATATATTTAATATTTCTTTCTCTTTTATTAAATAATAATAGTTATTTTGTTTTTATTTTGTAAGTTTATTCTTAGTGAATAATTTGTGTAGCATTTTCATCTAGTAAATGGGCAAATTCCATAGAATATCTACAGGAAAACAGTTCAGTCTTAGGGTTCATTGATAGCAAATTTAATTATCCTAAAGTATTTGAGTAATTGTCTTGTGCCAGTCTGGCTCAGCTCAAGCAAATAAATGCCACAGATATTATGGCAATTATGTATAATGTTAGTTCACTTTAGTTATGCTTATGAGTAGAAAACTAAGTGTTAATTAGAAGCCATTACATTCGTTTGAATGATGTAAGAAAATTACATAATTTGACAAAAGCTATGTTTGCTCTAAGTATAGAAGTTTGTTTAATATATATCGAACAAACATTGGATTACCATATGAAGGAGTGGGCATGTCAAATGTCCAAAGATTTACAAAATAATTTTTTAAAATTATTCGGGAATGAGATATTGTTTTGTGTAACCCAGAAATATTTTCTAAACCATAGTTTAAAAATCATATGTAGAAGAGGTTGGAAATAATAACTTATGCTTAGGTGTGTTGTTTTGAGTATTAAAAATACAACTGTAAATTTTTAAAAAATAATTAACAAAAAAGTTTACAGTTTTGGGTTTGAGACCTTTTACTTTTTGATAAAGTGTTCTGGCAAAGATGGTTTATGAACTTCTGCTTTGCATTTCACAGCCACAAATAGAAAATTATGACAGAACAAGTTTAGCCTATTAATTCTGCAATTCACAGTTGAATTGGTTGTCAAGTGACAATGCAGTCAGAGCAAATGTAGAGGTATCCCATGTAAAAATGATTTCAGCCTAACTCTTCCTGCTATGCTCTATCTTTACAAGCCTCAGATCAGACCAAAAATGAAGTACTACTGCCATATCTGGGCTGAAGCTGCCCAATCCTCACTATTCAGCCTTGATCAGAAACATCTTGTTGCAGCCTTGTGGATGATGAATTATTTCACACTGTATAATCCCTTTCCCACAGATGAAATATCACGGACCTCTTGCTACCCTATTTCCATGGCAAATTTCCTGATAAGCTACATTCCTGAGTTCCACCAGCCTTGACTATTGTAGCTAAGACCCACTATGCTATGTGCACAGGGATGAATCATCCCACATTCCTGTCATATTTCATTGGTGAGAAGAAAGGTCCATTTGGATAGCTTCTTCCCAAGAACTACTACTTTATGGAACAGACCCCTGAGAGGATGCTTCCCCAATCACCACAGTCTTAACCTTTTTAAGTCTAGGGTTTACTATTATCATTCCTACATATCCACTTAAACTGCACTTCTTACCTCTTCCTCTTACATGCAACAACTTCAATCAGTAACCCTCTAACTTGACTGTTTCATGAGCTTTGTATTGGGTGAACAATTAGTCAATTAGTAAAACAAAATATAGTCTTTTTTCATTTGTTTTGTTTTTATTTTATTTAGGCAATCATGGATCCCCACAGATTCCTTTTTCCTTTTTTAGTAGAAAAGCCATCACCACTTGAATGTAAGTTGTTCAATAGGTAGAACACAGCCAAAGCCTTTTATATCTAGTGATTGTTCAAAGTGTATAGGTATTCCAATGTGAGGATCTAAATAAAGGAACTGCTATATATTTACATCTAATTAACCTTATATTCTCTCACCTAGTTTTATAATATATATTCAATTATATTTTCACTGTTGCGCCAATAAGTATTATTTTTGCCTGACCTACATAAACAACTGTAGAAATGAATCCTTAAAAAAGTATACATACAAAGCATTTGTCTACCATCAGCCAAGTAAATGTAAATGAAGCCTGTGATGTTTCCTAATAAAGATTAATTAACCACAGATCATTGAAGACTGCAAATTCTATTTATTTTATGTATTTGGTTTTGCACATCCCAGGCCACTTTAGCATTTTTCTTGTATAATAAAATCTTTACTAAATATCAAATAATGAGCAGCATTTAAGGAACCAGATTAAAAAAAAAAAAATTAAATAGGCAATAAAATATATCTATATTTTTGTACATAATTTTTTTTTTTTTACAATTTTCAGTATTTTCAAAAGTAATGGATTTTTTTTTGTTTAATACCTGATGCAGTAAGCTTTGATGTGCAGTGAATAATGATTCAGAATTGGAAATTGGAGAACCAAGTTCCAATTCCAGTCATGTTTGTTATATTCACTTATGCCCAAATATCCTTGTGAAAGGTATGAATCCACCTCTTCTCCCACCAGCTATGGGTCAATTAGTAGGACTTGTATCAGTAAATCATTATGATCTCCAAAAAATTCTTACAATCTAAATATATTTTCTAGCTTTAAATAATCTTCAAAAAACAAAACAATCAATTAACAAAGTAAAATCACAGGAAATATCTAAATTATTTGGATAAGTGGAAATTGATGAATAGACAATTATTCACTTGATCATCCCTTTAAAATTTGCTGCTTATGCCAGGATATCTCTACTAGGTTTATTTTTTTTTTTTTTTTTTTTTTTTTTTTAGAACAAATACATCAAACTTTCATCTATTTTAATGTGATACATGTATAGTGACATGGCAATTCTTGCAAGCAGGGGAAAAAAGAAAAAAATGAAACTATACTTTTATTTAAGTACCTGTTGCATTTGAACCTGGTCTAGATTTATTTGGGAAAGATATTAGAATAATCTGTAATATTTACTGGGAATGAACCACATACAGAAAACAGTTGAGCAAGTATATAAAAATAGGTATAAGACAAGGATGTGTCTTTTCGCCAGATTTATTCATCCTTTGCAGCCAAGGTGATCCTAAGACTACAGTGGATGAAATCCTAACATCATAAGATATGCAAATAACACTGTGTTGATGGAAAGAATATAAAAAATTCAAGAACTACTAGATAAAGTAGTAAAGGTGCAGAAAGGACTAACTTTAAGAAGACAATATATGTTTGTTAACAAGAGGAACAGCACAATATATGAATTAGTGAAAGATGGCTTCCAGAAGCTAAAAGTATTAAAAGACAGAAAAATTTTATTAGAATTAAAGAAAAGAATGCTGAACTGCTGTGTAACACCCATCTTATTATATGGGAGTGAATTCTGTACAATTTCCTCACAGATGACAAGAGACTTGAAGCAGCAGAAATGTGGTTCTACAGAAGGATGCTGTGAATACTATGTATTGCATATAAGGGCAACAAATAAGTTTTAAGGAAAATAAGAATAAAAAGGACACATATACTTATTTTTTTTTTCTACAATGAATAATACTAAATTTGTTGCAAAGTATTTGTATTTTCCTGTTATCAATTTTTCATCAATATACTTTTTTTTCCTACAGATGATTCTCCAAGATAATCAATTCCAGTCTACCATGGAAAGTGAAAGTGAAGAAAAACGGCTTCCTTTTCAAATATTGAGGACAATTTATACTTCACCAAATTTGCAGGAAGATGCACAGATAGAAATTATCAAGGTATAACTTTTCTTTATTTTCATATACCATCCCTTATTACTAAAGATAATGGAACCATAATTATTGCTTGTATTTTAAACTCTTGTGTATAATTTTATAGTTCATAGAAATACACTTGCTAATCTTTTAAGCATTTCAATGCTGTTTTTATGGTGCCTGTTTTTTTTTGTTTTTTTTTAATTTTTAAATTATTATTAAATTAGAAGTAATAATGTTCAATATTTATTGAAGACCAACTCGGTTCCATGATTATTCAATCGCTCATCAGAACTCTCAACAAGAATGATTGCATTGATCACAGAAAATCTATTTTATAAACATACATTTATATACACTTTTCAAATTTAAATTTTACATTCAAAACTAAACTTCATGAGCTCTCTACAATATATATATATATATATATATATAAAATATTTTTGAAAAGGCTTTTTATCTGATATTATTTCTTATTATAAACGTTAATTACAGTGAGTACACGTGTTTGAGTTGCTACCTCTGTTTTTTATTTTCTTAAACAGTGAAATTAATAACAACTAGCCTAAAATGAGAAGCCCTACTAAAGAAAAGTTGGGTCTTCGACAATAATCTATCTTTAGTAGGACTTCTAAATTAAAGTCGATTTTTATTAATTTCACTGATTAAAATAAAAATCAGGAATAGAAATAATGTTAGATTAAAAATCCTGTAAAAAAAATTATCATTGTTTTCATTTCAGTTATGAAACTGAAGCTAGCATATGAATTCCAATGAGAAATGTGTTTTTGCTTAAATAGGTAATTCAAAACTTGCAGTCAGTCTGTCAGTGTGTCTCTGTGACCAAACTGATAGCAACATGCTTTGGCTAAAAAGTAGTTTCCCTTATAGGGAAAAAAAAAAAAAAAGGTATGCAGATTTTAATTCCTGTTAGAGGCACAATTTTTCTTCAGTAGGATCGGTTGTTATTAATCACTCAGTAAGAAAATAAAAAAAACAAGGATAGCAATTCAAACATGTATGCCCACTAAAAATAACATTTATACTAATTAGAAATAATGTTGGATCTGAAAGTATATCTTGAAGATTTTGTCAACATTAATTAATTAATACCAATTTTAGTGTTGAAATATTTACTTGCATAATACAATCTGATAGTCTGTGTGTGTGTGTGTGTGTGTACACACACAAATGATTGGTTTCAATATTTTGAATACATTTTTACCTAAGAACATTTAGTTGTATGTTAAAAAGTTTTTTTTGTTTTTATTTAAAGGAATTGCATCCTTTAGATTCAATTAAAATTATATCTATAACAGTTTTAAAATCAAAGTTTATGAAAAGTTTAATTATTTGTGATCAGCTAATATTTTTGTATCACATTAATCTGATTAATTTTCACTTTAATTTTTTTTATCATCAAATTATTTTTAAAATGTCATTTTCCTTTTCTTTTCAGTTGCTTTTAAACATGTCTTTATCATCTGCTTGGTGTGTTAATTCTAAAGTGATTGCTGAAATCTCACAGGTTAGAAGTTTTATCTATTTTGTTTTATAAAGTTATTAAAAAAATCATTAGATACGCAGATAGTGGTTTAGAAATCTGTCTGATCTAAGAACTTTTCATCATTTTGTTTAAACAAACTGATATTTCTGTCAATAAATGTATTTTTCAAGATGTAGAACTAAAGAACATTCCTTTAATTAAAGAAGCTCAAAGATTTCATTTGAATTGTATTACAAAACAAGGTTACTAAATTGGGTTACTTTTTTTTTGAAAGCCCAGTACAACTAAATCTTGAATTTTGCTGCTTGTATATTTGTAGTTTTTTTTTTTTTTTTTTTAAATAATCTGTTCTAACTGGGCTACATTCAAATGTAACCCATTTTGCTACTTGTAGTCTAGTCTGGCCACCCACTTACTACAAGCAACTATTTTGTGGCTGAGAAAGTTTATCTAAATAAGAAAAATTACTGACTTCACTGTTTCTTTACACTTAAATGAAATTAAAAAAATAAATTTTACAATAGCAGCAATTGCAATTCCTGGTTCCAGTGTGTGTTTATCCTTTTGCATATATATTATTGTCTAAGTTTCTTAGTCAAAACAATTTTGAAGAATTGAATTACATTTTTTGAAAAGTTGATAAAATATAGGCAGCTGACTTATCCGGCAGAAAATATTTATATTTATTGTTTTTATAACTCAAACTAGTTTTCTTTTAAAGTATAAATATGGTAGGTATATGCTTTTTTTTTGTTGCTGTTCACTCTATACAAAGCCCAAGAGCCACTCAAGGTAGAGGATTACTGAATGAGGTTGTTGTATGAGCAATAAGATTTAAGAAGCGCAGTTTATGAGAAGGGAGGAAGATAATGGTTAAACCTAGATTTGAAGAGGTTAAGATTGAAGTGGTTGGCGAAAGCATCCTCTTAGGTGTATATGCTGTTTTTGGAGAATGTAGAAAAATTCCTTTCTTCCTTTCTTCCTTTCTTCCTTTCTTCCTTTCTACCTTTCTTCCTTTCTTCCTTTCCTTCCTTTCTACCTTTCCTTCCTTTCTACCTTTCCTTCCTTTCTACCTTTCCTTCCTTTCTACCTTTCCTTCCTTTCTACCTTTCCTTCCTTTCTACCTTTCCTTCCTTTCTACCTTTCTTCCTTTCCTTCCTTCCTTCCTTCCAATTATTTTTCTTTTTTTATCTATCTTAAAGTTAATAACTCTAAAAAATCTCAAATATTAAAATCCCTATTTTAGCGATCAACCATGACTCTTGTTTATTAGTCATTCATCTATAAATATGTCTTTTGAGTTTTTTCATCCTATGTCTTAAAATTGAAAGATAAAGTTTATTAGAACTATTCTCAACATTTCATTCCTTTTCCTTTGCTCTTACTTAATGTCTGTTCACCTCTGTGCTAGGTATTTGCACATATTCACAATATGGTTACTTTTTTATATTAGCTAGGAAACAAAGTTCCCACAAAGTTTGTATATCATTAATAAAAGTTGTGCAGGAACTTTATTTCCAACCCAATAGTTAACCAAAAATATATTTCAGACATGCATCTATAATGTATTTCTGAAAAAATGTATCTTTCTAATGAAGAATGTAACTTTTTATGTTTGTTTCTCTATCAGTAACAAAAGAATCACTTATCAGCTAATATTTAGCAACCTGGTTGCTAAAATATAACTATAATATTTTATATTATATTTTAAAATGTAAATATTTAAGTTGCTACAACTGAATAATTGGAGAATCCAAATCCTTTGTTATGGTAACGTAAGACATACTTGGCATCACTCAAAATAAGTAATCATCATATTACCATAATGAAGTTTTAAATTAAAAAAATAACAGCATTTTTATAAAGATTCAAATATATCTCTGAATTTTTTCATAGGTGATAACTTCTATTATGGTAGGTATATGCTTTTGTGAAAATCCTTATTTTAGTGAACAAAATTAGCAAGATCAACCATGACTCTTGTTCTAGATTTGTGATCAGCTAATATTTTTGTTGGTCCTATGTATGGTATTTTACTGTTAGCTTCTTAGATCAATTTATCAATTTCTGCGCCTCATCAGAAATGTTAGCTTAGTAATTAGCTACTTCAATAATAACATTTATTAAAACAAAATTAACAAAAGGAAAGTTTAAAACAAGAATTTCTTTTGTTAGAAGTAAATTGCATACACAATGAAATGTTCATAAATTTGTTATAGTGGAACTTACTGTGTTGGCTTGTTTTAGCTTCAGCGTAGAAAGTTCATATCACACAATTTGAAAAAGGAAAACCCGGAGAAGTTTCTTTGGGATTCATGTGTTTGATTTGCTGCTGATCAGTTTTATTTAGAGCTGCTACTGTTACTATCTTTAGTGTCACTACAGTACCCCTTTTCAAGCAAGATGAGTGTACAAGAATGTCAAGAAAGAGAATTTTTATTATGTTAGGTAAGAACACAGTTTCTTAGACCATCTAATATGATGACTGCTCTTTGAAGTTCTAGGTTGTGTCTGCTTGGTAGTTTCTAATGAATCATCACCAATATTTTTTTAATGTGCCAGTTATAGTCGGTTAATGGAAATATTCTCTTCTCTATTATTAATCACAACTGTGAAATGTTTCTCTGCATGATTTACTACCCTATAAGGATCTCTGTAATCTGGTTGTAAGGGATATTTGGTTGCATGGTATTTTACTACCACAAAGTTGCAGTTTCTGAGAGATTCTGGCACATATGTTACACAGGTTGGTTGTCTAAGAGATGTGGATTTTATTTGAGACATCTTCAATCTCTACATATCTACAAAAGAAGCAGGATCCAAGAGTGTTTTATTTGGTTTGATTATTAACTCTCCTAGTAGACATAAAGGTGTGCTATATATGAGTTTGGCTGCAGAACTCTGTGAATCAGATTTTACAGCTGTTCTTAGCCCTAAAAGTATTAATGGAATATTCGGAAGCCAAGAAGTATAGTTCTGTACTGTTTTTAGGGATTCCTTCAGAGAACAATGAAAACGTTCTATCATGCTGTTAGCTTCAGGATGGTAAGCAATTGTATGAATTCTAGTGATACCAAGTAGATTGGTTAGAGAAGCAAAGAGTGAGGATTCAAATTGTGCTCCTCCCTCTATGGTGATGGTAGTGCAAACACCAAATAAAAAACACCGTGCAACAGATTTTACACTGATATCAGTAAGAGGAATTATTTCAGGGTCAGTGGTTGTATCTATCAATGCAGTTGAGGAGATTGTAATATTTATACCAGGGTGAGAATGGTCCAGTGATGTTGATATGAACATGGTCAAATCGAGTATCAGGAACAGGGGGGGATGTAGGAGCTGATTTACTATTTTGGCTTTTTGACACAGAACACAATTATGTGTCCAATCCCTCATATCATTGTTGATTCTAGGCCAGATATAATTCTTACTAATTAACCTATAAGTTGCTTTTATGCCTGGATGTGATATTGAGTGTAGAGTGTCAAATAGTTTTCTATAGAGAGTTTTCAGAATAAAAGTCCGCAAATTTCCTGTAGAAATGTTGCACCAAATAGAATGTTTCACTTGTGGAATATATATTTCCTTCATTTGTAATGAAGAATTATTGTCCTCTAGAAGACATTTTAGATCTTCCTCATCTTTTTGGGAAGTTTCAATAGTTTCAAAATCAATGCCTGGAGTTATATTAATTGCAGAAATATTTCTGAAGAGTATGTTTGCTAGAATGTTTGCAGAGACTTTGATATGTTGAATATCAGTTGTGAAATGATGAAATGGAGGCACCTAAGTTCCTCAAAGAGAATATTTATCCAATTTTGCCTTGATTGCTCCAATTAAAGATTTATGGTCTGTGAGCATGTGAAAAGACCTGCCTTCCAAGAAATGCCGGAAGTATCAGATAGCACAGTATATTGTCATTAAATTTCATCCAAAAGTAGTGGTTTCTGATAATTTCTTTAAAAAAAAAAAAGGCATGGATAACCATTCATCTCATTTGTTGTTGTTGTTAGACTGCTACAATGGCAAAACATGAGACATCTACTGCCAAGGATAACATGATTAGGAAAAGTGACGTTACTAACATTAGCTAATTTTTCCTTTGCCATATTAAATGCTGACAACTTTTGAAAAAGATTTATATCACAGTTCTTTTGTCCTTGAAGAACATCTGTCAATGGGGAAACTATTTTCATCAAATTGGGGATAAATTTCCTATAAGAATTCACCATGCCAAGTCAACAAGGTTGTGAGAAGACAGGTGGACCAGTCGTTTCAATGCAGTGTGAGATGTCATGTTTTCTCACAGGTGTGTTGAATTTTGGTTCAGTTATGTCTTGGCAATTGGACAATATTTCCAAAAATTTGGAATTTTCTTCTGATGATGCAACCTTGGGACTAAGAAGTGTTGCAGACTTTAGGCAGCCAATAGATTTGACATCAGTCTTTGTGTCAATCAATTGTTGCTTTTTAATATCAATTAACAGACTATAAAAGTCTGCACCCAAAATTGGTGTAGTGATTTTGGCCACAATGAAAGTCCATTGGAAATCACATTGTAGCAACAAATTAAGTGTCATGCATTTATGTCCATATATGTGGTTAATTAAGGAGTTGTGCATTTTGTACTCCTGTCACTGAATCTCTTGTAGTAAAAGATATCACTCCTTCCTTTTGACTTATTCTTTTATCATTATCTGCTTCTCGATGAACTGCAATGCTAGTGTCTTTGTAATTGTTAAATTTTTTTAGTCAAATCACTGATTTGCCTTTTCAACAACTTATTTTCCTCCTGTATTTGGGTGATGTCATCACTCGTCTGTACATTTGCAACTAGCTTGTCTTGGGTCATGACTTCCATCAATTTATCAGTTGTATCGTTCAGCTTATTTATAGGCACATTGTTTCCCATTGCCATTAAGGATACCTCCACCATTTGTAGCAGCTTTTCTATAAATATGTGTTGTAAAACACTATCATCCAACATATTGCTGGACAGTGTCTGTAAATGACACAAAAGTTGAGATGGTTTTCTATCTCCCAATGTTTCCATTTCCAATAATTGTTGCAGCCTCCTCCTCTCAGATAATGAAGTTTGGAATATTAACTCCTCTTTTAATTTGTCATATGAGTTGGTTTGTGGTGGGTTTATCAGGAGATCCTGTAGACACATGGCTGTTTCTTGAGGTAATGTAGAAACTATGCAAACAAATTTTTCTTCTTGTGATGAAATATTTTTCATAAAAAAAACTGTTTTCAGATGGATAAAAAACAATACTGGGTCATTGTTAGAGAATACAGGTATGTTTTCAAAGGCAGTGGCTAATTTGGGTTCCTACATTTTTTTTGTTGTGTAACATTTTTTTTTTTTTTTTTTTTATAGCAATTTTATGAATTTTATAAAAATAAATGCATATGCAGTATTAAAAGATTGTAGCACATAATAAATAAGTAAATATTCTTTTACTCACCACTTTATGATATAGAATATTATTTTAGAAAAATATTCTGAGAAAAATTTTCAGTGGAAAACAATATATAACACGATAAGGAGATTTAGAATAAGGAAGAGACGTTGCTTATTTCGGAAAAATAAATTTATTTCTTTCCTTATTTATTTATTAACTTGAGATAATTTATTATTTACCTCAACCACTGCCTTGCTGAAAAAATTAAATAATTTAGTAGGATTAGTCTGAATAGGAGTAATCAGGTCAACAGGAAGAAAATGGTGAAAATGAGATGGGGGTCTCTTGGTCAATCAGTGTCAATGTTATTCCCATTATTTCATGACTTTCTAAGAAATTTTGTGAAAGAGAAAAATATATTTATTTAACTGTTATTATGGCTCACAGTTAGTTTATAAAATGTTTTATTATAAAATATTGTTAATTCAAAGTCCAGTTTCATGAAAGATTTTTTTGTTTTTCTCCAAAAATTACTAATTTTGTATGAAAAAGATTTCAAAAAGGAAAATATCTGTAGTTAGTGTAATACTTACAGAGCATAGGACAATTTTATTTATTTCAAAGAAAAATCTATTTAAATTAAAACTTGTGAAACCTTACTAGTGTGAACTTTAAATGCACTATTCTTTTATAGAAAAAAATAACTTTTTTTTTTTTTTTTTTTTTTTTTAGCATAAAAGCTTTTTTTTTGTCCAATTGATTTGCAATGCAAAATAACATTTATTAAAACAAAATTAACAAAAGGAAAGTTTAAAACAAGAGTTTCTTTTGTTAGAAGTAAATTGCATACACAATGAAATGTTCATGAATGTGTTATAGTGGAATTTAGTGTGTTTTTAGTGTGAAGCATTCACAGCCCTTTCACTTTCAATGTAGAAATTTCATATCACACAGTTTGAAAGGGAAAAACCCAGAGAAGAAAGTTTCTTCAGGGTTCACATGTTTTTTATATTCATGAGCTGTTGCTGATAAGTTTTATTTAGAGCTGCTACTGCTATCTTTAATGTCACTACATTAGTAAAGATTATAAAAGAGGAGTCACGATGAAATGCTGAAGAGTATCCCTCTCCAACTCTGCAGGTAAAAAAAAAATGACTATTGAGATAAACCAGCTGGCCCATGTTAGAATTAAAAAATAACAAAATTCCTTTATTGGATTTCAGCTTATATCCTAATCTATCTACTATTCTGCCTTGATTGATTGGGGTCAAGAATTCAGCTGACTCTGGCTGATTGTGACAAGAGCGCAACATTACCAAATCACTTCCTTTGATGCTTTTACTATGCACTTATGCAAATCAGACTTGTAACAGCTAAAAGAAATGTATTCCTCATAAATATAGATGGACCTGCCACTAATAGAATGCAGTGAGTCAAGTAGTTAACAGATAGTATCTATCAACTACTTGACTCTCTGCATTCTGCTACATTCTGGGAAGAATTTTGTCAAGTTTTTGTTTGTAAAGTGGAAATGTTAGACCAGGTTTTTGAGATCAACATTGTTTGCAGGCCTGGGACCAAAATTCCTTGTTTGAATTGTTGAAACAATGACCAGCAACCATTCCAAGACAGTGTTGTTATTTTTGTGATATATTTAAAAATTGGAAAGGGTTAAACTGATAACTTTAACCCTTGACAAATAAGATCTGTGTTATTGGAGGCATGGTGGAGTAATTGGTAGCGGCTCTGATTGAGAAATCAGAGAGCAGAGTTCAAATTCCTGTCAAATCCATTACATTCACTTACGTGCTAATACCCTTGGGAAAGGTATAAATCCTCATCTTTTCCCCCAGCTGTGGGTAAATAGCAGGACAGACTGGGTTCTATAGCCTTGGATGACAACTGGTCTACTGCAGAAAGAAATGACAACCTACTGCAGAGGGAAAAAAATCTGCCTTGTTGGTCATATATCGAAAGATACATGATCGCCTAAGCGTGTATCACACATGGCATGTAATTGACTGACTGTTATTGTTTTACAAGTCGGTCTGTTGTTAGTTCTGAAAATTTATTCATTCCTTATCTTACTTGTAACTCACCCCCCCCTTTGTTCCTGAGACTGTTTCGCCTAACTTCTCCTAAGACTTCTTTAGATTCAAAACTTAAATATGGAGAGGGAAAATCAACTGGTAGAGTGAAACACCAGACAGTGGCCCCAAGTAGGCAGTTGTGTTATAAATTAATTTTTGCTTTCGCTTTTCTTTTCTCTTTGATAACTCAATATTTTACATAATATATTTAAAACTTTAAATCTTCTCTCAGCACAGGGAGAAATGGGTTCATGCCATTCACAACATTATTAATACAAAGTGAATGCACAAACTTCACCAGAACTTGAATTCAGCTTACTGATTCAATGTTTGCTGCAATGAATTCTTATACAAGCTGCACATCCATGGCTAAAAGTACTTGTTCTAAAAGGTTATTAATAAGCAAGAGATGAGATACGTTATTTTGCTAAGGACTTTTGATACATGGGTTTTATTGTGCATTATTTATCAATACATTATAGTATTTTTAAGTAGCCAGCTGTCAGCAATCACAGGCATTCAAGAAGTGTCAGTTGCATATATGCTTGCTTATATAGTCAACCAATATATGAATGAGAGCAATATGCAAGTTTTTCACATGCTATACAAATTCTGAATATGAAATACTCAAGAAATTAGCCGTTAAATAACTTTATCTGCAATTTATCATACTCACAGCTGCTCATTGATTAAATCTAACCAGCTGTTAATCTTTATACAAACATATAACATGTATTTTTATTACTTCAAATGTTATTTTTAGTGGATACCCATATTTTAAATAGATGCACCATTTTTATTTCAAACAGTATGTCTTTGTAAGATGTATAATAGTATCCAAGACAAAAGTGAAGATTATGAGACAAAGTGGAAAATTTTATTTATGACTCATTTTGCCAGAGAAACCTATGCACTCTTTGACTTCTTCAGGTTAAAATGAAAGAAAGCCAAAACTGTAAGAAAAATGCCTTCTGATCTCTATGGATAAGTGAGTATCATAAATCAAATGAATTACCTATCTCATCTCCTCCTAATGTCCAGACTTAGAGTATCTGTCCACTTGTGTGTGTGTGTGTTTTTTTTTGTTTTTGTTTTTTTTATCTATATCTGTATTAGAGCCATTAGAAGTTCTGATACCTGGGTTTTTATTATGCATTATTTAAACAGTGTGCATTGCATCTATCTTCCTGCATACTCAAGTAATCTTAATAAAGAAAATGTGTTCTCTGGATAACATTTAAAGTAATAAAAATATCACATTAAAAATAAATGCATTAATTCTTTAGAAAGTACTTTGTTTACGTTTTGGAAACAAAACTGAACAAATATGTGCTTTTGAGATAAATAATCTAAATGAGGAAATGTGCTTTCCTTAAAATGAAAAATAGAACCTTTTTGCTCTCTGTGGCTGAATGGTCTATGGCATGACAAATCAAACAGTTGTTTCAACTACAAAGGTGTCATGGGGCATGTAAAAAACCTGGCTGGAAAGCACATTTTAAGATTTCTCAAGTGTGCATGCTGATAGATGGAATACGCACTGTTTAAAATAAAAATGGTGCCTCTATTTCAAATATGGGTGTCCACTAAAAACAATGAAGTAATAAAAATGTCAGATTAATATTAATTCCATTGTGTATGTATGTATGAATGAATGAATATTAAAGTTTCATGATGTCCTTTCATGACATTTTTAGAAAAGGAATGTTGTCTATCCATGTATATATTAGCAAGCCAAACTCATATTCTGGGCTCATCTGTTGGGTTCTCTTTGAATTAATAATGTTATGGCAATTCTCTTTGTATTAATAATGTTATGGAAATTCTTGGATAATAAATGAAAAGAATCTGTGAAATGTAGAGAGCCACAATTGTCGATATCTTGAAGGGATATGGCGCAAAAATGTGAAGGAAATATGTTTGATTTTTTTTTTTTTTTTTTCTTAACTAAATTTTATTTGGAGTTAAACTTTCAAGTAACTTTTGGATGTTTTGAATTATGACATATTTGAATGACAATATTTGTAGTAATTTTTGCTTATTTACCAGTTGTTATTGGAAAGTATATTATTGTATGATTATTGGAAGAAAAATCAATCATGAAAGTCAATACTTATCAGAGGCAAAAATTACTAAAAATTTTGGCATATAAATGTTTATTACTTACTTTTTCTTACCTACATCAACTTTTTTGTCTCTACTGAACAAAATTGATTTAATTACATTTTTTAAAGAAATCACGAATAACAAGTTACTATATTATTGCATTATATCCTTTTTTAATATATTCTAATTGAAATTTATTGTCAACATCAATGTTTTTAATCTTTTACAGATCTTATTTGTTAGTACTTTATAACTTGTTTTTAATGTTTTTGTCCTTTCTTTTATACTATTTAAGTTGAATTTTAACTTTATTTAGAAGAAAAAATGGTTCTATGAAGTTATTTTGTGCCATGATGATTTTTTTTGTTTATTTTAATTCTCTTGATGTCATTTCAAACAGTTTTTTTTTTTTTCTCTCTCAAAACAGGACATGGAATGAATGATATAGTTAAAAGCAGAAATCATTTTCCAAAGTTATGTTTTCTATCACTTGAAACTGTGTGGTATGTTCTATATTAATCTAGGTGTACATCAATGTCTACATTGGTGGTACGCTGAGTGTGCAGACTGCAGTGAAGGCAACCATCACTCAAATGCTCAGCAGTTTCACCAAAAAATTACAAGAAGTAAACAACAGTGGAGAGCTTGGGGTATGTTGTCCTTATCACTGTCACAGGATTGGACTCGGTGGTAGCAAAGTTCAGATTTGCTGCTTTACTGGTTTTTTTTTCAATTCTGTTGGCTGTGATGCAGCTGCATGCATTAATGTTGTTGCTGTGACATTTTGTCCCAGCATGCTTCACTAACAATCGATGCCTCTGTCTGCTTCTGTCAATAATCGTTTCATTATTACAAACTTTTTTTTTATTTTAAATTGACCAAATATTGCTAAACATTGCTGTTGTATATAATTTCTTTGATGTGTGTATTTGTAGAATGTAAAAAAGCACATTGCAATTTATAGTTATAGTTCTTTATACATAGAAAACAAAAAAAATAATTCCTATATTATATATATTAGGTTGTTAGATAAATTTTTTTTTTTTTTTTTTTTTTTTTTTTTTTTTTTAATCCTATTATTCACCAACAATTTTAACAAATCAATCAATAATCTAAACCAATAAAAACATTGTAGAAGTAGAATAGTTACTAAAAAACATGAAATACTACAGTAAAAATATTTTGCATGTTACTTCTAATATCAGGAAAAAAATGAAGAAATTTACTTGACAACCCAATAGATAAAATAGATGCACTGAATTGTTTTTATTTATTATTTATTTTGGCTGTTTTTCATATTTTGTATATAAACACAATTATTTTGTTTCATTTCGTTAATGCATTTAAATTGTTTAGTTTTAGCATGTTTGCTTGTCTTTTTTTTTATCTGTTTTAAGGTTTTGAAATTAAATTTATGTTTAAAGTTGATTTGTTGGTATAGGACATTACTAGGATTCATTGTATTTAATTTTATCAGGACTAATTTTTTTCATTTTCTATATTTTGGCGATATTATACCCTCTGGTCTTTGAGGGGTATCTGTTGGGTTTGAGAATTTTATTGTGGATAAGCATATGCATTCTCTTCTTGACACACCTCACAACCAGATTTTGTATTCTTGAGAATGTAATCTCTGCTGTTCTCCCATTGAGCTTTTCACACATTATCTTTGGGGGACATGCCTTTGGAATTCCAAGTTCATTGCTGGGAGGTTACAGATGAAATATGACAAGAAATTTCATCAAAAGAAAACTACAAACAACAAAACATCTTGTTGAGCAAAATTCAGAAGTAACTAAGAATATTTAGGATAATTAAAAAACCATTTGTATTAAAATTATAAACTGAAACAATGTCTTATTCTGTGTTAAAAGAAAATTTGAAATCTAATGTAGTTATATCTGCTTGTACTATTTTTCTAAATGTGAAATTTGTTTCATTTGTTAGAAACAAATATAAAGTTATTTTTTAATCTTTTTATAGTCATCTCAGTTGGTATAAAGGGGAAGTATACAAAAAAGATGAACTCTTGCTAAATATTGTTTAGCTACTTCCCCAATGTTATTATTATTGATTTTATGCATCACAAACAGTGAGAGGTCATATGATCTAAGATTATATATAGGGCATAACAAAGTATTCAAGACATATTCGATTACCTGCATTTAGTTCTAGAGAGGGACATATTTGTAAGTAGTTAGTATAAAAACAGTTTGATGTGTTGTCATATTTGCCAAATTGAATTACATCAGGTACAAGAGGATTAGTATTTGTTTGAAAAACATCAAATGTACAATAAATATTATTTAAATAATTAAATTATAAAAGTATTGCAGAGGAGATTTGGTGTGTATCACTCACAAGCTTTATGGTTGCATATTTTTAATGTTAACTGTCTGATCATGAAGAAAGATTATTACAAGTCCCAGGTTAAATACAGTCACCTTTTTGTGGAAAACAAATTTTAAAACAACCTTTACTTTTGAATTCTAGAGTAATGTTAAATCATACTAAGCTATTATGTTTTACAAAATTATGCCAAGCAGTGTAATTTTGTTTATAAAATTGGTTGCAGTTCCGAAAAATATCCTTATTAAACATTTGCAGTATTTTTTTATTTTTTTTTAACCAATAATCAACTCTGTTGAACATGCATATAGTGTAACCATTATTGCTGTAGAAAATGGAATCTGCAAACCAAGCTAAAATTCTGACAGTCTGATCAGTTCACGTTGCATTAACATCCTTGAAGGCTTGAATCAATCTCTTCTCATTTATGGTTTAAACAGCAGGAAGAACTGGGCTCTTGAGCTTCAGATGGTAGCCAGTCTAGGAGCAGGTCTACTCTAAATTCAAAACAGTGAAGAAGTTGATGGGGAAAATTCTCCACTATATTTATCAAGATTGTTTTTTTTATGTCTTATCAACTGGATTATTTAAAACCAAAACATATTGTAAGAATAATTCTCTTTCTTTTTTCTCTCTCTTTTCTCTCTTTTCTTTTCTCTTTTTTTTTTCTCTTTTTTTTTCTTTTTTTTCTCCTCTTTTTTCTCTTTTTTTTTCTCTTTTTTTTTTCTCTTTTTTTTTTCTCTCGTTTTTTTTCTCTCGTTTTTTCTCTTTTTCCTCTTTTATTGCTTTTTCTTTTTTCCTTTTTCTTTTTTCCCTTTTTTCTTTTTCCTTTTCTTTTTAATCTGCCTTTTTTCTTTTTTTTCGCCTTTTTCTTTCTTTTTTTTTCGCCTTTTTCTTTACCTTTTTTTTCTTCTTTTTTTTACCTTTTTTTTTCTTCTTTTTTTTCTTCTTTTTTTTCTTCTTTTTTTTACCTTTTTTTTCTTCTTTTTTTTACCTTTTTTTTCTTCTTTTTTTTACCTTTTTTTTTTTAAAGATCCAATTTCTACTATTTAACCTAGCCTTATAGCTGGGGGTATTTCTCAAGAACACTCATGCCAATTCATAGATAATGAAGTAAAAGGAACCTGTAGTTAGCTATGACTACTTATATCCCATAGGGTCTTGGTATACAAACATTGAATTTATAGATAACATATTACTCATCAAAGCTAATTTATATATACACATATGTAAAGCACATATAATTTTTGTGTGTGTGGAAACTTTCTTCACAATGTGCATAGATACTACACTCTAAGGTTGAGGATCTTTGATCCTAAGTAGAGTTCACAAATAATCTCAACATAAGAAGTGCCATTTGATATGTAAATAATCTTATCACTTTTTTTTATGAGTACTGTACCAGTATATATATTGAGTGTTACACATTAAAGCATACTTTAAGTTATTTTCTAGAACATTTCTCCCTATAAACATAAAATTTGTTTAGGGTTTGTTTTCCAAAATATATAGAGCCAAATATTGATTTCTGTGCTATAAGTGTGGGCTGGGTACACCATTAACTTTTAATTGATGCAGACTTATTTGAATTAGTTTGATAACAAATGAGTAGCTGTACACAAAGAATGAAAGTTAGAGGATGTGATCATTGATCAGTAATAGTCACCTTAAAAATTATTAATTTTTACATATCTTGTAAAACCAATCATTACTGCTTGATAGGTTAATTTAAAGAAAAATTGATATCTGATAAAGATCTATGAAAATATGGTCTTCATCTTCAAAGATAAATGTAAGATTTTTACAGCTAAATTATACCATTGATATATTGATATAATTGATATAATATTGTATATTGATACATTGATATAATTTCAGATGCTTTTTTTTATTTCTATCTGTTATTCTGTTTAATTTGAAGGGTATATTTAAAAAAAAAAAAAAAAAAAAAACCTTTATATCTTGAGCCAATTCTCAAAATTCTTTTTGACAATCTCATTTTGAAATTGGGCCATCAAACATCATCTGATAATTATTTCTCTTGAGCAAGCGCTAAAAATAATTGAAATCAAAACAATTGAACTTAAAAAATGCACATTAATGTTTTTATGTTAGAAAAGTGCTCAGTTCGAAATCCATAGTTTTTATTTTTTTAAATATTTCAATTATCTCAAGAACATATAACTTTTTTATATTATCAAAAGTTTTTTTTTGTTTTTGTTTTTTTTCTTTCTTTTTTTTGTAACAAAATTTAGCTAAAAATGTATTTTCATAAATTCTTGAAGTATATTTGTATTTATTCTTTTTTGATTTATTACTAATTGTGAAAAAACTTTAAAGCATTCTATAACTTGTATAATTTTTTTCAGTTTAATCCTTTCAGTATTCTGTTGTAATTAAAGCACTGTAAAAAATTTTTAACTGTCCTTTTTAATATGTATATCATTAGAAAATAACATGAACACACCTTTGACAGATACTAAATATAAAATTCAGATTACATACAGTAAAAGTAGGTACCTCCAAGAGCATAGCATGATGAAAAAGACACCAAACTTGACGAAAACAAAATTTTATCGTTTAATTGTTTGTTATTATTAAGAGGAAAAATCAAAGTATTTTGGGGGTATTTTTTTTACATTTTTTAATCATTCTTAGCACGTCCAAAATTTTCGTTAAATATCTTCTTTTTTTTTTGAGTCAGCAAAGTTGACCATTTTCTTCCATTTTATAAAAAAAACTGGAAATCTCACTTTGAAATTTTTTTAAATAACAATTATCATTTTTTCAAATCTTATTTTAAGAAAATCAGAAATTATATTATAATGTTTATTTAAAATATTTTGAACCAAGCTTAACTTCTGCAATGAAAAGATGTAATTTGAAAATAAAACAAAGCAGGTCATAAACTTTCACGTCACTTGACAGGTGATGAATGGCGTATTGACGGATTTACGTGATCATACTTTGTTCTACGGAAGCCGAAAAGTGAAGTCATTTAGACTTAAGTGAACAAATTATTTACCTTGTTATTTTTAAGGAAAACTTTCAGCACTCTAATTTTTTTTTTGTACTTAGTATTCACCTTTACGTTTACAATACTTTATGGAAAATAAAATATAAAGAAATTAAAATAAGACTGTTAAGAGTGAGATTTAAATTTCATATTTCACAAGAAAGGTATCTAATTAATTTATAGGTACCTCTCTTATGAAATTTTATCAGAAGTGTACATAAAATACTATAATTTTATGTACATTTATTACATTTTACTGTGTTATTTGTATTTCCATTCATTTTATTATTAATTTTGATATTTCATTCATGGAAAAATGTCATAACTGAGATTAATATAAAAATAAGATCAAATAAATTTCGTATGATACTGATACTTGTAGGTACCCTTCTCAGTTGAAATTGAAAAATCAAATTAACTTCTCCACACAAAAGTAAAGGCCTTAACAGCGAAGAACAATGCTTAACAAATAATGCAACTTAATTGTATTCTGGTTGGTCTTCCGCACTTTATAATTACAGCCTGATTATAAACACAAAATTACATTTCTTAGTTACTGCGGATCTTCTGATTAGTCAAAATGATACAATTTACAACACGCTAAAAAATGATCTATCTCATAAGGAGACTTAGGAAACCCGATGTGGCTTTTAACTAATTTTATAATATTTTAACAACTTAAATATAAAAATTAAGAAATAACAAATAATTGTATTAAAATTCATTTTTCACTGAAAAAATTTTTTGCTTTCAGAAAATATTGTCCATATTCATAAAAACAGCTAAAAGCAAATAAAAGCATTTGAAATTAAATAATATCTTTGTTTTATTGAGTTTTGTATGTTACAATTCAGAGCTGATTTTCAGGTAGGGGGGTCCAATTAAAAACAAAAAAAAAACATGATTTGCATTCCTCAAAGCCTTGTGCTTTTAACTATTGTAATCACTAAACCCAATGCGATCAAATTTCTAACGTTTTCATAAAATTAGTTATGGTGGGGGTAATAAATATAAAAAAAAATATTTCTGCCATGACTTTAAAAAAAAAAAAAAAAAGCATATTTATAATAATTTTGATCATCTGTGAATAGTTCTTGAAAGTTTCATTAACATCCTACAATTATTTTTATTTTTGCAAGATTTTCCAAATTAATGTGTCATACCAAAAAAACGTGCTAAAAATTGTTATTTTACTAGTTCTGGCGATACAAAGAGAAACAAGGTTTTTTAAATCAAAATTTAGAATGTTCTAAAAAGAAGTAAAAATTTTTAAAAAATAATTAAAAAATACTTTGGTCTTTCCTCTTAATAATAACATAAGCATTTAGACGATAAAATTTTGTTTTCGGCAACATTGGCATCTTTTTCATCCAGTTATGCTCTTTTTTTAGCAATTTCATGGAGGTACCTAAGTAAAAGGCAATGATGTTGAAAATAAACTTTTTAAAAAAAGGAAATAAAGAAGAAAGCACTGCAACAATGAAAAACTATAGAAAAACAAACTTCACTCACATTAATATATATTCTATCTTAATTGCAGGTACTTAATGCCAAGATGAACTAGACTACAAAATAACTTTATTTAGTATCCATTAAAATTTCACTATAATTGCTGTAATAAAGTTATATTTTAAAATTTATATTGATCAGTTGATCAAAATATAAATTAAGATGAAATGTTTTAGCCTGCTTATATTTAAATCTGAGTTTAAGATTTTTTATTGATTTACATTCAAGTAATTAAAGAATTTTAAACAATTTGTTGCGGTCTATCAGTGAATTTGTTTAATTTAAATTTATTTTGGTTGTTCAATTTATTCCAGGGCAAAAATTAGATCTAATTATTGATAATCAATATTTGTCTGTAGTTTTGAGATGAGGTATTGTAATTATTCACATTATTTATATTGTTCGGACTGTTGTCTTCATCTTTATTGCCATATTTACAACATTTCAGCCATTGTGAACTTTGACCTTCTTCAGGTGATTGAAATTTTTTAATAATATTTGTCTTAAAGCAATTTTTTTTTTTTTATTAACTCTCTATCTTTTTATTGTTGTCATTATGTTGATTATAACAAAATGGCCTTGATTCTCAACCTGCTATATCCATATTAATCTTAAAGTTTTATTGTCTTTGCTAACATGCTCAAATTGGTTCTGTAAAATAAATGTTTCAAATTATATCAATTTGACTGCACATTTTAATTTCTTTGTCTGTATTCCTCTTTCGAAATGATAATGTCTAGAAAGTGTGTGTGTGTGGGGGGGATTAACAATCTTTTTTTTTTTTATCTGAATAGATAAGTTACACATGTATGATGACTATTTATATATTTTTGTTATCAGGGTTTGTTTTTTTTTAGCTGGCCATCTAATTATTGATCTTTTACCAGATAGAATTACTTACTTTAATCTTAATTGATTGTTAATTCTGATCAATCATCTTCATAATCAATATATTTCAACAACAACAGTAGTACAATAATAAATATGTAAATCTATAAATGCAGGCCTTTTCAATAGATTTTGTGTTTTAGGAATAAATTGATTATGAACAGGTGTAACATACATTGATTGCAGCTTATAGTATTTGGAAAAATGTTTCCAGAAATATTTTATTTTGGTATTTTTCCCCAGTTTCTCTTTGATTTTAATTATGATTGTTTGGTGATATTTTTTTTTTCTCCTTTGTTCTCATTTCCTTAAAGACTGAGTTTATGCACTGTGAATAACTGACGATTATTATCTTAAGTCTTCCATTCCTCTTGGGAAATAAAACAGATTTTTCTCCTATACAAAAATGTTGTCTACTAACGTATATCTCTATATGTTATTTCACTGAAAACATATTTCTAGTTCAAAGTGTGTCAGATCTCTTGTTTCAAAATAATTCTCTATTTTTTGTATATTTTTCCTGATCTCTATACATCAGCTTGCTTGTAGATGACAGCACAAAATATATATAATCAGTAAAAAGATTTATATACATTCTTTATATATATATATATATATATATATATAGGGCAGCTAGTATTGATTGATGACTCCTAGTTCAGCTTCATACCAGGTAGGGGCACAATAGATGCAATCTTCATTGTCTGTTGTGGCTCTTGAAAAAAACATTTGACCATGTCCTTCGGAAAGTTATCTGATGGGCATTGAGGAAACTTGGTATAGACAAGTGGATTGTGTGACTGATTAAAGGCATGCATGCTGATACTCAGAGTTGCATCTGTTGTCGGGGTGGGGGCTACAGCCAAGAGTTTGAAGTGAAGGTTAGTGTTTATCAAGAATCGGTATGTCACTGTTGTGCTTGAGGCCTGTCATGCAAGTTCTGTGCTGGCATCCCCTGGGAGGACCTCTACGTCGATGACCCTGTGATGATCACTGATTCACTTAATACAGGTGTCAGGAGGCTCTTGGCTTGGAAGGGTGCTGTGGAGAGGAAGGGGCTAAGAGTGAATGTGGGGAAGACAAAAATAATGATCTGTGACACAACGCTTGACCTCTTGCAAAGCTCAGGCAGGTTCCTGTGTGCTGTTTGTTGCACTGGTGTAGGCAGCAACAGCGTCTTCTGCAATGGCTGCAAGTTCTGGGTGCACAAGAAATGCAGTGGGCTCAGACACCTAAAGGATTTAGATTTCAAATGTGCATGTTGTTTGGTGTTAGTGCACCCCATTGACAGCAGATCACGTCTTGGTCACACCTTACAAGTTGAATGTTGTAGCCTCCTTCTGCTAACTTGGGGGAAATGCTCTCTGCAGCAGGTGGCTGCAACCTTGCAACCATGATAAGGGTAAAAATGACTGGAAGGAGTTCAATGAACTGCTCCCAGTCCTCTCTCTCACCACCTCTCACACAGGACACATGACCGCATTTATGCCACTTGCATCCATAACCAGGCCAAGTCAAGTCTGCAGCAGTTGCAGCATAATGACAGGACCATGATCAGACAGATCTGTAATACAGTGCATTGCAAAAGTCTACACCCCCTTGAAAGCTGGATGTATTTTGTTTATTTTGATAGGAACAATTAATATTTTAAACTCCAATAATTTGTTTTAATAAGCAGATCTATCACACTTTTATTTAATACACAAAATACATTTGAAAAATTTAAAACTGATTCTTAGACAAAGATAATTTTGAAAAAATGTCTTTGCAAAAGTCTACACCTCATTTGAAATGTCTTCAGCTAATACTCTGTTGATGATCTTGCTGTGTCAATTACAACCTGCAGATGCCTCAGATAGCCTTCCATGAGCTTGCTGCAGTGGTCTGCTGACAATTTTTGCCATTCTTCATGGCAGAACTTCTCGAGCTGTGTCAGATTGGATGGAGAACGTCGGTGCAAAGCCAGCTTTAGATCTTGCTATACATTTTCTATGGGATTGAGGTTAGGAGACTGCCTGGGCCACTCTAAAACTGTGATTTTCTTGCTAGCAAACCAAGCTTTAGTGCTTTTTGACACATGCTTGGGGTCATTATCTTGTTGAAACTTGAAATTGCAACCCAGGCGCAGACTTCAGCAGGTTTGGCTCCAATATTTCTTGGTACTTGACACCTTGCATGGTTACCAGCTCTCCAGGCCCTGCTGCTGAAAAACAGCCCCAAAGCATGATTTTCTTTCTCAAGTTGGACAGTCCGAATCCAAAGACCAACATACCAAGAAACCATGTAGTGGATGATTTTGTAGGCAGTTAAATCACCTTATATAGCAAAATAATAGACTGGCCAAGTTTGTTTGTTATGGTAGAACGCACATGTCACTTTTGATTGTTCTGGATTGTATACATGAATGGTAAACTACATGATAACATAGTATATCTGAGGGGTGTAAACTTTTGCAGACATTTTTCTAAGTTATGTAATTTTAAGAATCAGTGTGAAATTTTTAAAATGTAATTTTTATATCAAAGGAAAGTGTGATGGATTTGCTTATTATTTAACAAACATTGAAATTGAAAAAATGTTAAATTATACAAAATATATAAATTTTCAAAGTGGGTGTAGACTTTTGCAAGCCACTGTATCAAGTCAGGGAATGTAGCCACTATATGTCCAAGTGAGTTGTTGGTGTGGCTTGGTCTCAAGAATCCCGACCTCATTCTGAGAGAGAAGCTTTCACTGGTATGGACATGTGGAGTGTTCCAGCGGTGATATCCAGTGTGCCTGTGACTTTCAGGTTAAAGGAAAGCAGGTGCCTGGGAGGTCCAAGATGTCATGGAGTGAGATGACAGAACATGGAAGCTCTCTGAAGTCAATCCTCATGACAAATGCATTAGGAGATTTGGAGAGAAAACTGCCATGCATGCAGCTAGGCAGTTACCTGGAAGGAGACCCACTGATGGGGACAATGCTACTGCAGCTGAATGATAAAGAAAAACAACTGATAAAGAAAGGAGATATATATGTGGATGTATGACAAGGTGGAAAAACGTTTCACGTGATAGGTTTCATCCCTTAGGACTTCATCAGACTAGGTTCATTTACATCGATGCAATTACACCTGCACACAAATGAGGAAGGCTGGGAATTTTAAATTTAGGAAAAAAAAAAATTTATCTTTTGGATATAGGATCTAGCCAATTTCATGTAAATTCTTTTGCTTTTTGTTTCCATCATCTTTGTTATTAAATATCCCACATTGTGATAATAAAAGTTCTGCCAAGAAAAACAAAAAGAATCTAAATGAAACTGGCTATATTATATACTCAAAACACACACAAAAAACATTTTTTTTTAATTTAAAATGCTCAGCATCTCTTGTGCATGTGTAGTAAGGGACAAAATGTGTCTCACTAAAACTTTTTACACTTTGTCAAACATCTTTCCTCCAAAACTATTTTTGATATATGAAAAATTCATATATTATTATCACACATACATATGTGTGTGAGTATGTAAAGAATTTAAAACATTTTCTTTTTAGACTATCAATGAACTTTTATACATTTAGTACATATCCTCCTGGCCTGAGCTTAAACTAATGACTTTATTTTTCTTTCATATACTGTGACTATTTTGCTTAGTTTCTATTTTCTTCTTTTCAGATGAAAACACACACATATATATATAAAGGTATTAGGGGATAAGAAAAACTATAAATTAATCAACACTAACATAGACAAAAATATATAAAAAATTACAAAACTCTGCACAATACATAAGATACTAACAAAAAAATGAAAGGACTTCCTAATAAACTTCATCCCAAAAATAAGCAATTTTTTACAGACTACCAAAAATTCACAAATTCAATGAAATAGAAGCAGCTATCCAGACACAAAAATCTGAATATATTGACGTCCTAAACCCCAGTGACCTCATGTTCAGACCCATAGCAGCAGGACCATCCTGTCCAACTAGCAGACTCAGTAACCTAATAGGCACCATACTACAACCATTTACTAAACAGATTAAGAGCTACATCAGAGATGATATCCACTTTCTTAACTCCATACCACAAAACACTCTTGGGAACACACGTGGGAACACTCTTGGTAACGTAACATTAGTAGCCTGTATAACAACATACCCCATGAGTGAGGTAACGGACAGTCTCATTTCAGACTGAAAAACCCCCAGAAATACTACATCCCATATTCACCAAGGAATTCATTATTGATAGTATAGACCTAATCCTGTACAACAACACTTTTGAATTTGACAACAAAAACTATATCCAACCTTTGATACCATGATGGGAATGAAAATGGCACCAACATATACCACCCTAACCTTAGCTTACCTCGAGGAAAACTTCTGTGAAAAGATAGAACAAATATATGGGGAGAATATATAAGCCCATTTCACTAAATCTTGGAAGCGATACTTAGATGATTGCTTCATTTTCTGGAAATCCTCATGGGGCAATATTAACCAATTACACAATCTACTCCAGAATTTATACCAAAAGATCAAATTCACCCAAGAACATAATTTTAATGAACTGCCATTCTTATATATACTCATCAGAAATAGAAATAACCACATTATCACAGATATCTACCATAAACCTACAGACACCCAACAATATCTTCATTTCAAGAACCATCACCCAAAAAGCTGTCTGAAATCTATTCCCTATTCTCTATTCCCCCATACATAGGATTTGCACTATAGTGGCAGACAAACACCTCTGAAAAACCTGCCTAGAAGAATTACATAAAACTCAAAAAATGAGACTACCCCACACCACTAATAAACAAAGGTTTTGAACTTGCAAAAAAAACCCCTTTAGACCAACTATGAAATGCAACAATGAACAAATACCTTTAAACCCATTACAAAATGCAGCAGGAAACAAATACTTCTCAACCTACAAGAACTATCCAGAACTGTTTACAGAAATTACAAGAAATCTAGACCTACTTAACAAGAATGATAAAATGAAAGATATACTAAAATCAACCCAAATAATTAAAAGCAAACACCAATCAAAAAACCTAAAACACATATTAACCTCATCCAAATTTAGCCAACACACAATACAGAGGGTTACAAGATTCAACAAGAAAATATGTTGGGTATGTGATATCATTATAGAAGGAAACTGCTACACTTTTGAAAGACCCACTACAACATTCACAATAAAGAAAAACTTAAACTGCAACTCCAAAAATGTGAGTTATGCACTCAAGTGCACAAAATGCAACAAGTCCTATATAAGTATCACCCAAGCACTAAACAACAGTTTCCCTTCACAAAAGCAACATTAAATTACCAGACAACAGGAAATTTAAAATTATGCCAATATATCAAACAATTATTCTTACCTACAAATACAAGAAAAAACTTAAGAGACAAATTTAAACCAGCACTAAACAAATCATAACCCCACACACATAAATACACACCATACACACATAGTAGCCAAATACACTATTCAGACCACACACACACACACGTATGGAGAATGAATATATACACATATACTTGCAAAAACAAATTCACTAGATGGATCACACACACCATACAAAGTGTGTATGTGTGTGTGTGTATACACACATATATATTTCCTTTCAATAAAACAATATATATGTATGGAGGAGGAATATGTATACACATACTAGCAAAACACACACAATACACATAAATGGAGGTTGCTTTAAAAAAATACAGAGGTCATAAAAAATAAAAACAAAGAACTCCTTCCTTCCCACTTCCTCTGACCAATCCTAATTGTTTTATTATCTCTTAAACAGAGGAACATTTTCTCCACTAGTCCAAGAAGAATTTGGATTATTACCACACACAAAAGACAATGGTTAAACATAAAAAAATATTGAGTAAAAAATTAATTCTTTTAAATAATGTGGAAATAACCATCTTTGCTGTTCACAAGATCCGAAACACATGTAGCAAAAAATATGGAAAATAAAGTATAATATATATTTTTTAAAAATCCACATTATAACCTAAAATGTTTGCAGCTTTTCTTTTAAATATGTGTGTGTGTGTGTGGCATAAATTTGGATAAATGATCCCGATAGAGTTATACTTTAATTACAATTGGAAAAAAACATTCATGAAAGTATGTTTCAAAAAAATATCTGATAATGCATTTCACCCATTTTGGACTTCCTCAGATCGAAGATGAAAAAGTGAAAAAGACTGCGTATTTGTGTTTATTTAAAATAATGAGATCATATATTTTTTTCCAAGTTGGCATTTCTCATGACTAAAAAAGAATGAAAATGAGTGGCTTTTTAAAAAAAGTCATTTAACATTTTATGTTTTTGCTTTAAGTGTCTTTTAAAGCAAAGAACATAAAATATTAAATGACTTTTTATTTATAGAACAACAAAAATAACAAAAGTATTCATTCCAAAGCTAAAAGTATAACTTTATGCTAAAATCACTGTTGGTTTTAATATTTTATTAAGGAATATCTGTACAAATAGATTTGTGCTGAATGTCCTATATTGTGGTTTTAAATATCTATATCATTTTTAAAAATATTTCTCTTTCTCATAATTTTATTGATACCTTGTTAGAAAAGTTCTCTTCTAATATTCTTAAAACATCAAATAACTATAGAGATCAAAATTCAACTTCACAATGTAAATTAGGCTTCAAAGTATTTTTTAGTTATTTTTTTTCTTTATAGCTGGTACAAAATATGAAAAGGGTTACAATAAATAATACAAATGTACAAATTATATAGTCATTTTATAGATGCTCTGCTCTTAACCTGCACAGAATGCTTGTTTTTATTAAATTCTATTTTGGTCTGTTCTGTTTGGTTGGTATTTATTTTCTGAGTATTAAAAAGCCCCAGAATGTTGTTAAATTATAACAATAAAAAAAAAAGAAAAAAACATTCTACTTGATTTATTGCCTAAAAGTTATTATTTTTCTATATATTTTTAGCAACTTACACAGTTGCTTAATTTCCACAATTTATTTGACAAGTTATTTGGTATTCCTCAACATTAGTTTCAGTATTGATATAATAAAGTTAAGACAAAATAAATTTGCATTCATTGAAAAAAAATACTATTGAAAAATAATGTGTGATAATTTTCTGCTTCTGTATTTATCTTCTTCATACAAGATGACCTATTACCAAATTCCATAACAACAGATGAAATAGTTTTATTCGAACATAACATAAGCAGCCAGACCAAAATTTAGTAGAAATTAATGTGGTGATAGCTATTTATTTTCTTTTGCCATTTTGCTTTGTGCTTGCTTGAAAATGATTTCAATGCTCTACAATTGAAAAGAATTATTTTTCATTTCTGTCAGTTAATTTTAATGAATCTTTGAGATTTAAGTAATTACAGGTCCAGATATATTTCTCCTTGATTCACTAACTTTAAAGTGGCAAATGTATTAATAATAATGAAATATTCAAGGGAGGTAATTTTCCATATTTGACTGCATTCTAGATCAGTCTTAGGATTCTCTCTAATATACAAGAATGTTATAATCTAAAGTATTATGTATATGAAAAAAATAGATATTTGATTAAAGACTGAAAACAAAGAGTTTATTTGATGCTGTTAGCATTTAATAGAAATCAATGAATCATGTTAAAAAATAATTCTTTAACACTTTCACTGCTTTAGATATACTAATGTAGGTAACTCTAAAAAAAAAGCAATACCTAAGGTTTAAAATGCATTTTAAAAATGAAAAATTTTTCTTGAAGTTTTTATTTTAGTTTTAATTTCAAGTTAGTAAATTTAATATTTCCAATAAGCAAAATACTTTGCTTTATTTCAAATTGAATTTATATTAATTGGAATGATTATCAGTATAATTGATGAAATCATCCATATTGACAAATCTGTCAACACAATATCTCTTTATTAAAAAAAATCTTTCAAAAGTAAAATATACATTTGTGAAACATTATTTGAAAAAATTTAGCTGACTTAAAGTTTAATTAAACTGAATTAAAACAAATATTACTTTTTAGATTAAAATATCACAGAAAAGCATGTATTAACATGGAGGTGGCTGTTTTTATGAGGTGTTGACACATTTATCAACAAACTGACATTTTGGAAATTTAACTCAGGAGAACATAATTGTTATAAAATTACATCACAACTTAAATGTTTTTTTTATATATTTTTTTAACTGTCCAATAATCTTTAAAATTTTAAATATATTGAAGCATTCTAATATTTTATATGTTTTGTACTTTAGCTTTATAATCTTACAAAAATGCTTGTTGAGGAAATGTTAAATTACCAATAAATTTAAAATCTACTATAATTACTGCTCTTATTTTCTGATAATGTCATGTGTAGACATCAATATTTACTAAAATTAGCACATTTATACACATGTAAAAATAATTCAAAATTCTTTATAAAATACTTGAGGACAATGAATTGTAGTAAACTTTTCCATTTATGATTAGTAAATACAGTCTTTATTTAATAACAATATCACTTGACCAATACAAATTACTACAGAATTTTAAAAGTTTATAAATTTTTCTAATTAAAATTTTTTAAAAATAAAGCAATTCTTGTAAAAATTCAATATTCATCAAAATAATTTTTTTCCCCTAAAACATTAATATCCATAATACATTTTATCCATAAAAGGAATTAAAAGCTTTTCTAATTAAATAATGTCTTAGTATTATTACATTTTTTTATTTTATAATTCAGAGCAGATTTTCTGTAGCTGTGGGTCCTATTTGATCCCAAAATTTTGATTTAAATTCTCCAAGGACTCATTGTTATAACTAATATAAACATTAAATGCCTCAAAAATGAATTTTCTCAGAATTTCATAAAATTAGATAAGTTGAAGGTAACAGATGTAATAAAAAAAATTTCAAAATTAATTTAATTCATTTGTGAATAAGTCCTAAAAGTTTCTTTTAAAATCCAACAACTATCTAATTTTAGCAAGAATTTCGAAATCAGTGTTTTTCACCACAAAAAAAGACACTCAAATTTCCCATACTAATTTATGACCCCACCCCTTTGATGCCAGAAAAAACAAGATTTGTAACCAAAATTTTGAAGATTCTAAAAAGGATTAAAAAAAAAAAAAAAAAAATTAAGGTTAAATCAAAAAATTTGTTTTGTCTCTTATTAATAGCATATAGATTTTGATGATAAAACTTTTTTGTTTTTAAAGTTTTGAGCATCTTTTCATCACATTTGTTCATTGGTTAGTACCTAATATTTATAAGTCTTTATAAGCTTACAATGCCTGCTGTCAATGTATATATACGTTTTCAAGACATTGTTGGATGTCAGCCCCTAGTGTTTGTATTAAAAATTAACTAATGCTTAATGCTATTTCCAAATCAGTAAAGACGTATAGTAACATAAAATACAACTAAATAAATTTATTATATTGTGCATTCAGGGTGGTGTTTAGTTTTGTCTGTATCCAGCCAAAAGCAAAATGTCAGCACCTCCAAGAAATAGGCATCAGCTTCTTTATAGTTATTTATTTCCAGTATATTACAATTTCCTATTTTTACCAAAATGGGCCAGAACAGCCAGGCAACAATGGTATAACAATGCAGCAGTGAATATATTAATTATACTAATATAAGTAAATGTTGTATAACAGAGTAAAGTATTTTTCATAATTTTTTTATTTCAATTTTTAAATTTATTTAAAGAATAAAATATAGTATTGACTGATGGTAGATAGGTTCAAAGTCATAATTTCATTTAATAATATATTTTAATACTTTTAAAGACATGAAAATTTTAAATAATTTCTTCTATTTTACCTTGAATTTTAAGTGTGCAAGAACTTGACAAAATCAATGAGTGTCTTCCTCATTGCTCTTGGCAAGTTCCTGCTACACTTAAAATTCAAGGTAAAATCAAATTACTCTTCACTGGAGTTAATAAAATTATGTACATGGGGATAGGGGAATCATGAAAATATCATTGGAGTCATAAAATATAGCATTTAAAAAAATCTGCTATTTATATTGGGCTCTTAAATTTTATTATCCTCTTTTATTGGATCAAAGAAATTATGGATTATTATAAACATTTTGTTATTTTAATAATTGTGCAAAATCCTTAACAACAAACTGGATTAGATGTGGAGATAGCAAATAATACTGATTACTTACAAATGGATTAATCCAGGGGTTCTTAACCAGGGGTGGGAATTTCAGGATTTGTGGGGACATGGAATCTTTTATATTTTCACAAGTTTCTCATTGATTGTAATCTTCATCAGAATAAAATTGACTTAAATACCCTGACCTTTTATTGAACTTTTTGTTTATTGAAGTATGTTTCAATAATATTTATTTAACAATTAGTGATGAATTAAAACAAATTACTGTACATGTATTCAAGTTTTAAAATTTTCTATTGCTATTTGTAAAATTCTTCTATAAAAATAATCCATGTAAATATAAATCTACTAATATGGAAAAGAATGAAGATTTTCAATAATATATAGATATTATTTGGAATGAACCTTTTGAGTTGGATAGTCTTAGAAAATGTGGGCGGGGTGACATTTTGACATTGGTCAAAAAAAGATGAGAACGACTAGTCTAATCCTATTTTTTGCTTATGGCTAACTTGCTTTTTGCATTGTGGATGACTAACTTACTAACCAGTGTATATTCTGCATGCTTTTATTTCAGGATTGGCATGAGAAATCTGATGTATTGGCTGACTTCAAAAGCAAAGGTACAATTTCTTACTGTCACACAATTGCTTTTATAAGGGTGCATCAATAAGTCTGTAGCCTGACTAGATGACTTTTGATCTGAAATGTTCACTATATAATGCTTGATTTAATATTTACAACTGAATTAAGTGCATTGAAAAAGAAAGATTATGTTGAAAAATAAAAATTTATTATGTAAAATGAATGCTTTTCTATCATTAGGTTGTGGACATTGATTTACAACTTGCTGTTTAAGTTCATTATGACAACCAAATTTGAAATCTAACAACCTATGATACTTGGAAGTGCTTCAAATCATTCATATTGAACTTTTTCTGTTTTTCATCGAATGGAATATAAGAGAATCAATTCTGTTACTATGATTGTTTCTCTTCATTACTGTTCCTACACAGATCAACCAAATGATATTTTGAACACAGCCCCTTAAAATTCAGTGTTCCAACAAGATTTTTGCTTCCAGGTACAATAGGTTAAAAAATGTCAAATTTAATTTGAGCAACTCATAATTATTTTATTCTTTCTTAAACATAACTCGGTGATAGAGAATTGAGCTAAAGATTATAGTTATTTACATTTGGACTAATATCCTCATCTTTGTTTTTATCAACACAACTTTTTGTCCATTGTACTCTCCAGGTCATTCAGGGTTTTCATCAGGGAATTTTGAACTGAACCCTTTATTTAATCTACAGATTCTGCTGTCCATGTCTAGGGATATCTCATCTTGTTCTTTTTAGTACTGCCCAGTTAAAAGAATCAGATGAAGGTAAAATTGGACTTTGTGCCAGCAAAAAGACGGAGTGTCAAAAGGACAGTTTTCCATTGACTACTTTTGTTGCATAGCCCCTTGGTGATGGTCTTGGGACGATGGCTTCAATTCCATAATAAATTTGCATTCTTCTTTCATGGCCATTGATTGCTAGATGTTTTGGTTCATAGATGAAAAGAACTTCAACACAAAATTTTAACTTAGTTTATTAATGTCAACATGTACATCTTCTATTTATCCAGTGGGGTTGCTCTCACTCCACTGAGGAGCAGTTCCAGACATAAAAGGAAACAAGTCTACATTGCTTGATGGTTCAGAAACAACTGCCTGAAAAACCTTTCTCTATCATTCTCATGCTTGTTCAGCCAATCAAAATCGACTTCCTTTTATTGTCTTCTATCTGATCCCTAACGTCAACTTCAAGAAGCCTGAGCAATAATACACTTCCTCTAAAAATAAGTCTGCTATACTATTATTTAACACCTTCACTCCTCAACAATGTTTATGGTTTTAAAAAGTGATGAAGAATTGTAATAAAACATAAACCTATGATGAAAGGGAATTTATACATCATTTTTTTTGTCCCTGAGAATTTACAACTAAAATAATAAGCACTATTTAAGAATAATTTTATATTTAAAACATTCTAAAATCTAATGCAATTGCATTAAAACTAATGCAATGCAATATTTATCATTTACCAATATATAAATAAATAAATATAAAACATTTTTTTTATTCATAAATTTATAAATATTTACTAAATTATTAAAATATGTGAACCAACTCTAAGGAAATCATTATTTACCATTTTATAAAGTTTTAATCAGTTAACAATTATCTAATGTTTCCAACCATTCCAATAAACAATTTAATAAAAAATAGTGTTTATTGTTTTTGTTGCTGATTCTCAAGAATATAAAAATAACATATAAATTCACTTTCATCATATGTTTAGGTTTTACTACAAATCTAATCATTACTTTTCAAAACAATAACCTATTCTAATGAGTGGAGGTAGTTAAAATAATAATGGTGTCAATGAATAAAAACATTCTTTTGACAGTTTTTCTGCTTCCACTAAATGTCCAATTTTGCCCAGATGTAGATTAAATAAAGGGTTCAGTTCAAGATTCTCTGAAGGTTACTGGATAGGTAAACATTTGAAGAAGGCCAGAGAGCACAATGGTCAAAATGTTGTGATAACTACAAAGATGAGAACATTAATCTGAAGGTAAATAATGATAATTTCTCATCCCAGAAATTCAAAGTGCTGAAGTTATATTTGCGGTGGTGATAGATTGATTAAACTTGTAGCCACATGTTTATTTAAAAGAATCAAGTATTTAAACTGAGGCTTTTCTTTAATAAATGTTTTATGGTTGATACGATAACAAATCAGAATTTGGTTCATTTAAAAATGTACTTGATTATACAAGTTTAAAAGAAAATGTTTCAGAAACAATACAAAGTGAACATTAAAAATTATTTTTTAATAGATTATTAAATACAAATTTAAATGGTACCTCTAGCCAAGTTTGTTTTTTAAGATCCACTTTGTTAACCATTTAGGACCTTGTCAAACTGAAAAAACGAGAAGGCAACACCAAGTAGATTTTGATTAATATTGTTAACACTTCATCAAAAATTGCATAGAAATCTGTGCATTAGTTTTTTTTTTGTTTTTTTTATTTACAAAGAATTGAATGCTCAATACTTTGCCTGTACTAATGACTCAAAGCATCTTTGTTTCTATTTTAACTGCTGAGAGAACAACTTGATCTTTTGTTTATATTTTTCTCTTCTCCCAAAATTGGAAAAAAAAAACAGACAATATCATTGTTTTGAAAAATGATTGCAGAGTAATTTCTAAACAATTTTTTTTTATAAAGATAACTATCTTTTATTTTTAAATATTTTAAAATAAATATCTTTTATTTATTATTTTCCCCTATAGATTTTACTAAGAAATCAATTTCTAATACTTTCCCATCAGAGAAAGATTCAAGAAACCATAAGATCTTTGCATAAATCTTTATTTCCATGTATAATTATTTTAAAACACATTCTTTAATATGTCAAGAAATGATGAAAGTACTTAGTGAATACATCAATTCAACAATTATACATTGAATTTTCAGAAGATTTGAACTGATCATCTGACTTTATAAAATGTTTGGAACTATGTTTATGTTTCTAGGCTGGTAAGCATGAGTAATGGAGAATTCCAAAGGATATAAAATTTTTAGAGAATGAACTGATAATCTTATAATTTATGCAGATAATGCAGTCATTTATTGTCAAATCTCCATATCACTAGATAACTGTATCTGAATAGAATATTTTTCACAACATTTAACTGTTGCATTTGTCCTAAACAACAAATAAATCAATTATCTGCATTTGCATTCATCCTCAATCTCTGGTCACGGAAATCCTCAAACACTGAAGAGTGCTGCAAAGGATTTTTCAGGCCTACCAGATTCTGCGATAAAAATTTTAATGCATAAAAACAATTTTCAGAATGAGTAGATCCTTTTGGGGTCAACAAAAAAAGAAAGACTGCTTGGCAGGTGGAACCACTGTTAATATTTAATAAATATTTTTAAATGACTTTGTTTTGTCTCCTGTTGTATAAAATATTCATATCAATTACTAAAATCAGATATTTAGTTTTAAGACTAAAATATTAAATTATGCAGTGGTCTTTAAATTTATCAACTTTCTTTATCAAAGTTTGGACAAATATGTTGACCTATATGAAAGAAAAAAATATCTTTTATGTGAAACATTACAGCCTTAAATATGTTTTCAATACAATTTAGGTGGAACATGAGTTTTTTTTTTATTATTATTAATTCACCCCAAACAAGATTATAATGCCACTAAGACACAAGGGGCTACTGGGAGTGAAAGAGAATGAGAAGGCTTCAGAAAGAACTGGAAACCCAATCATAAACAGAATACAAGGAATAAATGTCTGCTCCTGTTCAAAAGACTGGAGAATGATATTCATTTTGTTAAATTATTATTAGCATAGGAAAAAAAATGAACTACAAAATAAATCATAATATGAAGGTCTGTTTTGAATGGATATATCTATTTTGTCTACATACTTAACAAAATAACTAGGTAACTTCATTTATCAGTAGAAAATGAACTTTTTCCTTAGATGATTCATATGAGATCTGTTTAAAAAGTATCCAGCCATTTAATATGAATGAAAAAAAAAATAGCCTACCTAGGGCAATGGTGCCTTAATTCCAATGCACTTGGACTTTATACTCTTAACCTAGTGTCCCTTCCACTCTTCAAAACAACCTACAAAGTCCTCTTTTGAGGCCACCATTAGCTTGCATTCTCCTTAATCTCATATATGTCACAACAATTTTTAGCTTTGGTAAAGAAAAAAAAACAGAAGTAGTAAAGAGCCAAATTTGGACTATAGGGATCTTGATGATGAAATGTTTTGCTTTCCCAAAATTTGCATGAGACATGAAACTATTTGCTCATCATAGTGGAGAGACTCATGAACTTGCTCAACAGGAAAAATCACCCACCCCCGTAGCATATGCACTGGTTTATTGTCATCTTGCAAACTGAGCACATAGTTTTTTGAGACTTATATACACAGATATCACAACATATGCAAATTCTCCAAAATGACTAATGACTGATATCTTAGTGCAACTTATTGAGGATGTGCAGATGGTATTATGGTTAATAGCTCAGAACAAGAAATCAGCAAGCTAAGTTCAAATTCCAGTCAAGTTTTTTACGTTCACTTTCATGCAAATACCTCTGTGGAAAGTCATGAATCCATCTCTTCTCACCCTAGCTATGGATTAAATGTATAGCAGACTGGCCTCTTCAGCCTTGGTTAGCAGTCAGTCAAGGAGAAAGGCAACTCTAAATTCAAAACCAGTTTGTCATAGCATTAACAACTGCATCCTGTTAAAAACCTACTTGGAGTGTACAGGACTTGAGTGAGTAAGCGAGCTATTCACTGAAGGGAGTTGTGATATTTGGGATTTTTGATAAGTGAATTATATAGGGTTAAAGAATTTTGACTGCTGATAAAGACTTGTATTATGGTAGACTTTCACTACATTCAGTCATTGTGAATGTGGCACTTACACCATACATAAACTCAGGCAATGGTATCTCTCTGCTAACTGAGCAACCATAGAGGAGAGTGTCTGTTCATAAATGTATAGTAAGGTCTTTGAATAGTTGTCGAGTTATATCATGGCCATGCAACTTGTTCCCAACGTATTCAAAATGACTGAATACATTTCAAGTCGACCTTCTAAATATCTGTATACCAGAAAATCATTCTTCTACTGGATCTTAAATCTTGTATAAAAAAAAACATGTATCTCAGCAGTAATTAGTAAATTACTTCAAATTTTAAAGCTAAATTATGTGCTCTGTTATAAACATCCTTTTTCTTTTTATGTTATAGACAATCAAGTAAATGTTGATACAGTACTGAAAGAAGTTATCTATATGCTGAAATTCTTTACTGACAAATTAGAAGAAACCCAAAGGTAAGCATTAGCTATCATTTATAAAGAACCTCAAGAAAATGTAGGAATAGAGATTCTCACCAAAGAAAATGTACATAGGTTCTCCCTCAAGAATATATAGGAATAAAGACTCTTCCATTGTCCAGTCATTTGAAAGTATCCACAACTCAAAAGACAATTTTATTCCCTATTTTGCTATTTTACTGATTATTTTTCTAAATTCATTGTATTTTGTAAACTATATAATAGAATAGTTCTGCAGAAGGATGCTGAGAATACCATAGACAGAACATGAAGCAAAAAGGAAGTCTTAAGGAAAATAGAAACAAAAAGGATGCTTATACTCAGAATCAGAAAGATCTGATATTTCTTGGACAAATAATGAGGCAGGAGGGCTTGAAGATTTTGGCACACAGAGGACATATTGATGATAAAAAAGACCGGGAGAAACAGTGGGCCACCTATCTGATGAGCTTGTGAATGGATGGCAGAATGGGATGGATGATAAAATGACAAAGGATAGGAAGTTGTGGAGAGCCATGATCTCTCATGTCCTGAAAGTACACAGCATATAGAAGAAAAAGATGTAAGTGATGCTGAAAATACTGTTACATTCTTGCATGTAAATAGTACATTATACCATGAGTTTTGTATGTTAGGGCACATATAGATTGCCTTTCAACCTTTCATTCTTTTTTTATGTGCCCTGCCCTTTCAGAATGTGGGCGACCATACTTCTCCACGGCTTCCTATCTCTTGTAACGCTAAGCAATATTTGACTCATCCCTCTTTGTCCCTGTTCTGCCATCTATGCACACATACTCATTAGGTAAGTTACTCACTTTTGCTCTGCCCTTCCTTCTCTCAATAATCTTGTGAGAGTTACATTTTCCAGGCTGTCTGTATATACTCCAGAAATTTCAACTTTATTTTCCATTTTATTTAAAACTTCCTCATTGCTCACATGTTCAGTCTATGGTATTCTAAGCATCTGTCTGTATAACTCTTTTCTTAATGTTTCTAATGAAATTTTCCTATGTCTTAATATATGACTTCGTTTCTGTAGGCATATTTTGCTATTTCAATGTGCCTTTGGATTTCAATGTCACATTTACCATCATGTTACTAAACTTTCTTTTGTTACTCTATTTTAAAACTTAAAAGGTGAAATTCAATTCTTATTTTAAAATCAAATGATGATTTCAGTCACTTCAATTGTTTTTTTTATGAAATTTCGTAATTGATTAGGAATTAAATATATACTTTATTTACTATTTTGAAAACCAGCTACCTAAAGTAAATTGATTAATTTCTAAATCTTTACAACCAAGCATCCCTCATATTGTTTAGGTTTGTCTTTAAAATTTATGAATATGAACTACCTTGCTAGTTCATAGTAACTCTAATATTAGTATGTAATTGAAATCATTTTAGCTGTTATCCAACAAATACCACAGAAAAAAAAATTGATATTTTTTATCTATGCAATTATATGAAAAGTTTTGTTTTCTTATTTATTTTACACTTAGAAAGTGTTGGTGGAGTAATGGATAGTGGCTCAGAATAAGAAATCAGAGAACCATTTAAATTTTAATTTGGTTCATTACATTCACTTGCATGCAAATACCCCCTCAGAAAGGTATGAATCCATCACCTCACTTTAGCTATGAGTAAATTAGTAGAATTTGTATCTGGAAAAAGAGTCATTGTTATTCTCAAAAATTACTAATGCAATATTCACTTACCAAAAAAAAAAAAAAAAAGAATTATTCTCACAATCCAAAATGTGTTTTGGCTTTAAATAACCCACAAAGGGTTAAGTTGTAAAAGTCGAATCAATCAATCTTTTGCACTTGCTAATATTTCCATTATTATATAGTATAATTAGAAAAGTAGCTTTGTTTCACTTTTTAATTATAAAGAATTTATATATATGTATTATATTTTTTTAAAGCAATAGTTCAAGTTCTTTGAAGCAAGCTATTCCTGTGCTACTTGAAGGTGTCCTTGCTGTGCTGACCCACTCTAAAAAGTTTTTAGGTGTTCAGAATGAGTTTATAGAACTGTTATGGTAAGTGTCATTTTCATTTCTCCCAAAATATTTGAATTTGTTTTGTTCATTCATAAAAATCAATGAAAGTAATTGAATACATTTAATTATACATGCACAAAGAAATATATGATAAGGCTACATTTTTATCTGGCATTTCCACACTGACGGAAAACCAAAGTTTATGGTATCATAAAGTACTACTGGCATGTTCTGTGATAGTGGTAATCATATTACTAATGATTCTAATAGTAAATGATGGAAAACCAATGATTTGGCTTGCATTAGAATCTGTTTATTTTCCAATTACAATTTTTCATGTGCCATTTTATTAATTTAGAAATGCAGTTAGAAAAATATATATTTTTCTTTTCATTATTTACACTATTTATATTCAGACTATTGTCCTCATCTTTGTTGTTATTATCATATTTTGGCCATTGTACCCTCCAGCCTTCCTCAGGTGTATTTCGATCTGGATAACCTACAGAGAATTCTGAACTGAAACCTTTATTTAATCAACTGGGGTAGACTGTTCTTGTTCTACTGTTCATGTCTAGGGATATCTCGTCTAGTTCTTATTTTTATTTAGTACTGTCGAGTTATTGCTCGTCCATATCCATTGAGGGCAAGTACACACTGCCCAACCCAGGGATTGAACTCACAATTACTATGTCACCAAATTCACAAATCAGTGCTTTTAACTGCTAGTGGATAAAAGTGTGTAAACTCAGTGGAAACAGGTGGGCAATAACTCAACAGTACTAAATAAAAATAAGAACTAGACGAGATATCCCTAGACATGAGCAGTAGAATAAGAACAGTTTACCCACCACCCCCAGATTAAATAAAGGGTTCAGTTCAGAATTCCTTGTAGCTTACCCAGATAAATATACACCTGAGGAAAGCCTGAGGGCACAGTGACCAAAACGTGATAACAAGAAAAATGAGGACAATAGTCTGAATATAAATAGTAAAAATAATAACTCCTCATCCCAGAAATTCAGACAGAAATTTTCTTTTCTTGTTTATTAAATTAAATGCTCATTCATTTAATTCTGACAAACTTTATTTTTATCAATATTGTAATGAAAACAGGACAAGAGATTCTGTCTAGTAATCGTTTATTCAATTAAGAATACTACTACTCATCTGACTTGACAGCGGAAGTATACAGCTTTTATAGCTTGGATTATCTAAGAGGAGATAATCCATATTCACAACAAATATATTAATTCTTAAATACTTGCTTTCCTCTAAAGGAAACATTTGTGTCCATCGTTGATCTCTCTATTGGGTACACCAAAGTGCGAACGGAGTATTGTAACTCAACGGCCAAATGTGGATGAAATGGGTCGTGGGTCTGGCTGCTCTACCAGTGGACCAAACTTGGCTTCAACAACAACAAAAGTCATTTACAAGTAAGTAATATCCATTTCCTCAGAGACCATTTTAATATTGGTTTTGACTAATAAATACAAGGGGTGCTGAAAAGTTATTATGCTTGACCCACTTCTCAAAATCAATATTCCAATGTTTGGTCATTGAAATTTTTTTTTTTTTTTTTTAAATAGGTTGAGCTGAGAATTTCTGACCAACCCCTTTGTATTTGTTTTTTTTTTTTTTTTTTTTTTTTTAATTCTTCTATAGTTTATGAAGTATTATTTCAAGTAATAAATAATTGGTCTAATCCATACTTTGATTTTATTTATTAAAACTCAGAATTATACTCTATACCATCAGTCATTAGCATAGAGAGTGAGACCTTCACTATGTAAGTCCATAGCTAAGTGACAAAAGAATTTTCAAACTTTACTTGAATCCTGTTAAATGTCTACATTTACTATCCATCTGCCTTTTTCTTGATTCTCTACTAAGGGACCTATTCTTTCATCTCTTCTAATATCTTTGTTTTCTAATAACTCTTTCTGATTTTAATCCAAGTGATTTGATATATTCACATGTATTTTTAAAAGTATAACCTTATTACTTCATTTACTTTTATTTTGATAATATGACCATTCTAGGCGATTAATTCTCAATGCCTGTAATCAGTATTGGTGGTTTGTTTCGTCTCGACAACTCACAAGTTCAACATTCGAATTACAAATTGAAGATACCAAAATCAAGTAAATACAAAAATTTAAATATCTAGGAAGTGTTCTAACAGATGACAGAAAATGTGAGAATGAAATCTGGCACATTAGGATAGTGAAAGGTGACTTCCAAAAGCTAAGCAAAGTATTAAGAAACAGGAAAATTTCCCAGTACAAAAACTGAATTTTGTTTTATATACATGCTTTGATATTAATTTTTAAATGATATACATTGGTAGCTGTTTTAAATAATTTAAATTATCCATTCAAAAAAAGTAATTTCATTGAACTTTAGCTAAAAATAATTCAAATAAGAAAAAGGTCATAGCAAAATTAACCCAACTGGCTTGATATTATTACACAAAAATTAAGCTATAAGGACAGAATTACATTGAAGTAATTTAAACTTTTTTGTGGTTTTCTCTGTTATTTTTGTAGTATTGCTATTCAACTTGTACGTCTCGTTGGACCAATTGGTTCTCTTCGTCCAGTTTTGGAGTCACTTTTTCATCGCATGTTGCTCTATCCTCCCCCACAACATCGACATGATGCTCTAAAAGGAATGAAAGTAGTAAGTTATTTTTTCTTTTTTTTACTTAAATAAATCTCTAAATATGAGTCAAGTCTTGTAGTCTTGTGCATTTGGTGTAGTATTCCTTAAATTCAAAAACTATTTATGGTAACTATTTTCAAAATTTTAAATGATTATGCCTCTAAAACTTTTAACATCTTGACTATGAAAAGTTTATATATATTTAGATGTAGGCTGTATTTATAGAGCTGTCTTCTATAATAATTTAAGATTATTAAGGAATTATAAGTTAGTTTATATGCCACAGCTTTGAAGAATGTTTTTTTAAAAAAGGAACACTGTGAACATGTGACAGCATTGCTCTGACAGTTTTTTTGCTGACTGGTCAGCTTCGGCTCCATGCTGTGGTTCAATTCCTTTTGCATTGATGTGAATTGAAACTGGGAAAGCATCCTGGGTAAGATGATAAACTACATCCACATCCTGGGTAAGACAATAAACTACATCCAACAGCAAGGCCTCTGATCAGGAGGTTTTGAGGATCGTGGAGCCACCTCTTAATTGCTGGTGTTCCTAGGTTTACCCTAACTTGGGGTGGCAGCACCTGTTAGGGTCTCAGTTATGGGCAAATAGTTAATTCCCAAACTGGGGTCAAAACATAGGTTTTAATACCAGCAATACATTTTTGAAGAAAATAAATATTAACCAGCAATACATTTTTGAAGAAAATAAATATTAACCAGCAATAAAAATCTTGTCAGCATTAAATAACCCATTGAGGTTGATATGCCATAAAACAAAAACTAAACTGCGAAAGGCATGACATAGGCTCACCAATGGAACAGAAGACAAAATATTGCCACATTGATAAAAAAAAAAAAACAAATCCTGTTTTTGATTTACTGGGTTCTTTATTCATGGATTCATCTGATATTGTCTGGGGGTAGACTTGAGACATCTTCACTGCTAGTTCTGTCTTCTCTCATGACAGACTAACAAACCAGATCTTTCTTTCAGCTAGTGAGAACTTTATTCTTACTCTATCCATAACTCAGACTCCAACTGTAGCTCTCTCTAATTGTCTTTATCTAGAAAGTGGCCTGATGATAAAAGCTTATGACTGGCCTACCCTACCTTCTGGTCAAGTGTCATTTGATCCTGAAAATTTTTATTTATATATTTTATTTCTTTTTCTCTACTTATGGACAGTGGGTTGTTTCTTTTGAAACTCTCAAATATCAATTTTATTATTGGTTGTCATGAAACCACAGTTGCTCCAGGACCAGATAAAATTATTTGAGTAAATACTTTCTCCATCTGCAACAGAATGCACAACTCACATGACTGAAGAACTTTTAAATTATAGACAATACATTTTAGTTTATTGCTGACTAATAATTCTAAATAATTGTTCTGGGTATGACGATAAACTGCATCCTGCAGCAAGGCCTCTGATCAGAAGGTTTTGAGGAGCATGGAACCACCTCTTAGTTGCTGTTGTTCCCAGGTCTACCCTGACCCAGGGTGGATAGCACCCGCTAGGGTTCCAGCTATGGGTAAATAGTTTTCCTCCTCCCTCAAACTGGAGTCTGAATACTAGGAAAGTGTAAGAATGGGTTTTTTGTAATGATAATACCAGCAACACAAGTCGTAGTATATAAAGTGCAACCCGTGATGCCTGAGGATGGAGTCCTGGTGACTGAGTGACTCTTGAGCAGGTATAAAATGACAAGGTGTTTCCACAACATATCACTTCAGTCCCTACCTGGAATAGACGGGTGGATGAAATAGTCAAATCCATTTCAACTGGTTAGTCACATAGTGGCAAGGACTAGTTGGGATGATAGATAATGGGTCTGACAGGGCCACAAAACCTTACATCATACTATACTTGGGTAGATATGGTGGGGGAGTGCGGGTGTTTGTATCCACTCTCATCACAAATATACTGTGTAGCCCTGGCAGATTAGGGCAAATGGGATTAGTCCCCCCTGATAGTGTCCCTTAAGAAAGAACTCTGAGGTGGGTGGGGAGCACAGACAGCAAATACGAAAAATAAAATTATATGGCTATTTTGTATAAGTGAACCAAGAGAGAATATGAGACTTCTGAAAGCGAAAATGAAATAGAAAAATATCAATTTCCAACTTTCATTTTTGTAAAATAAGTAGAGGGTAATATATCAAAAGTGTCTCCTTTCATATTGTAAAGGATTATTTCAGATATGATCAAACCACAATCTGTTAAAAAAAAAAATAAATAAAAATAAGGAAAAAAATAATACTCTATTAATTCAAGTGATATCCAAAAAAGATGCAGAGAAATTGCTAAAAATCAAGCAACTTGACAACAATAAAGTCAAGGCCTACCCCCATCAATTTCTTAATTCATCAAAAGGAGTAATAAAATGCCCAGAACTGTCACTTTGATGACACCCTAAAAAATCAAGGAGTAACAGATGTTAAAAGAATTCAAGTAATAAATGACACAGTAATAAACACCAACACATACATTTTGACATTCGACAAACCGACTCTACCAAAAGAAATAAAGATTGGTTACACACAATAGCCAAGGTAGAGCCATACATTCCTAATCCCCGTAGATGTCATAAATGTTGAAAATTTGGTCATCGTCAAAATGTTTGTATGAGAACATCAGTCTGTTGAAGATGTGAGGAACTGGAAACTGAGCATGATGAATCATCTTGTGAAAGGCATCCTTTATGTCCAAACTGTAAAGAAAAACATCCAGCAGACTCCAAAGAGTGTAACATTTGGAAAAAGGAAAAGGAAATAATTAGAAGAAAATACACACAAAATATCTCATTCCAAGAAGCCAAAAATTCACTTCAAGCATCATATGCAAATACCACTAAAATATCACATCAACAAAAAGACATATAAGAAAAGAATGCATTAAGGAGCCAAGATCTTATAACTCTTATTAATGAATTAAAAGGTTTAATAGAACTTCTAAAATGTAGTTTATCACTCATAAATCAAACTCCCATAGACAAAAAAAATCCTGTCCCATCAACCTCAAAAAAAAAAAGACTCTACATGTACAAAACAATTAAATCCAAAAATTCCAAACCAAAGTAGAAAATTCCAAGAAATAGAAACCTCTAAACATTCTCAAGAGAATCAAATAATTAATCATTAAGAGAATCATTAAAAAAAAAAATTTAGTGTAGGATCAAGAAAAATGGACATAGAGGAACAAAACTCTAGCCCATCACAAACAAGTGAACAGTCATCATCCATACAAAGATCATTAAAAGAACTGAATGGAAAAACTAAGGCAACAAAATCAAACAAGCAGAAACAAAAGAAATTCAAAGAACAAAACATAACAAGGAACAAAATGCTAATAAGCTGGCGAGCATAGAAAGTATGGACACTTCACACACTAAGCATAAATTCAACAAGAATTCACGAAATCTAATACATAAACAAGATGTAAAAACACTATGAAAGTGTAAAAATGTTTTTTAATACCAGAAATACTTTGTAAAAAGTTATTACCAGCAATACATTTTTGAAGAAAAATTACCAGCAATACATTTTTGAAAAAAATATTACCAGCTATAAAGTTTTGAAAAAAATATTACCAGCAATACATTTTTGAAAAAAATATTACCAGCAATACATTTTTAAAAAAAATATTACCAACAATACATTTTTGAGGAAAAAATATTACCAGCAATATTTAAAAAAAAAAAAATTATTACCAGCAATATTTTGAAAAAAAAAAATTTATTACCAGCAATACATTTTTGAAGGAAAAATATTACCAAAAATAGTATATACTGCTCCACTCATTTACAGCAAACACAGACAATGGGTCAATTCCTATCTATCTTTAACTTCATAAACTTCATTTCCTACCACTTTTCATTCATAAAACACACCTTATTCATCATTACCATTTTAACAGTAACTCTTTACCTTGAGTCACTCCAGAGCCTTGTGTTGGGTGAATTCTAATATTAACAAAAAAAAAAAAAAAACAGAACAAGGAATCAAATAAGTTTTGAATTTTGAAACTATGATTTTGGTGGCAACCTACATTGTCTGTTTAGTATAAAAATTTATCTTATATTCAGATTTTATTATTTTAGTTATTATTGTAATACACTTCAATTAATTCTGGATTTTTCTTCAGTTACTCAGTTCTCCAAGAGGTGTTTTGGATATTGCTGCTCCAACAGGAATTGAACCTGGGAGTACCAAAAAGCAATCTAATTGTAAATCTGATATGGCACTCATGAAATTGTAAGTAACATTTCAAAATTTGTTGTTATTTTTTTCAATATAAAAAAAATCATTGATATTCACAAACTGTTTAACCAGCTTTACATTAAATGTGATTGACTTGAAAAAAAATGCCTATTTTTTCTTATCTACACTAAGACTTCATGAAAGCATCAAACATTTACTACAAAAACATATTTAATATTAAAAAAAGCTTGTATTGGAAAGCAAGGATAAATGACTAACCATTAAATGTAAGAAGATTGAATGTATGATCAGTAAAAGATACAACTCAATTTGTGAACTACATATTGGGGATGCCAAAATGAAGCAGGAGCAGAAATTTAATTATCTGGATAATGTAATAACAGGCAACAGAAAGTGTGACACAGAAATCTGAGGGCATATAAGAATAGCTAAAGATGCTTTTCAGAACCAATCAGTGTATTAAAGAGTAGGAAAATATTAGAAAGTAAGGAAAGATATCTTTTTAATATCTAATCTCCTATATAGTAGTAAATGTTGGACAATCTTTTCATCGTCCTGTGTATGACGATAAACTACATCCAGCAGCAATATCTCTGATCAGGAGATTAGAGCTTTTGACTAGTGTGGAACCACCTCTTAACTGCTGTTGGTCCCAGGTACACTCTGACCAAGAGTGGCAGCACTTGTTAGGGTCCCAGCTATGGGTAAATAAGGAACTTGCAAACAAAAACCAACAGTACATTTTTATAAAATGAGCAACAATAGATGTTTATAGCAAAATGACAATGCAACACTAAAAAAAAAATATAAAAATACATTTTTATAGTAAAATTAGCAACAATACATTTTATGATATACAAACTATATATCTAAAACAAACATACCTTTACCCTGAAAGTATAAAATTATGTACAAAATGTATTCAATTGAATGCATAAAGTTGTGTTCAAAATATTTAGATTTTAGCATTAAATAACCCATAGAGGTTGATATGCTGCTAAACAAATTCAACCAGCCAATAATCTCTTAATATGGGAAGAAGGGACTTGAAGCAACAGATGAGTGTTTTTTTTTAAATTTTACTAACAAATACTACAATTGTTAGAACATGTGAGTAACAAAGAAGTTTTAAAGGGAATAAGAATTCCAACCTCTAACAATCAGAAAGAGACAGTTGCAATTTCTGGAACACATAATGAGGAAGAAGTAGAATTTAAGACTCACAGGACAGTAAAGGCCAGCGAAGCAGTGTGAATGACTGGCACAAGAGACACAAAGATAGATAAACAAAAGTTACTTAGAACAACAAAAGATAGGAAATTTTAGAGTCATGATCTCTCACATCTTGAAAGGGCATTGCATATGAAAGTGTGTGAATGTGTGGATATTCCATGATTATTTGATAGAAGGGAAGAAAGACAGTGGTCAAAAGACATGAGAAACAGTGCCAACTACAAGAGAAGAAAAATGGCAAAATTTGTTGTCGTATTTTTTTAAAAGAAGAATAAGAATCAACTACTTAAGTCTTTCTCCACTCTAAAAATTTCAGGCACAGACATTGCTTGATATTATAAGTAATAATTAAGTCTTGCAATGGTTATACTCAACAGCAAGATGTCAGCCATCATACATATATATAACATCTTTTTACTTTTCTTTTTTTTATTTACTCTGAAGAGTGAAGAATGCTAACCAATCAGCTTTCTTTTATTTTTTATTTTTCTCCTTCTTGAACTATCTCTTTATGGTAATTTTGCACACACACACACACATATATATATATATATATATCACACATTGCATGCTGGTGTTAATAAAATAGTGTTCAATGTAATATAGCAGCTATAAATTATAATATATTTTATAATAAATATAGATTTTTTTCCTCAGATGTTCCTGTCTTTATGAATATCTTCTAAGATTTTTAGGATAAGTTAAAGAATTTTGATAAATCTGTTTTTTTTTTTTTCTTCATACAGAATTGTTGATGGTATTCAAGAATGCTGTCATTGCAATGATTCAGCTGTTTGTATTACCAGTGTTGAATGTATTACACTTTTGTTGCGTACATTGGAGAAGCTTTGCCGGGGTGTAGGAATACCAGATGAAGTGGTACGAGAGATCAATCGAAAATATAAAAGTATGTCAATGGCAGGTGAGAAAGTCAATATTTATTATCATAGACAAAATCAATCAAAGATCTGCACAAATTTGTATCTACATGTTTAAATAGGCAAAGTATTGTTATATTTATTAAAGATGTATTGTTTCATAAGGATGTGTGGGTAGTGTAACATTAACAGCACAGAAAGTGGAATTGGTGAGCTGAGTTCAAATTCTGGGTTAGTTTATTGTGTTCACTTTTGCACAAATATTTTGGAAAAGGCTTAAATCTGTCTCTTCTTCTCCAGCTATAGGTTAAATAGCAAGGTAGACTAGGCTCTCCAGCCTTTGGTGGCAACCAGTCTAAGGGAAGAAAAATTTTAAATTTCAAACTGCTTAGGTTACAAAGAAACCATTCCACTATCCTTCCTAAGAATGCATGGCAATTCACAGATAATAATGGTAAGGAATATAGAGTCATGATGCCCTGAAGAGACATGGCATTAACAAAAAAAAGATTGTTTGATAACTTTAATGAGTAAAAATCATTAAAAAAGGAAAAAGTAATGTTCTACACAACTCAAAATCTGATCAGTGTTAGGAAATCATTTTTATACTGCAGCTTTTTCATCAGTCCCATGATTGGGTGTAGTCATAGGGTCACTGCACAGCTGAGCACCTGACTTGTCACTTCCACATAACTGAGTTGAAAGCTGGAGAGTAGATGAGTGTACTCAGTAATGAGCAGCCATTTTATATATATTGGAAAACAATATATAAATTTTTATATACTGAGAAAAATTTTAGAAAAATCTAAGACAAAGTGGAAATCTTAAATACATATTAATTAAATTTAGTTACAAATACAAACCTTACTAAATGAAGAACTAAAAATATATAATTATTCAGTTCTTTGTTTAATAAAGCTTGTATTTGTAACTAAATTTAATATGGATTAAACTCAATATGCTTCTTTTTTTTTTTTTCTTTTTTTTTTTAAGATGCTAGTGTATCATATCTTTATCAGAAATAAAAATGCACTAATAGATTTATTATATGCTTTTAACATAAATTTTAAAAGAACCCTAAAAGATAAAGGTTTATCCCTTATTTCCTGTTTAGGATTGTGTTTCTGGTTCCTTCTAAAGTCTACTTCCACACTGTACTTCTAATGTCATCAACTCAACTCTGAAATTTTATTTATTGATTTTTTTTTTTTTTTTTTTTTTTTTTTTTTTTTTGGAGTAGATAGGTTCACACTCATCCATCCCCATCCCCAGTCATTTCTTTTTTAAACAGGAGTAGAGGCTTATCATTTGTTCTATGTTTAGGATTGGGTTTCCAGTTCCTTCTAAAGTCTGCTTCATTCTCTTTTACTCCCAGTAACCTCTTGTGTCTTAGTGGCATTATTGTTTTGCTTGGGGGTGCATTGTTTAAAAAAATTAATAAATATTTTCATAATAAGCAGTTAACAAGAGTTTATGACTGTTACAATAATAATTTGTTAGGAAAGAAATTGTGATTGTCACAAAGCTATAATCCTCATTTATTTTTAATGCAATTATCTATAAGTAAAAATAATATTTTTAATTAATCTCTCTATATTTTTTCTGTCTCAGATGAGTACAAAAATTTACATTCTGGTGAACAAAATGTGAATTCTGGTTTTGTCACAGAAGTTGACAACTGTGAAAATGCTGAAGACTCTGCTGTCGATAATCCTGAACCAGAAAGCAGCCTCAAAGCTGAAGATGTGAAAAACAGCAATCTTCCTGATGAAGGAGCATCTGACATAGATAAAGAGGAAGATACCTGCAGTAATAGCTCTGTTGTAAGCAGCGAATATGTTATGGATGTGTCTCCAACTAAAACATTGGATGGTACAACCCACCCATCAGAAGAGGATGAAGATCAAAATACCAAGACTAATGTCACAGTGACACCAAGTAGGGCATTTCTTTCTGAAAAATGTGATGCTGCAGAGAGAGCCAATGCCCAAGAATTCATCAACAGACTATCAAAACTTCTACCCCGTCTTTTCAACCTTATGTCCATTTGTCAGATGGATAACACTCTCCAGGAATTTGCTTCCAAGTTCTGCTCAGGTATGTTCTAATTCAGTGGTTCCCAAATGGTGCAAAAGAAGATAGCAGGTGAGGTGTAATGATTAAAAGACAATCAAGGATTTAGAAACAGTTTCAAAAAATTTATACGCCAAAAATAAATATGATTTCAAAATTTAAAATATTATTATGGATTACTTGTAATTGCATGCATGAGTCCCAGTATAAATAGTTATAAATAATTATTGACTGATTTTATCATTGTGATATTTTTGCATTATATCAAGCCTCAAGAATATAGTAACTAGGATCCGCAAATTGGAGGGGAGAGTTATCAATGATAATGTTCTGACTTTGAATCCGCCGTTATCTCCTTTTAGTATGTGTTTTTTTTTTTTAACTCTGTTTTTTTATTTTTAAATGTAATTTAAATGTACATAGAATTCGGTGAGGTGCAAGCAAATTTTCATTCTGAAAATGCATCCCAGAAAAAAAAATTAGGAATAATTATTCTGAATCAATTAAATAAATTACTTTTACTTTATTATCAACTGTTTTTTTAAATGAAACTAGATTGCCACATTTTCAGACTCCTGACTCTGATATCCTAAATTCAATCAATATATGTCAACTTTAAATTTAAATCTCAGCAGGAACTTTAATAATAAGGTTTTGTTACGATTTGATAAAAAAATTATTTCAACCAATATCCTTACTTTATTTGTTTATAGAATACACAAAGAAATTTATCCTGCCTGATTTAATACATCAGCTTTAGTCTTTTATCAATATGACATGCTGCTTAGAAGTGTGTCATTAGTAGATCTGGTATAGCAGATCATATTTGGAGAGAGAAAAAAACACATTACCGTCACTAGGATTAGAAATTGCTGAAAGGAAACACCAATAAAAAATGAGAAAATTCAAAGCTGTATATTTGTCAGTATGTTGTATAAATCAGGCTAATATAGATTTCATTACTGTGTGTTTTTTTTTGTTCAAAAGAAAAGGAATTTTAAATGGTATAAATTCAAACCACTTGTGTTATGTGGGTGGCTGTGAATTTGTGACTTGTGTTGTTGGAATGAACAAAGCCAGTTAGTATGCGAGCTACCATTTTCTGTTAGTCATTTTGTTCTGTAACACAAAAAAAGATCCTGTTCTTTACATATTGTACAAAGGATCTGCAAAAGAAGTCCACTTTCTTTCAAGATAGTAGAATGGATCTGCCAAAATATTTTGATACCAAGACCAGCAACACATTATCTGAACAGATCTTGGAATGCATCATTGGTGTTCATATTGTCTGAAAATTTTCAAATTATGAAACATTGCATTGAACTTATGATGTCATGTAGCAAAAATAAATTGATACTATCTTGAAAATTGTTGCCTATGATGGTAGACTGTTGAATGGCCTGAATTTAGTTTTTGAACTAATTACTTCTTCAATCATAACAGCTCTGTTTCTAGTAAGTTGATCAAAAGCTAGTCATTAGTAAACTCAACAGAATAAGCTGTTCCTGATGAAATCACCTTTTCTAAATGTTTCAAAACCATCTTTGGCAATTTCTTTCATTTCAAGAATTTATCCATAAACATCATAGAATTCTACTGCATTGCTGCTTGCTCTAAGTTCATACAGCATTACATGTCTTAGCATGCTGTAGAAACATCTACCTTTGTATATATGTAAGTCCTGTAGACTCTCTTGTGAAGTGTAGGGTCAGTTGGGCAAGGGGCTGGTAACTCACCCCATAAAAACCTACTTGCTATGGAAATCATAGTAGCAACTATGGTATGGCTATGGTTCTATACTTCAGACAAATCTCATGGAGGAGAAAAAGGAAGAAAGTGCTTATAGTAATTGTACTTTTATAAAATTGGATTGTTTTCAATATTGTATAGTTGAATAAAATAGCAAGCTAAGAAAGTATTTTTGTTTGTTTCTTATTTATAAGGATGTCTAAAGAATATTAAAATGTTATACTCATGTGTGCCTTTAAAAAATTTTTTTTTTTTAAACCCTCAGACACAATCTGCACTGTAAGACCAAACCCCTGTTTTCTTTGCTTGGGTAAGGACATGAAATTTGCTGGTAGTTACTAACCTTTTGCAGAAAATGGATTGGCTTTTCTCTACATCTTTTCTTTATAATTATCTACAAATCACCTTGTTTTGAACTCTCATTTAATAGCAGGTGTAGTATGCAGTATAAATGTTGTATATCTAGGCAGTAATCTTTCATTAATACAATTCTAATTAAAGGCATAAGACAATACTACTTTTAAGTTTTTTAGTTGACTTTCCTTATGTGCACATATGTATTTGTGGTATATTGTACAATATCAATTGAAAAAAAAGCTTCAGATTCTGTAAGCCTCACATAAAATTAAGAAACCTAACACTAAATAAGATCTTCAGTTTGGGAACTTGGATTTTAACATATCTGATAAATTGTCAGTGTGATTCTAAAAACGGCATAAGTTGATATGCACCCTTTTTGTATCTATATTATTTACGTACGGACTATTAACTTCATCTTTGTTGTTATCACAACATTTCAAATGTTGTAACCTCAGGTCTTCATCAGGTGCTTGTCAATCTAGGTATTTCAAAATTCTGGCTTGTCAATTCAAAATTTAAAACTGAACCCTTTATTTGCCGACATCAAGGACACAGTTTTTCCTGAAATAATTTTCAAAAATTTGCATGACATCAGGAATTCTAGCATAGATAACCTTCCTCTGAGGTTAGTATAGGCCCACAAAAACCCTAACCTTCATCCCCAATGACACACAGCAAATTTTTTTTAGACTTATTTCACAAAAAATAACTGTCCTTGATGCCAGCAAGTAAGGTAATTTACAGAGATACTGTTCTTGTTCTACTACCAATGTTTAAGGATATCTTATCTAGATCTTTTTTTTTTCTTTTGTCCTGCTCAGTTATTGCTCCCCTTGTTTCCACTGAGGCAAGCAATAACTGAACAGTACTAAAGAAGAACTAAACAATATGGACAGCAGAACGAGAACAATCTACCACCATAGGTTAAAGGGTTCAGTTCAGAATTTCCAGTAAGTTACCCAGATCAACAAGCACCTAATGAAACCCAGAGAGTACAATGGCCAAAATGTGATAATAATTTAGATGAGAACATTAGTTTCACTGTAAATAATAACTCCTCATCCCAGAAATTTAAACGGAGAAAAAAAGCCCCTTTTTTATGTTTCCTCATTTTTAAATGATCAAAAATATGTATTTATGCCCTTTTAGCATCACACCAATGAAATATATTCAGCCCAACAAAGAATTTCACTTGTATTTCATCTTGTGTATGTCATCCTTGTAATTCATAAATGATGACCACCAAGCAAAAAATATATTAAAAAACTGCAAAATGAATAGTATCCATTTCTTCCCTGATCTTTATAATGTCCAAAGTGTGGTCAAATGTGCTGGATCACAAATATTTGGGTAAGATTTACATTCATTAGATCCAGTCACGTTCTTTTGTGTGTAAAGAAGTAAAGTTAACTAAAAAAACTTGTCTATTGTCTTTAATCAAATTTGTATTAATAAATAAGCAGATTGAATATAACCCACTATTGAAGTGGGTTTAGGAGTTGATAGATGGATATTTATAAACTGCTCAAAAATCTTACTTACAAATTAATTTCTTGTCATCAGGGAAATTATTTCTCATGGTTTCTAATTCTTTCACAAGTGATATCTTTTTTCCCCTTTTTCTCATAAAAGGACAAAATCAACTGATAATTTTATCTTTGTTTTAATTCTAACTTTAATGTCAAGTTAACCAACTACACTCTAGTCTTTACAAAATCTATTATGAAAGAATGGTTTTACTCCTTTTTCAAGAAAAATGAATTTAATGTTAACAATATTATGTTGAAATTAAATAAAATTACAAAAGAATTTTAATTTAGTTTCTGTGGGTACTTTTGAAATGTAGGTTCAATAACCTGTTATAGGTTTTCAGATCCGGGCACTTCAACATGGTGTAATGGTTAGCAAGCTTGTCTCACTGGATCAGTTATTACTAAGTAAAGAATTTGATCCTCCCTCCATGCTCCATACTTTTGACCTTGTGCCACATCTAAGCTATACTTAGAAAATTGCAAAAGGTTTTCAGATATTAGTTTTTCAAATTAGTAGCATAAAAATAAATAAATTGCAAAAGGTTCACTTATTAAAAAGAGCAATATTGATGTTAGTTTTTAAGAACTTAAAATCAGTATTTTCACATTCCAAATTACTGCATACTAGTTCCTGTATGATCATTGAAGTTAAACAAGTCAAGCCTGGGTGACTGCTTGAGAATACTTCTTGGTGTAAGCTTGGATGTGTGGGTGGTGCAATGGATAATGGCCCAGAATGTCCAATCAGGTTCATTATATTCACTTACATGCAAATACCCGATGGTATGAATCCACCTCTTCTTCTCCCAGCTATGGGTTGAATAGTCAAACTTGTATCAGAAAAATCATTATCTTCAAAAAATTCTTATAATCCAAAAATACGTTTTGGCTTTAAATAACTTGCAAAAGGTTGATAAGCTGTAAAAAACATCATTCAATAAATCAAATTACTGCAGTAATAACCTTTGTTTTCCATCTGGTGCTATTCTAAGGAAATAAAAATTGTTAGTTTTTGGTCTTTTTAATTATAGCTTTGGTATCTTTCATTTGGATTGAGAGGAGTTATTTTCATTGTTACACTCTTTCATTCTTCAGTTTCTTTTCTCAAAACTATCCTCCAAATTCGGTTGCTCTTGCCTGTTTCTAAATTTTCTTTTCTTTATTTAAATGATTGCAGGCTTATTTTTTTTTTTTTTTTTTTTTTTTCAGATATGGTGACAGGCTTCCCATCATTGAACAGTGAACCTGTTGTAATAGTGAATGCTGACGGTATCTATGTTGCTACTATTACTGTCCTTTCATTTAACCTTAAACTAATTGTCAATGGCTACTACAATAGTAATTTCCAAGGAAAAGTTATTGAATCCAAGGTGAGAAAGTTTTCTTATTTTTATTTATGAAGGTTATTTTTATATAAAAATTATTTTTCTTCTTTCTGCTTATTTCTTATTTATGTCTACATTTATCAATCTTACTTGGCAAGCAATGTCGTTATGGTGTTTAAAGTTTGCATGTTAGTGTCTTGTAGGTGTGTGATGTTTACATATAAACAAGTGAACAAGAAGCAACACTTAGGTATCTACTGCAGACAGCTTTTCTTTTTTTTTTTGTAGAAACTCTACAAATTTACAAAAATGTTTCTTGTATATGTCCGTTATCTTTATAAAACCCATTTGCTGGGATTTATATTTCAACCCAAGCTCCAGGAGGCCATCCCCGACACTCCCAGGCTTTATCTCTCCCTTGGGAGGGGTCTGAATTTATTGCTCGGCACATGAGGTGTCCCGAAAAGGGGAAGTGCTGGTGGGGGGATTTTTCCACAGTACTGCCAATAAACCCACCTTAAACTCACCTTGTGTCACATCTGTTGCATGGTGGGAGCACTGGTAAACATTTATAAAATCCATTTGCCTTTGGTTGGGATTTATCTTTACCCAAGCCTCAGGGTGCTTTCTCCAGGCAGTACTTCTCCTTTGGGAGGTGGAGGGGTTTATTGCCCAGCTTCTGAGGTGTCTGCAACAAGAGGATGTGCCAAAGAGGATTTGGAATTTTTGTGCAGTATTGCCGTTTTGTGTCACATCTGGTTGCAATGTTGGCGCCCTGATAAATACAATAAATCCATTTTAATCCAAGCTCCAGGGAGCCTTTCCCCACCTCTAGGCAGTACCTCTCTCTGGGTTTATTTCCCAGTGCTTGAGGCATCCCCAAAAGGGAAAGTGCCCAGGGGGCTTGTGAATTTTTGCATAGTATGACCTTTAAACCCATTTTAAACCTCAACCTTATTACATTTGGTTGTGATGTGGGCACCATGGTAAATACCTATAAATCCAATTGCCTTTAGCTAGGATTTATATTCTTTCAATTTAACCCCATCCTCAGGGGGCTTTCTCCCATACAGTACCTCTCCTTTGGGAGGGAACTGGTTTTGTTGTGTGGTGTCCCTAAAAATAGAAAGTGCCAAGGAGTCTTGGCAATTTTTTGTGCAGTGTAACCATTAAACCCACCTTAAATCTCTACCTTGTGTCACATCCTATTGCAACGTGGGCACCCTGCTAAATACCTATAAATCTATTTGCCTGGTGAAGTTACATCAGGTTAAATCAACAATGGGTGAAACTGCAAAATACTTCCAAATGCTATGCTTTAAAAAGTGGAAAAAGGACAGTCCTGTCTTTTTTGAAAGTAAGGTCATAAAATAAAAACCTTTTTTGGTTCCTTTATTACTAGTATCATGATAAAAAGTTTCCTTTTTTTTATTCTCTACTATTATTTTATTTATTGATTTTATTTTATTTTCCCACATCCTACATTGTCTCAGTGTTGCCTAATTTTATGAATTTATATAATCAGTTCAAAAGGATATCATTTTTGATGTTAAACAAATGACTAGAGCTAATATATCTTTCTTTTACCATTACTAGTTCATGATCTGCAAAATTGTTTTATGAATTGAAGATTTTAAAAGTTTGATTTTCTTCGCCGTTTGTTGTTATGAATTATCCCCCCTTATTTATTTATTTATTTTTTCCTTTTTCCTCAGGAAACCTTTGTAGATAATATATTGAATAGTGGGCTTCTGATCTTCCTATCACCTAGCTGGTTAAATGAAGTATATCAGCAGGTGATGTCCAGGAATTTGTTGGGTGAGGCAGGTTATGAAATTGATGATGAATCCCCACTTATTAGCATGCTAACAGGTAATCTTAAAACTTTACTACAAAATTAACTTTAATGCACAAATGAAACAAAATGATTTTCTCTAATTTTCATTGTCATGTTTATAGGAGTTAAAATTTACATTATACATTTAAATCTATCTGCCAGATTAGGTCAGGTAATTATTTACGTATTTACAAACTAATCTTTGTTGTTACTGTCACAACATTTCAGCCATTGTGCCCTCTGGCCTTCTCCAGGTGTCTCAGACATGCACAGCAGAACAAGAACAATCTGCTGTTGTAGATTAAATATAGGTTTCAGTTTGAAATTCCCTGAATATTGACAGATATCTGAAGAAGGTCACAAAACACAACTGCTGAAACATTGTGATAATAACAAAGATGAGGACATTATTTTCATTCAGATTAATGTCCGCAGCTTTGTTGTCATCATCACAGCATTTCAACCTTTGTGTCCTTTCGCCTTCTTCAGGTGTTTGTCAATCCTGGTAACCTTCAGTGAATTTTGAACTGAACTCTTTATTTAATCTATTTGGATAGATTGTTCTCTTTCTGCTGTCAATGTCTAGGGATATGTTGCCTTATTCTTATTTAGTACTGCTTGGCAACTGCTCATCCTGTTTTCACTGAGTCTAATTCTGTACCACCTGGGCCAGGGATTTAACTCACATTTACTATATTACCAAATTCACATTGAGGGCATTAAATATAAGAAATAAGGCAAACATGGAGAAATATGAAAAATTTCTCAGAGTTAACCTGTAGAAAAAGACAGTATTTATAAATGTAAAAGACAATAGGAAAACTGTAATGGTTGCCGATGTGTTTCATCCGATGTGGACTTTCTGAAGGCAAAATGAAATGAATTTATTAAATGAAGTAACTAATAATAACAAAACAAAATGTCCTTAGCAACTGGAAGAATTTAGAGAACGCTATTTTCATACTGTTAACTGAAATTATGTCATTTACTGTCACGTGTGGAGAAATTGTTTTTATTGCTGTATTGACGGATTCAACCATTTTCTTTTGATTTCTTGATACTGTTCTGTACATGTGTTTGGGAGAGAAGTAATTCTGTTAAGAAAGGTGAAATAGGGAAAAGGCCTGGGCATAGATTAATATTTGGGTAATATTCAATGTCAGCACTCTCGAGGATTATCCTTCTGAGTGAGTTATTTTCTTTTTTTATAGCATTTTTAATATCAAAATTGTGGTTGAATTTATTTCTATGTATAACTAGTGCATTAGCTAAGTTGTTTTTTGTGAGGTCTCTTTTGTGCACATAAATGCATTTTTTTAAATTTCTACTTGTTTCTCCAATATATTGGGAGGAACAGTTTTGGCAATTTATTTTATAAATGCCTGCTTCAGAAATATTATTGCTATTAGTGTTTGAGAATCTGAGTATATCCATAATGGTTTGGAAGTGTTTGTGACTATTTTAGTTTGGAAGTGTTTGTGATTATTGTTTAGATGAGATAGGTTGTTCTGGAGAGTGGACGTGACAGAGTTGGTCGGTAGTATTATGCATCTGTTTTCATGTAATTTATTATTGCGGATTATGTTATTATTTTTGTTTCGGTTGTATATTTTGTATGCCTTTCTTGTTGCGTTGTGAATGAAATAATATGGATATTGTAGGTTTTTGAGTGTGTTTTCTATGTATGTTTCTTCTTTAAGTAAATATTGGGGACTGCAGATTCTTAATGCTCTTAGATAGAAACCTATAATTCCAGATTTAATTTTAGAAGAGTGGTTTGAGTAGAAAATGATCAGATCATTTTTGTTTGTAGCCTTTCTGTAAACATCAAAATTAAGTTTGTTATTATTTCTATGTAATATGTTTAGGAACAGTAGAGTGTAGTTGGTTTCAGTTTCAAAAATGAAATTTATTGTAGGTTCAACGTTGTTAAGTTTGGAGAGAAAATCCGTTAAATTGTTGTTTTGTGAATATATTAATAATGAGTCATCTATGTATCTGAAATATGAAGAGTTTGTAGGGAGAATATTTTTGAATGGGTCACTTTATAGAAATTCTAAAAAAATATGGAGAAATATGCCCACAATAAGACATAGTGTCAAAAGGGAGTTTTTTTCCCCATGATATTACTTCTTTAACTACTTTCACTCTTATGCAATGTTTATTGTTTTAAGAAGCAATGATTAGAATTGAAATAAAGCCTAAATATAAGATGGAAGTAAATTTATACAATTTTTTTCTTAATTGAGAATTCACAACGAAAATATTAAACACTATTAGAGTTAGTTACAAGAATAATTTTATATTTGCAATATGGTAAAAACTAATACAATTAGAACAAAATCCAATGAAATATTTATCACTTATTAATTTATAAAGAAATAAATAAGAAAACAAATTTTTATTCATAACATTACTAAAATATTAAAATGTGTGAACCAACTATAAGGAAATCTTTATTATTTACCATTTTATAAATCAGTCCTGAGTATAACGATAAGCTACATCCACATCCTGGGTAAGACGATAAACTATGACCAACAGCAAGGCCTCTGATCAGGAGGTTTTGAGGGGCGCAGAACCACCTCTTAATTGCTGATGTTCCCAGGTCCACCCTGACCTGTGGTGATAGCAACTATTAGGGTCCCAGCTATGGGTTAATAGTTAAACCTCCTAAACTGGGATCCAAAACACTATGAAAGTGTATAAATAGGTTTTAATACCAGAAATACTTTGTAAAAAATTATTACCAGCAATACATTTTTGAAAAAAAAAATATATTACCAGCAATACATTTTGAAAAAAAAAAAAAAATATTACCAGCAATACATTTTTCAAAAAAAAAACATTGCCAGCAATACATTTTTGAAAAAAAAAACATTGCCAGCAATACATTTTTGAAAAAAAAAACATTGCCAGCAATACATTTTAAAAAAAAAAAACATTACCAGCAATACATTTTTGAGGTGCAGTAAAACAAAACGAACCAAACCATTTTATAAAGTTTGGATCAATTAGTAATTAGCGAATGTTTTGCCAATCATTCCAGTTAATAATATAATAAATAAATAGTGTAAATAATCTAATAAATAGTTTTATTATTTTTGTTGTCAATTCTTAAGAACGAAGAAAATGTATAAGTTCACTTTCATATTTTGGTTTTATTAAAATTCTATTCATCATTTTTTAATTTTAATTTTTATTGAAATTCTAATCAACACTTTTAAAAATATTTCAGACAAGTGAAGGTAGTTTTAAAAAAAAAAACAAAAAAAACAGTGTCATGAGAAAAACTGTCCTTTTCACACTCTATCTTATTTTGGGCATATTACTCTGTTTTCCAAAAATAACAGAAATTCAAACAGAAATTTGGACATCTTCATCTTTTTAAAAATTTTGTTTTAATTTGTATATATCTTACATCTGTTATTAGTTTACTCTCTCATATAGGCAGATACAAACTCTTTTTACATTAAATGTGCTCTTAAGTATTTCATAACTAAAAACATTATCATTGAGAATTTTATCTTTTAGATATTGATGGACTTGGTAGCCATGAACTGTGTGGCCAGATCTTGACAGAAGCTCGCTCCAGCTGTGATACATTGCTTTCTGATGATGAAGAGGATGAGGATGACCAGGACCAATTGACAGGAGAGAAATTACGACCAAACAAAAACTCCATAGCTGCTGGTAAATAATTAAATCCTGGAAAATTCTGTTTATCAACTTTTTCTGTAGTAATAAAAAAAAAAGTAATCCTCTCTTATGGATTGTGCATGTAAAGAAGTCTCTAGAATGAAACTGCTGAAACATTTTGGTAATTACAAAACTAATGCAAACAATGAATTCAGCAATTCAAACAACATCTGGAATGTTAATGACTCTCTTCAAAACTATAAACACTAAGATGTGTAGTTGAAGAAAAAGAAAGAAAAGAGGATAGAAAGAAATTTTTCTTATTTACTCAGAGAAAGAAAAATAGAAAAGTGTTTACTGAACAAAGTTAGATTAAATAAGTTTTCACTTATTGAAGTTAGTAATGGGTATAAACTCTCCTGCAGCAAGACCTCTAATCAGGAGATTGGAGTTTTTGAGGAATGTGGAACCACCTCTTAATTGCTGTTATTCCCAGGTCAGGGTGGATCTGAGGAAGTAATACCCATTAGGGTCCCAACTATGGGCAAATAGTGAACTCCCATACAAAAATCAAAACACTAGGAAAGTATTAAAATAAATTTTTACAGTAAAAATACCAGCAATACTATAAAAATAATTGCCAACAATGCATTTATCTGTAGTTGAAGACATACAATTGTTTAAAACATATTTGGTTGAAGCTATAAACTTGTGTTCAAAATATTTAGATTTCAGCATTAAATAACCCATAGAAGTTGATATGCCACCTATCAAAATCAACTGTACAACCAACATGAAAGAACTCTTTCATGACATTGATCCATATAATATCCTACAATTTCTTGAAAAAATCCAACTAACTGTATTTTAAAATATAACTTCAACAAAACTACAACATAAAACACACATATCACCACCTCTAGCAATTATGTCCACATAAACAGCTATATGCACAAAAGCTGAGTATCATCTACCATGTATTCAATTGTGAAAGCAGAATAACATATCATATTTTTATTATTTCCAAGCTCCCAAGAAAATTAAATTCAGGCATTAAATGACCCATAAGGAGTTAATATGCTGTTAAACAAACTAGTCAATCAACTAATGGAAGGAGTCAACATGAATTGTGAATAAGCAGGCAGCATAAAAAGTCAGAAGCAAGGAAAAGTGGCATCTTTTTTGGATGTTCTGTTGTGCTGAGACAATATGTTTTGGACAGCTCATGAAAGTGACCAGAGGCAATTGGGGGAGGAGTAGAAAGTTATGACAAGTAGTCAGACAATTTAACAAATTTAGTAAAAGAGCTTGGTGAAGGTACCATTGCAGTAGATGCCTGTTGAAATCACATTGTGGTCACCAAACTGCTGGCACTTCTCCCAGTTAGACTGAAAGCAGTGGCAACAATATTTTGAACTTGTAAATAATGGGTATAAGGAAATGGAAGGCAATTTTCGACAATGCAATATTTTATATTTTTTGTGTTTTTATATATCTGAGTAAAAAAGGATAAAATACAATAGTATGCATTCAAAAGAAAGAAAGCATTAAAAGTTACAAATTGTGCAGGTGATACACATGATGCAAGTTAAGTTACTAAGCAGAAAGATATCCTCATATCCAAGAAGGTCCTGGTTGGCATTGTCACTTCAGCATACCAGGAGAAAAAAAGAGAAAGAGAGAGTGAAGACAGGAAGTGTCCAATTTTTATAGGTGCTTAACAGTGCCCTCGTAACGACTTTCTATTGAAACTTGTGAAGCTATGTGGAGATAACCCACAATATGTTACTTCCCTGTTCTGGATGAGATAAAGGCATTGAGGGTGAGTTTGAGTGTTTCATTCTTGAGCCCAAATTACAAAATAGATTATATTTTGATATTAACTGTCAATGATCTTGAATTTTTTCTTCTCTTCAAAAAATATTAACATTTATTCTACAGGTAAGAAAATATCAAAACAGATTTTGTCAACCTGCTGGGAAGGTGTATTGGATGTCCTTTCTGTTCTTTTGAATGGGAAGAGTTCGTGTGGAATCACCAGTAGCTTGGCCTTGATGTTGGGTACTGAAGGTGCTAAAGAAGAAACTATGAAAGCCAGAGAAGCTGTGTGTCACAGTCTTGATGGTCTACAGAAAGCAGCTAAATTGTGTTGTATTTTAGGTAAATCTTCATTAAATTACTAAATTACACAAATTTTATATTTGAAGTCAGTGAGTAACATAAAAACAATTAGAATCTAAATTGTTTGGTTTAACCTACTTTTTTTATTCTGGAATTGGTTAAGGTTTCCAGTGTTTTTTTATAATTTTATGCAAAGTTAATTTTAATTGTTATGAATGCAGCATCAGCTAGCAATTATATTATACAAGATGCCCTTTTTTTCTTCTTCAAAATCAGCCTGTATTACCAGTTCTCTAACAGAAAGAGTTGAAAGAGCACAGCTACACTATCAGTTAGAGAAAGTACAAGTCATGGCACGGAAAGAAGTATGGTCATAGATAAGTTCCCCTATTGCCTAGTTCACTCTCCTCCCTGGTCTTTTGAACAGGAGTAGAGGTTTATTCATTGTTTCCTGTTTAGTTCCCTCTAAAGTCTGCTTCAGCTCTATACTTGTAACACTTGTCCTTTCCTACACTAATATAAGTTCACACAGTAACTCACTACCTTGAATTGCTCTTAGGCCTTGTATTTGGTGAACATTAGTAAAAAACCAAAGCTACTTCAATAGAAACTGATAAGGAAACAGAAAAAGTGTTTGGTTCATAACAATGAATGTTATTTGTCTGAAAACTGGTTTCACTGTTAAATCAAATGAGTTGTTTCACGAAAAAATCTCAATATAGAAAATTAAAGGGAGATAACTTTTATATCTGAATGGTGCTTTTCTTAAATTATATATTGCTTAAAAAATTTTTTCAAATTATACTTGTTAATTTGATTCCAAACCTGCTACAGTGAGAGAGGATCCATTGGCATATCGACAATAGCATAACAGTGGTCACAAGGACTGGGTAATTTTTGTATTGGGCGAAATCAGCCTCACATCAAAAAGACCACGTGTCATATTTTGCCACCATGGAGGCAGGTGTGTGTGTGTGTGTGTGTGTGTGTGTGTGTGGTGGGGTTGAATAAATAATTTGATTGTTGCTTCTTTATGATGATGAATGATTTACAAGTTAGTTGGTTTGTTTAAGAAGGTTATTTAACGATGAAATCAGTTAGAGCAAAGTGATTTTCTTTTCTTTATTTTTTTCAGGCACCAAAAATATAAATAAAAAACAATTAAAATGTAAATGTTAAAATTAAACTAAAATGAGTAATATGAATTAATACAGAAAAGTTTTAAAATATTTATTTATGCATGCATTTTGGATAGAGCAAATATTTAAATAGGTTTATTTTTCATTGTTTTTAATCATTTTTAAACATCTCTTGGATAAAGCTAAAATACTAAACAACATTATTTATTACGTGATAATTTCAGTGATAAATTTATGGTGTAAAAGTATTCATTATCGTGAAACCAATTTCCTGGCAAACAACATCAGCTGTTATGATTGCCTCCTGTTATTGAGATTTATCTGGCCGATCTTGTAATTATTGGCAACAGTTCAAGACATGATTCTTATCAACAGATGAAAAAATAGTGCTAGCATCAGTCTTAGCTTGAATTCATGCTGAAGGTTAAATGAAGAGAAATAAACAAGCGGATGGTAAACAAAAACAGCAAACGTCAAAAGAAATTTATGAGCAAAGAGTGGCATGTAAAAGAAAAGAACATGTCAGCGTGCAAATTTGTAAGCAAAAGATCTTTTTGAAAAATAAAATTAAAAAAGTAAAGGAAAGCAAAAAGAAAGTAAAAAAATTTTCTTTTAAATATAAAAATTTATATATCGCTTTCCCATAGGACAAATATTCAAAATGTGATTTTTTTTTTTTTTTTTGTCATTTTTTATTCACTTTTAACTATTCATAGAATAAAACCAAAAAGCAACATTATTACATGAATGAAGTTTTCAGTGATAAATTCATGAAAAAAGAAAGGGATTTATCATTTTAAATAAACAATCGAATAAACGGCTGTAATTTTTCGATGATGCATAAAACACCACTATTCAGATATAAAAGTTATTTTCCTTTAATTTGCTAAACCATTTTTTGGACAAATAACATTCACTGTTATGATTGGCTTTCCACTATTTCCTATCCTTTGTAGCTCTTGATAAATTTTGCAATTTACTCAAGCTTGCTAGGTAGGTTATGCATTGTTTTTCTCTGGACTTCAAATTGTCCTGTTAGTAGGGTTACAAACTTACATCCATACAACTAAACACATATATATATATATAATATATGACAATATAATTTTGTATAATTTTATATATCAACAAACAGTATTTAGAAAAATATGACAGAATGGAAAGGTTTTCTTTGTGATGCATTTCATCCGTTAGGATTCCATCACACTGGGCTTTGATGACATTGCCACATCTACACATGTGCACAAAACGAGAGATGCAGATAGTTTCAAAATCTTTTTGAAAGAATATTTTTGAAAAAAAATTTTTTTTATCAATCTAGCTGAAATTATCTGTATTCTTTTTCTTTATCTCTCCACCACCTTTGTTTCTGATTATCCCACACTGTGACAATATAAAATCTACTAAGAATGGTGATACATTGTAAGAGCTGGGACGCAAATTTATCATGGCTGAACTAGTGATCAAGGCACTTTCCAGACATTTTCGTCTCAGTAGATTATTTTCTTTTTTAATCAAAGTAGCATTCCCTATGTCAAAATATATATATATATATATATACACACACACATGGTTTTAAGGTACCCTATATTTATGTGTAAAAGTGCTCAATATTGGGAATAAATCATATGTAAATGTAAAAGGAGACCCTGAGATCAACACCAAGTGGTGACAATGTGTTTCATATTTGGCCTGAAGATTGTGTTCAAGCTTGAAACGGACTGTGGCTGCATGGTGTTGACCTCAGTGTCCACTTTTAATATATATAAAGATATTTGTGTCCAGAAAATTTTTTTTTCCAATTTATTCAACTCATTGGTAGAAATACCATTGAATATTGGAAAGGACAGTGTTAAATAATCATTTTCTGTTTAACAGGACTTCAGAAGCGGTGTGCAGCTGTTTTTACCCAGCTTGCTAGCACATCTTGTGTTATTGAGGAACGGTCAACAATTCCAGAAAGAAAAGGCATAAAAGCACCCATTCTACCAAACCGGCCGAAACTCGTTCGGCTTCATGCAGCTCATGTGCTTAGTATGGATGTGGTTATGTCTGTAGGGCTAGAGATGGGCAGCCATGCTGCTGACTGCTGGAAACATATATTCAGGTAACTTATTGCACAAGAATTGTACAATTAAACATCAAAATCACTGTCTGATATATGAAAACTAGTTTCTGTATTAAAGATAAATTTATAGATTATAAAAATAAAAGATCTTTTATTATAATTTTGCCTAGATTAAACATTGCTATCAGTATTAATTTCTGACTTATATTTCTTTCATTGCAGTATTAACGTAAAAACAAATTTAAGTGTGATAAGATACAATAAAACAAAAATGAAAGTATGATTAAAAAAATTACAAATGCATAATAATAATTATGCTGATTTTATTTTGTTTTTAATTATATTCCTTTGTCTTTATTTGATAATTTGGAAAAAACTGTTAATGTTTTAACTGCAGCTAAGACTATTTGGCTAATGTTTAAAACATCTATTTCTCTTTTGAAGTTTGATTATATATTTTTTATTCATAGATGCTGTAGCCACATCGCAAGATTAGAACATACATACTTCAGTGCTGGGAACAATCAATCTAGCCTTCCTAAAGTGCACCATGAACAACCTGTAATGAGTATACCAAATTTGGATGGCTCATATAAGTAAGTAAAAATTATTATATTCTATTCTTGCTGTGTCATACATCTTCAGGTTACCGTTAGTGGTCTTTTTCTTTTCTTTTTTTTTTTTGTACTATCATTCATACAATACAAGCTTCAAGAGCCACTCAAGATAGGGGGTTACCGAATGCGGTTTCTATCAATAAGTAAAAAGTGCTGATCATAAGGATATGTAGGATACATAACATTTGACTTTAGACTTGAAGAGGTTAAGATCTTAGTGATTATGGAAGCATCCTCTCGGGAGTCTGTTCCACAAATTTATAATTCTCATGTGGGTATTTTTCCAACAATTTGGGGCTTATGGCCCCATCACATTGAAACCCCGTTTCCTGTACAATCATCAAAGTCAAGACCAGTCAGTACATAGATGGGTAATACCAGCTGCTGTAAGCTTGGATGTGTGGGTGGTGTAATGGATAATGGCTCTGAATTGTTAACTGGGGTGCCACATTCCGATTCCTGGTGGCTTTGTTATATTCACTTACATGCAAATACCCTTGGGAAATGTATGAATCCACCGCTTCTCCCTCCAGCTATGGGTTAATTAGTAAGACTTGTATCACTAAATCATTATTTTATCAAAAAAAAAAATCTTACAATCTAAAAATATTTTCTGGCTTTAAATAACCTGCAAAGAGTTTGATAAGTTGTAAAAAATGAATCAATCATTCAACAATTTGGTATTCATCTCAATTTCATTTTTATTGGTGTCTTTTATAATACACTAACAGCTTTGGGAAAGAGAAAAAGTTAATCTAATTGATGGAATTTTAATGAGTAAGAGAATTTTGTTTTGGCTATTTATGAATATTTTTTGCTTAAATTCTTAGAAAAATATAAGCCTAAAAAATCTTTATACTTTAATTTTATCACTGATATACCACAATAGAAAGAAAATAAGAGTGATGTGCAAATGATTTAAAATTTAACCTTCAGTTTCTTGGACTTCACAATTCTGAAATTACCTGTATCTTGTGTACAAAATGTATGTGATAATATTACAAATTTTATCACTATATTTAAAAAAGTGAGTTTTAAACCCCTATTTAATTTTTCGGTATATGAAATCAGGAAGTTAAATTAGCTACAAGAAATTTTATAAACTCCTTATATATAAAGTTATAGTCGCTAACTCAAAAGAGATAATGAGATGGTAAGAATATACAAGTCCCTGTTACTATTTTTTGTTTGTTGCAAACAGTCACTGGGTAATGGTCAGGGGACACCTGGTGCTCATGTCTTCCCTTACTGAGCAAGCAGTTATCCCCAGTAGATTTTACCCACTTCACACCATTATCTCTAATAGTTATATTGCTTATTGCCATGATTATTTAGAGTAATAGGGATAGGTAGTGAAGTGGTTTCCCGTTGCCTTCTCTACAGTGTTTTATTTTATTTATCTATCATAGTTATCTGACTGTTGACTCATCAAGAGTTCTTCCATCCTTTTATAGGTCTTATTTTTCATCCTACATCTCACCTGACAAAGTTTCTTCTTTGACTTGAGTTGATAGGGAGCTCCAAAAGGAGTAAAATAAACAACCCCCTAGTTCATTCTTCTAGTCAAAAATGTTAAAACAGCAGGGTATACAGAAATAGAAAGTTGCATGGGCCAAGGATGTGTCTTCTCTTCAGATCTGTTAAACCTCTACAGTGAGGCTATCCAAAGAGAGCTAGAGACCCTACCAGGAATTATATAAGATATACAAATAACTGTGTTGATGGCAGACCTTAGAAAGAAAACTACTGGAACTCCTAGACAAGGTAGTAAAGGAAAGCGAAAAGCGAATTAGCCAACAACTGTAAGAATATATGGTAGTGAGCAGAAAAATGTCCAAGATACAAACTACAAATTGGAGATGTCAATATCAAACAAGTACAGAAGTTTAAATATCTAGGAACTGTTTTAACAGCAGACAGAAAATGCAACATTGAAATCTAAACATGCATTAGCTTAACAAAAGTTGCATTCCAAAAGCTTAACAAAGTATTAAGAAACAGGATCATATTAATCTTCTTAATGTATACTCGGTACATTTTTCTGTCAAAGGATGATAAAAAAAAAAGTCTGTTTGTACTTGAGATTGGTTTCAAGTGAAACAAAACCAGGTTTGTTTATAACAAGTACAATACTATTATTACTATTTTCAGTTGTGATCCTGAAATGTATATGACACCTATGGTACCTGTAATGCCTGTAGCTCCTACAATAAGCGTCCATGAACTGACCCGCTTGAGCAGTGTTGAAGCTGGGTGGGACAGTGCAATCAGTGGTGGAGGTGTACTCAGTGCCTCTCAAGCATCAAAAGCTCTTTGTGGTCTCTCTCAAGAAGTCGACAGGTAATTATAGGCATGCAAATATCAAATATTTTTTTTTTTCTTTTTGACAACTCCTATTTCTTTTGTCTCCTCCATCCTGTCTTTTGATTTCTTTTATCTCCTTTCACATTTTTATGTTTTGTTTTATTTTTTTTACACATTTTGTCAAAATGTACATAGTATCTTATGATAGAAGTTGGAAAAAAGTGACAAAATGTGTCCTTTATTCACAGGCACTTGATATAGAAATATTTGTGTAGTGCTGCGATCTTTATTATTTCATTACTTTCTCATCTTTCAAATCTCATTGGATAGGTCTTTATGAGCATTCTATATGCACCACTGGTTCTAAGTATTGTTTTTTTTTACCAAATCTACAGTTTTATATAATTCATGTGCAAGGTATAAGGTTTTCTTTTTTGATCTGCCAGAATGGCTACTTCCATTGGTTGTTTGAATTTATACCATGCTGAATTATTAAATGTCAAATTTTTTATAGAACACCCAGTAATTATTGGATTCACTACTCAGTAGTAATGGTCAACAAGTTTTACTAACCATTATCCTATGCCAATTACTGGTTAGTTGATTTTTGTATATCAATCCTTGTTGGACTATTTAATGTCAGATTTTTATATAGGACACCCAGTGAAGACTGAACTCACTATTCAAGAGTAGCAGTCAACAAGACTAGCCTTACTAACTATTATTCTATAATGATTATTGTTTTTTTTAATTTTATGACATGTCAATCTTTATTAGTCTATTTAATGTTGAATTTTGTGTAGGGGTACCCTGTGAAAATTGCACTCACTACTCAGTAGTAATGGTCAACAAGACTAACCTTGCTAACCATTACTCCATAGTATTAGTGCTTAGTTGACTTTATAATATGACTACCCTCAGATTATTTAATGTCAAAATTTGTATGGGGGCACCTAATGAAGATTGAACTCACTACTCATTAGTAATGATCAACCAGACCAACCTCACTAACCATTACCCCACTCCTCTTTTTGGCTTAAATTTTCATTATTTCTTCCTTTCAATTAACTTTAACTTTCTCTTATAGACTGGATAATCTGTGTTAATGTAACAGTTCCAACATATTTTATCTTCCCATATTCTGAATGACAGTTTCTGGTTCATACTCAGATCTTTTTGGTTCTATTGCCTATCTCAAGTTGTTTGCACACTTCTTACTAAATAACCGTTCTTCTCCAATCATATTTGTTTTTATATTTCTTTTCAGTCATTTAGCTGCATTTACTTATACACTTAATTGTCTCTTCTCCATACAAGCAATATTTGCTATCTGATTGTGTTTTGTCAGTTTTCATCTTTACAGTTGGCATTAATGCTTTTGCTCTGTTCTATTACACAGCATTCTGTTTCTCTAGTCAGATTTCTGTCATATATAAGATCATCCGCAATTTTCTATGTCTTCAGAACTTTCCATTGAGCAATTTCTCTTTCAATTTCTTGACTTGTTGTGTATTTCTGTGATTTCACAGTTGTTAACCTTTTGTCAGTTTTGTTCTTTCCAGTGGTATTAGTATTTTTATTGCTGTATTAAGTCTCCTATTGAGTCCTCTTCTGAGACTATCTACATCATTAGTTAGATGTAGAGCTTTATAGTTTTTAGTTACTTTTGTTCAGTTTAGAAATGTTCCAGAATTCATTACTGTGACTACAGCTAATGTGGTCATGCCTTTTATCAGATTTCTAATTTTTTTCTGATTTTCCTGAGAGATTCTTTTTGTTTCATCTTTTCCTGTTTTATGGAGTTCAATATCTCAAAATATTTACAGTAATCATTCTCATTCAATCTCCTAATTAATTTATTGTCGTGTTGTTTGATTTCATTTGTTACCACCATTTCCTTAAACAAGTAGCCAACTTCATATATTTCTCTATTCATAATTTCCATTCTTATATCATTTCTACATAACTTCTGGTTTACTTGGACAGATATAAACTTTTTTTAAGATATCTTGTCAAATAATTAGAAATTTTATTAAAAATTTTTTTTTTTTTTTTTTTTTGCATCATTCACTGTGCTTTAATCTTTTACATGCTGTCTCTCTTCAGATATAAGTGATCATGGCTCTTCACAACTTCTTTTTGTTGTTCTAAGTAACTTTTGATCCTTTACCATCCTTTTTACTTTTGTTTTGACATCCATTTGCACAAACTCATTAGGTGGGTTATTCAATGTTTCGCTCTACTCCTCTTGCCTTTAATATGCCCTAAGAGTATTTAATTCTCCAGGTCTTCCTTCTTCATATGTCCCAGGAATTTCTATTCTTTCTGATGTAAGTATAAGTGTGCTTACAGTTCCCATTTTCCTTTTGTGACTCACATCTATTCTATGGTATTCATTGTGTTTTACATAGTTTAAATACGACTATCAGCATCATCTATGGCAAGTCCACTGCTGAACAAAGGCCTTTTTAACTCCTTCCATGATGACCATGACTGTACTATTCTCAGCCATGTCACACTCAAAATATCTATCTTATCTCTTCATTTTCTCTCTGTTTTTTCTTAGTATGTTTCTTGTTTATTTGATACCATTTTGCTTCATCTGCTATCCTTCCTTCTTACTATCTGTCCTGTGCACCTCTATATCAACCACTCCTTTGATATCTCTCATCTTGGTCTGTTCTTGGATCCATCTTGACCTCTTTCTATTTTTAGGGTTATCTTGTTTTTCATTCTTCATTGATTTTTAAGTGATTTTGTTCAATTTCATGTTTTTCATGTGTATCTTTATAGCTAGTATTATTTGTTCAATATATAGTTTACATTTTAAGCATATTGACAAGATGCTTTTCGTTATGTTTTTATTTTTATTAACTATTTTCCAATTTATTCAATTGTAATGTTCCAAAAACATTCCTAAGTATAGAGGATGAAGAACTGAAAGAAGTTCAGGAATACATTTACTGGGGATAGATGGTAAAATTAAACCACATTATTATTAGTTGGAAACAACTGAATACATCAATACAAAAGGTTTTTACTTTTCTATAATTACCCACTTGAAAATGACTGAGACATCTGACAATAAGATTTTTGTCCTGCTAAAAGTTTTTTAAAATATCCCTGTTCCAAGTGGTTAAAAATTAATAACAATCATTTCAGTCAACCTGAAAAATTCCTGCAGATGAATATAAATTAATATTTGTAAATGGAATCTAGATTATGTTGGTTGAAATTCTTCATATTGAATATTTCATTACAAATATCAACATACCAAAGTTATCCATATAAAACTAAGTTTTGTTTAAAAATAAGCCTTATAGGAATTTTGTTATCAGAGTGCAAGATAAACTAATTTGGCAAAAAGGTCTCATCAATTTATATTGAACTGGCTAGATGTAACTGTAAGTTCTATGCTAACAGTTTCTTTTCTCACACTTCTTGCTTGTGGAATTCTCTTCCAGCTTCTTGCTTTCCTGTCAACTTTGAAATTAAATTTTTGAAGATCAATATCAATCATTATCAACCATCTTAATTCTTCCATGCTCAATTCTGCACTTGGTGGCTTTAAAGTCAACTCTCTGAGGCTCCTAGCTTTTTTGACGTTCTGATGTGACACCAAGTACTATGCCTACTTTAGTATATTTTAAGCTGAACCCAATACATATTGGGGTTACCACATATCAACTCTTCTTAGATCAAAGATTTCTGATAAGCATTAAATTCAATTCAGATATCTGGTATTTTCTGGTGTATATCGCATACTACATAAAACAAAAACCTGACCTAGATTTTAATCTTTATTGTTAATACACAATATGTTTATTTGTGCAGTGCTGGCTTTTTAGATATTTCTTTTTTTATTTGACAGATTGTTTGAGGATGCTGCCCAAAAATTAAACATGCAGGCATTGGTAAGTTTCCTTTCAGAACTATGTACAGCCAGCCACCTTCAACTGATTCAAATGAATAGCAAATCTGAAGAAGAGGAGATGTTGAACATAGGCTCCAAGCTCCCAACTAATGCTTTGCTATTATACAGACTTCAGGAGGTACTCATGAAAGTGCTGCATACAGGACGACCACTCCTACATCTGGTTCAAGCCTACAATGCTGTTTCCACTCACCTTGTTGAAGTAAGTTTCACGTTATCTTTATTTCTATTGACTTAATTATGATCTTTTTTTTTTTTTTTTTTTTTACTGTTAGTTCACCCATTACAATGCCCAAGAGACACCCAAAGTTACAAAGTGGGATTATTGTTAGGGAGGGGGAAGGAGGAACTAAGAAATGCATATTATGAAGACATCTAGGATTAATTACAGAAAGTATTTTGCAAACTTTCAATAATAATTTGCTATAAATCTTGAGCTTTGTTTTATACTCTTTGCCAACTCAACATTTAAACAATAGATATGTCTAATGACTTCTACTAAAGTGAAGTTGTGTTTCTCATCTTCACAATTAAACAGTTGAGATTAGTCATAAATTAGTAGATAAAATGAATATTAAAGAGAATAAAGCTTTGTCAAGACAAGCAAATTATTTTAACAAACGTTGAATTGAAAAGACAAAAATACTATGGTTAAGCATTCTGTTGATGTCCTGCATATAAGTGAAGTCTGCACATATGTATGTTTGGCTTAGTAAGTAGCCACCTTGAAAGCCCAACTATGCTAGGAGGTTCATGTTTTTGGAACGGAAGATCATCTCCTGCCCAAAATAATACTATCTAGTGAGTTGTTATATAGTCACTGCAGCAGGAAGGCCTGAGGAATAATTATAAAGACCCTTAAAAAGAGTCCTCAACTTGATTAACAACAGCTCCCTTTAAGGGAAGTATAACAAGAATAGAAGCTACAATTGGTATAACCTCCCCAGGATGATAAGAAGTTGTTGGGGTATATATTGAACCAAATGGTTTAGTCCATTTTCAAGAGCAGGTTTGATAAAGTTCCTGCTACTTATTGGAATCTACTGAGTTAGAGAAGGAAAATAGTTAACTAAAGTACAAGATTCAAAGGCAGTTGGTATTTATTATAATACTGTGGATGATAGAAGCTTCTGAATCTAAGGCTTGGTGCATCACCATTCACCAGACAGCAAGCAATTTTGAAACAAGCTGCAATACCAGCCTGAAGGAAAAGAAAAATAAGCAAAAAGATGCATAAAGAGCCCCTTACGTAGCAGATATTCTTCTACAGCTATTATGAAATGTCCTGCTGGACTCATATCAACCTCACCAACCACCAGTGTGTATGCACCAACTTAGGACAAAACTGATCAGACTTTAAACTCATTTGACATTGAAGTAAAACCTTGAACTCATTTGATATTGAAGTAACTGCCAAGAAGAGAAAAATAGCTGTAGCCTTCTTCATTGCCAGCCTGTCTGATGTCCAATCCCCACAGCTGATTGATGAGTTTGTTACATGTTGATAATTGTAACAAAGGAAAAAAAAAATGATTTACCATAACACAGAGCTAAATCACAAACAAATATTTAATTTACTAAAACACAACATAAAATATATACAAGATAAACAATTGTGGCCTACAAAGCAAAAAACACAGAGTTACTGGCAAAGTGTTACGAGGGAGAAGGAAGGTGAGTCAAATATCTTTATCACTTTAGGGCTAGCGAAGTAATCTAAGTGCTATATTTGGAAATCCACAAAGGTATGTAAATAAATATTAATTTTTAGTTTGGTCAATGAAAATTAGTCAAAATTCTATTTACCAAATTTGTTCCATGAAATTCTCTTTTGGGTTTTTGTTGGTCAACAACTTTTTATAGAGGTTCTTTCAGCTGGATATAATAATCCTTGAATCAAAAGCTGGAGTTGATAACAGCAAAAATTCTTTTCACCAACTGACAACCCTTTTCCAAAATCCCATTTTTATAGGGGCTAACACCTAATTTGCATATTTCTAGATGTTTCTTGAATCATCTAGATTCTTCTCGAATATACTAGAATGATCTAGAATCTTCCAAACATTCTATTTCAAATTTCTCTATTTTATATCTACTTCATGAAAGAAAACGTTTTTGTATTAACAGGTAGAACTCAGTAGAATCCCTTACTATAAATTTTAACCTCATTGAGACTTTCTTATTATAGAAATGCATCCTCGTAACAAGTTGATCATTTCAATCCAAGCCTTGCCTTGTCCACGTTGTTTGATTTTGATCATATGGCTGGCAAGAATCAAATTGTTGACAGGAAGAATTGTTGTATTAGTTTGGTCCAGGCAGAGTGAAGTCACAAGGTAAAAAGAAAATGATTTGAATAAAAGAAAATGTTTTTGTATAATGTTCTTTGTACAGAGATGATATTACAATTATCAATTCTTCAGGTAGGAATATATAAGTTTCATACAGAAAACAATTTTCTTTGTGCAGAATTATCAACCCTTCCTACTTCATATATTAATGTGACATTTTTCTTGATGTGACTAAGTTTGAACAAATTTTCTGGAACAGGGCTTAAGTTAGGTACCTCCACGAAATCACTAAAAAAAGAGCATAGCTTGATGAAAAAGACGCCAACCTTGCCAAAAACAAAATTTTATTGTCTAAATGCTTATGTTATTATTAAGAGGAAAGACCAAAGTTTTTTTTTAATTATTTTCTGCTTTGTTTTATTTTCAAATTACATCTTTTTGGCACAAAAGCTAAGTTAAGTTTGGTTCAAAATATTTTAAATAAACATTATAATTTCTGATTTTCTTAAAATAAGTTTTGAAAAAATGATAATTGATATTTAAAAAAATTTCAAAGTCAGATTTCAGTTTTTTTTAAAATGGAAAAAAATGGTCAATTTTGCTGACTCAAAAAAAAACTAGATTTTTAACGAAAATTTCGGACGTGCTAGGAACAATTAAAAAAATGGAAAAAAATATCCCCAAAATACTTTGACCTTTCCTCTTAATAATAACAGACGATAAAATTTTGTTTTCGTCAAGTTTGGCGTCTTTTTCATCATGCTATGCTCTTTTTTTAGCGATCTCGTGGAGGTACCTAGCTTAAGTCAGTTGTTTTCTTCAGGCAGTAAGTCATGTGAGATTGAATCTGTCCTCTCTCATCTCCAACAGCAATTCAAGCAGCTCTGTCTTGGTTGCTTTGATCTTCTGCTTATATGCCCAAAACCTGCATGGAGTCTGATGAGGGCCTAGGGTTTCAGTAATTCCCCTAATTCCTACAAAGTGTCCTTTGTTGTCTGACTCTGGAAAATTAACCTAAAGACTCGAGTCATATTCTTAAATGACTTTGTCAGACTGAGACTCTCATATGAAAATATTTAATCTATCAGATGTATACAACTGCTTTCTTGGAGAGCAGTGGCTAAAATGGCTTTGAGTAACTGAAACCTATAGTTCTTAATATGGACCATCCTTCTTCAAAACTTGTGGAGTGGAGCTACAGAATCACAAAGAACTGTACCAAATAACAGAAACCACATCATTTGACTTTCAACAGTGGCAACAACTAAAATGGATAGCACATTTAACACAAAGTGAAAATAATTATATAATCAAGATTCTGGCATTCAACACTACTTCAGACAAAAGGTTAGGAAGGAAATATCTCATCAATACTGGAAAGAGCAATAAGAGTGGACTCTAGAAATTTAGTTACCTGAAAAATTGTTTTAAGAGTAGTATTTTATAAATTTCAACTGAAAGTAGCAGTGGCTGCACAGTCAATGAATGCTGAATGTTTCCTTAAATGAAAATGGCTAATATTACCATTACTAATTAGTCATGGTTTTATTCATAAAAGATATCTCATGAGATATTGAATATGTCCTTCAAATATTGTCTCTTCCAGATTGAATTCATAACTGGGCCAAAATACACAGAAATTGATGTACTATAAGACATCTGAAGAAGGCGAGAAGGTACAACAGCTGAACTGTTGTGACTGTAACAGCCAAAATGACAACATAAGTACATTAATATATAAGGATAATTCCTCATTTAAAAAATTTAAACAAAATTAACAGTAAAAAAAAAAAACGATGAAAAGAAATCATTTAAAAATTTCAAAACTTAAGAGAATTATTTTCTTTTCAAATTATTAAGCTCTGTCATCTTTTAGTTTGATTGATATTTTATACATATTTTAATCTCCAAGTCCATTTTTTTTTTTTTTTTTCTTGTAATTTTCTTCTTAATAATAATAATATTCTATTATCTTTATTTGTTCCTCTTCATTTTTTTTCCATATTAGGCTTCTGGTAACCCTGACAGAAGAATATCCAAAATGGCTGTAACATGTATGCATGATTATATTACTGCAGTTTTAAGTACTCACCCTGAATATCCTCATTTCTATGTAAATGAATTACTATGCAAAGGTTTTGAGAGCCTCTTCTCTCAAGATATGTGCGATGGAGATGTACAAGATCAGGTAAGTAATCTTTATTCTAATTTCTCTTCTCTTTGACTTTAACAATATTAAGTTATAATTTTGTGTTAGAAAATCTATATGTATATAAAAGAAATTTGAAATTTTGTATCAATCTTAATCTATTGTAATTAAAAAAAAGTTTTTTACTCTAAATTAAGGGATTTATCTAAAATAATTGACAAAGTGTAAGGAAAGTCTGTCAGTTGAGATCATTTAAATTCACAATCTGAACGTTTCCCTAAAATCTCAAACTAGAGATGTGCTTAAAATACTGGTTACAATAGAATAATGAACACAATTGAGTTGTTTCTTCATCTTCTTCAAGTCCTTGGTAATCATGGCTATCCACAACTTCCTGTTCTTTGTAGGTCTCAATAAATTTTCTCTTTTCACCATTTCACCCAAACACTGATCTGCCATCCATTCACTCAAGCTAATCAGGCCATTCTTCTAGATCTTTCTGTACTAATACACGTCCTCCAGTGCTCTATCCTTGGTCCTTTTTTTTTTTTTTTTTTAATTTTCATTAATGACTGTCCTGATGACACCCACTCTCAACTTGATATCTATGTTGATGATACAGCCATTTACTCCTGTCTCAATACTAAGTCTGATCAGTTTGATATGGTCAAATTGAAGCTGATTTCAAAAACGACCTAAAACAAAACAGATCTCTATTAATCATCTGAAAGACCCATTTCTGCCTTCCATCATCATGGCTGGTGCTAACCTCCAGAAGAGTGACTCATTCCACTTTTTTGGGTTGACATTCTTCACTGACATGAAGTGGAAAGACTACATTGAATCCATTGCAAGGTCAACTGCTAAGAAAGTTGGTTAACTGTATTGTACAAGACAATTTTTCTTTCACTAGAATCTATTTTACATATCTATAAGTCTACCATTCATCCATGCTTAGAATATTGCTGTCACATCTGCTATATATTTATAGATACTTGATAAAATCCAAAGAAGAATCGGCAGTATTATTGGTCCTGATCTAGTGTCTTGGTTTCAGTCACTTTCCCACCACCATAACATAGCTTCCCTGTGCCTTTTCTATAAATACTTTCATAGTAATTGTTCAATTGAGCTCTCACTATAGTATCTAGACCTTATGAATTTTAAGCACAATACTAGATTAACAACAAGGTCTCATCAATTTGCAGTTGAATTGGCTAGCTGCAACTGTAAGTTTTATGCTAATAGATTCTTTGCTTGCACTTCCTGCTTGTGGGACTCTCTTCCAGCTTCTTGCTTTCCAGTCAAGTTTGATCTTCAAAAATTTAAATGCAATGTCAATTGTTATCTACTGTCAACCTGATTAGTCTTCTGTTATTCTCACTCCTCAATAATACTCCTGTTTTCTAATTCTTTCACATCTAGTAACCCCTTGTGTCTTAGTGGTTTTACTGCCTTGCTTGGAGTAAAATCAATTTTTAAAATAAGTGTTGTTTTCATTTGTCTTTGATTTCAACTGTTTCTTCCTGATGTTAAGTATAAGTGTACTTTTTGTTTCCATTGTCTCTAAAACTTCATTGTTGCTCACATGTTCAGTCTATGGTATTCTTGGCATCCTTCTGTAAAACATTTCTGTTGCTTCAAGTCTCTTTTAGATGTTCAAGAAGATTGTCCAACATATATTTTCTTATAAAAACTAATTCTCTATTTTTAAGTACTTCTTGTGCATTACGTTTAGTTTGATTACCTTATATATATTTTTTATTTATTTGATGAAAAATATTTTATATGGTACACTGTATCTCACATTATTAGCCACTTTTAATTTTTAGAAATCTAATGAAAGTTTTCATGGATATATTTGCTCTACTAATGTGTAAGCAAGCTATTTAATGTGCACAAATTATAATGTGATAGCCTTCTCATGTTACTTTTAAAATTTGGCAACAGTTTTATGAATTTTACCAGATTTTCCAAGTTTTACATTAACATCATTAGCAGGTCACTGAAACTCCAAAGAATTTTGTTATACCATATATACTTGTGTAACATGTGATGTTTATTTTAAATACAGCTATACGTTTTTACTACAGTATAGCCTGGGACAGCAGTACATATGCTAATTTTATATTTCATGTATGAACCCCTTTAAAATTAACTTCAAAATTAGGTCTTCAAAAATTACATGATACGAGAGTATATACAATAATTAAAAAAATATAATTACAGAATGTGCGCAACATTTACAAAGAAAAAAGTTTTGAACAAAAAGTTGAAAACAGTGTCATTGTAAAGAGGACAACGTTATAAAGGCAACATTAATGTGAAATGTATGCATCAACTTCTGAAACTAGTTTTAGAAATCATCCATTAATTTTATGAGCTATTGTATTTCTTCATATGAAACAGACTGCACAGCATCTAGAATAACTTTCCAAAGTTAATCTTTGCTGGTAAATTAGTGTCTACAAATGTAAAATTCCTTCTTCAGAATGCTCCACAAGTTCTCAACTGGTTTAAGGTTGAGCAAAACTCATTTTATTTTTATTGACTTAGTTTTCTTCCCTAAGTGTGATGAAGCAGTGTCATGTAAAAAAAACATTTTTCTGGAAGCATTTTTCTTTTTCTTTTTATTATCATTGTTCCATATATGCCTTCAAAAAGTTAATGTATATCTGAGCTGTATTTATAATACCATCTGCAATTTACCATGGACCCAGAACTTCACCTAAAATCCCATCTCAAAACACCTCTGCTTTATTGGCATTTCAACCTGTGAGGGCAGTTTCCACCAGGAGCTACTTGGCCTTTGTTCCACCCACCTGGCCCCATAGAAAGTCGCACAACATTTGTTGAAAAAATGGTAATGGTAATATTAGCCATTTCCTTATAAGGAAGGATTGACATTTATGGACTTGAGTAACCAGTGCTACTTTCAAGTTGGAATTTATAAAATACTTCTATTTAAACAAGTTTTCAGGAAAATATATGTATTGATGAAGTGAGGAGGCTTCCTTCCTAACCTTTTGTTACAAGTAGTGTGAAATGTTAACATCTTGATTATATCATTATTTTCTCTTTGAGTTAGATGTGATATCCATTTTAATTGTTGAAAGTCCTCAAGTAATGTAGTTTCTGTTATCTGGTACAGTTCTTTGTGATTCTGTTGTGCCAGTCTATAAGAGCAATGGTCTTCATTAAGACCTACACATTTCATTCACTCAAAATCATTTTTATCATTAATCTAAGAAAACAGTTGTATACAGCTGAGATATTTCTGAACTAGTTTGATGTCATGAATGACATCTATATGAAAGTCTCAATCTGACAAAATTTGAGAACATGACTCGAGCTGCCTTCTGTTGACCATTTCTTAAAAATTTTCCTCCTGAATGTCTTTTAAACATGACTTAGTGATCAGTGTCACATATTTTACCACTTGATTTAGCACCTGACATCTTGTGCTTTTCAATATTTCTTTACTGGCAAAACACCTAAAGCATTCATAGCTTGATAAAGACATTTGTTTTATAAATTCTCAGCAAATTCAAGTTCCCAATTTGGTGGTACTTACTGATGATGTTTCCAACATTACTTTAAATCTGCAAACTCAGAAATTATTCAACATTTATCTTCATCCATCAAATCAATCTTATAACCTATTTTAAAATTTCAAACTCAAAATGTGACTATTAATTTGAGACTTTGAAATTCAAAACATTTCATACAAGTGGGTGCCATTTATTTAAAATTATTATTTGCTGCTTAAAATGATGACATAATGATATTTTTATTTTCTAAAGCATTATTACATATTTTTAAATAAAAATAAGTTTTACAAAATAAATTGATCATTATTTTACACATATTATGCAAGAATTATTACTCTTTTCATTTTTCTTTTCTTCCATTACAGGAATTTCCATTTTTATGACAAAAAAAAAATTTTCTCACTTGTAAGCATGTATGTTCAAAAATAATCATAGCATTAACTAGTTTATCAATACCGTTAAAAAATGATTGCAATATGTAACCCATATCCTCCTTGTATCAGTTTAAACTGATGCCTTCTTTTTTACTATATATCTAAACTATGATTATAGCAAGTGAAAATTTAACTGAAATCTGTTGGGAAATTTCCATGTTTACTTCTGAAATCAAGAAAATACAAGCTTCAAGCAAAATGGTAACAATATATTGAAAAAATTATCAGTTTAAGTTGGAGCCAGGTGGATATGGATTAAGTAATTCTGAAATTGTTTGTATTTTCTGTCTGAGGAATTTATCTAAATATTTATTAAAGAAGCTAACATGAAACAAAAATAAAAAGCAATATATTTTCAGCCTGTTTGCTAATAAGATATTTCATTATTATAGTAACATGAAGCATATTTACATATTGGTGACAAGTAATTCCTCCTTTTAACATAACAATTTCTTAAATTGTTTAAGAAAAATACCAAAATTTTCTTTCAAATAATTTTTATTTTCTCAAGTACTTTCAGTCATATATATATATATATATATATATATATATATAAAATGAATAAATAAATAAAAATTGCCTCCCTTACCTGGAGAAAATATACTCCCGAATTTAAAATTAATATAGAATAATAAAAAACACAGTATAATGAATAGTAAAAATATTTTGAATTTACAGAAATATGTATACACAGATAATTTAACCCCCTGAAGATGGTCCTAGATGAGATTGAAAGTACTTGGGGAAAATAAAAATTATTTGAAAGAAAATTTTGATATTTTTCTTGATCAATTTTCTACACCTACCAAGAAATTGATTCGTGGACTTGAATGGATTAAAACAAAAATAAAGACATAGTTTGTCTAAACTATTTAACCAAACCTGTTTAAAAAAAAAAAAAAATATATATATATATATATGTATATGTGTGTGAGACAGCAGCCATTTTAAGTTCATATATATATATATATATATATATAAAGACATATAAGTATGTCCACAACAGTGAAAGTGTTAATAATAGGTGGCATTTTGGCATCAAATTTAATAGCCATTCTTAGCAGTCTTTAAAGCAATATGTTATAAGGATTAATAACATTGTTTAACTAGTGTTTACCAGATCCTTTTACTGTAGGTGATTGATTTTCATTCATACAAAAAGATGCTACTTGCTACTATATAATCCCTATGTTTTGTGGTTTTTACATTTTCAGGCTTATGCCCATATCACATTGAAACACTAGTTCTCATACATTCATCAAAGTCGAGCAATATCAAGCCTGGTCAGTACCTAGATAGGGAACCACTTGGGAACACAAGGTGCTATAAGCTTGGATGTGTAGATGGTGTAATGTAATTGGCTCAGAATTGGAAATCAGTGTGCCAAGTTCCAATTTTAGTCAGCTTTGTTATATTTACTTGCATGCCAATACCCTTGGGAAAGGTATGAATCTACCTCTTCTCCCCCAACTATGGGTTTGTTAGTAGATATATCAGAAAATCATTATTGTCTCGCAAAAAATTCTTACAATCCCAAAATATTTTCTGGCTTTAAATAACTTGCAAAAGCTTTATAAGCCATAAAAAAAAACAATTAAATTTGCATTGATTTATTTATTTTTCCTATTTCAGGTTGTATGCTCTATTTGTGAACTTGTAGAAGCTTGTACTGCTGAAATTAGGTCTGGTTGGAGGCCTTTATTTGCAGCCCTGCAAGCAGTCAAGATAGAATACACCCTCAATGAGGAAGTGAATGAGGCTCGACAACGTCATATTGCTGCTGTACTTGATGTCTTTGAAGTGTTCCTTAATACTGACAATATCCTTGTGTTTGCCAACGCTGCTGTAGATTGTATACTCTGTCTTCTGAAGTATGTACGTGGACCAGGTGAGTACATAAAAATGTTTTCGTAATAAATTTATAGAATATTGGGTAATATTTTACTGTTGAAATTACTAGATATAACCATAAGGTCTATACTACTAGTTTTTTCTCTCCCATTACTTGCTTGTGAAACTCTCTTCTGGCTTCTTGCTTTCATGTCAACTACGATCTTTAGAAATTTAGGCAGCAGTACATTGGTTACAGGGTTTGTGATCATGAATGTGTTAATGTCTTATGGTTTTCTTTTGAAACCTATTTTTAAACAGATTTTTTGCACTCTTTCTAATTAATATCAGTTAATTTAGTTAGTTTATGCTTTGAATTTTATCTCCTGTATTACACATATTCTAGAATGGTTTTATTTATTTATTGTCATTTTTACTCCTTTTTCCTTTATTTTTTTTTTTAAATAATTTTAATTCTTATATGAATGCAGATAAGAATACATAAGTTCTTTTTTCTTGTCTATAAATGACAATAAGAAATATTTTTTATCAGCTTTGTTTCTTAAAATGATAGAAAATGTACTACAGTTTTACTTTATATTTAATAATGAGCTTTGACTTTGATCTCTAGGAGAGTTTGAATGTGTCAGTGATGATGATTCAGATTCAGGTAGTGACTTCACTTCTACTGATGGAACAGAGAACCTATGCCTACCTGCACTCAATTACTTGAGACAGTGCTGTCAGATCCTTGCTTCCATGTGGAAGATGCCTCAGTGTCCCATCTTTCATGGTGCTCACAGGTAAACCAATCAATATTTGTTATAAAATACATACACGTATACCCACTTTTCACAAAAGAAAATATCAACTTTATAAATATATTTGGAGGTAATATTCAAAAGTTCAGGAAACTTAAGGTATGTGATATATAAGAAAATAATGGATTTTGTTTTTAATCTTATATTGTTATTACTCTAAATGTTATTTTTGTGGATGCACATGCCCTATTAAATAAAATAAAAAACAAAGCAACTACTCAAGCATGTGTATTAAGAAAAATGTCTAGAGTAATATGATTATTTTTTTATATATATATATATATATATATATATATATATATATATATTAAAACGCTTAAAATGCTGAATGAAACACTACTGTAGTTTTGACCTGTTCATTGTGTTAATCACCTGATGAGACCTTGGCGGTTGAAGATATTAAATCATTTTACAGGTTTGATTTTTCTTACTTGAAATTAAGCACTTTATAACGCATGTGATTTTAAAACCACTATTTTAGTATTTATTTGTTTCGGTATGTGTGTATATAATATATATATATATATATATATATATATATATATGGGGGGGGCTATGTCATGATATTTGTGTGTACATTTGTATGTTTTAAAATTACTTATTAGGTGTGTATATTTTTATTTGAATTATATTTTTGTAGTTGGTGGCATATAAGTGTGTGTATTTGTGTTTTTGTATATATTGTAAAACATCCCCACCCCGTAAATAAAATGAACTGTTCCACTATCATTATAGTATGGTATAGTATCAGTATTTAATTTATGCAATGATCAGTTTTCATTCAGTCCCTGATGATTGTGTTGTGCTACTGCAAAAGAAAAAAATGTATATTTATTATTAATATAAATTATAGCTCTGTTATTATACATTGAGCACTATTTGCACCACTACTCAATGTGAAATATTTTTATATTGGACAAGGAATGTCTGGTAAGCCTTTTGTTGAGTTTCTTTTTATGTTGAATAAGGAACTTATCAAAATTATATTCCAATTACCTTGAACCATTATTAGTTATTTTCAAGGAAAAAAGGTAAAAAGCTAAGTGATATTTAGAGTATCTTGTTAGCGATCCAAATTTTGAAATGAATAAGAGTTCATGTGCTATGACTCTAGAATAGATTTTAGCATATCCTGGCTAAAATGTTCATATATCTCAGAGACATTTTAACATGTTTGAACCTATATTGAAACAAATTTTATTGATAGACCATTGCTGTATTTTGATATAAAGGACTTCTAGAATTTTTAATATTTTTTTCTATTTGCTATGTTGGAATGGCAGAGTGCTGTTATATTATCAACTGTTTTATCTTGAAACATCTATTGCTTCAAGTTATCCAGTTCAGCGGGTTCAATAATTGGTCCTCTATTTTAGTTAAGCAACAGTAACAACAAGTGCTTATGTGCAGTCCAAGACCTTTATTCCTATTCCCAAATATAACAAAAAACGTATTAAAACAAAAGGGGGCATAACTGTTGTATAACTATTATTAATACTATCATTTATTTTATACAACATCAACTATATATGTAAAAAGTGGTGCTGAAAAGAAAGCTTTATTGATCAGTTTCTTTTGATTATAGCAAATATCATATGGTTATATTTTAACATTTTGTGTTTGTTTAATATACCAGTATTTACTGTGGCTGATTAATTATTTAATCTTGTATTTAATTTTTTTTTCTTTTTTCTATTTCTGTAGAATACAAGTTGGTTTTCTACAAGAAATTGTTGATCCAAATATTCCAAATATGGACTTTGAACTTTTTAAGCAGAATTTCTCTTCTATAAGTGAGCATCCACCTAAGCAGCTTTCAAGGAATCCCAGTTTTTCTCAAAGCTTTGTCTTAGATAGTGCCTTGGACACAGTTACCTCATCTACTCTCAGTGGTGTTGCAGCTGATGGAGGCACTCCAACAGATAACAACAGTATAACATCACAAGACTCTGGATTGGATGTGCCAGCCACAACTCCTGTAGTTGAAAAGGCCTGCTTACCAGAAGAAATCAAGCAGGAACATGAGATGGAACAGTACAAGACACCCACTCTAAATGCACTAGATAACCAATGTGGATTACTGCATGTGTGGTTTCTTATACTGGACGGCTTAGCCAGTGCTACATCTGTGTGTCCTCGCAACTACCAGCCTCAAACTATGGACATGTTGTTTGAACTGCTTAAAGATACTGCTGATATTCCAGGTAGGAAACAACAAATGATGCTGTTAGTTTTTCTTTTACATTGGATCTATACAAGAGAAGAATTTATAATTTGCGAGTGCGGTTGCCAGAGAAAATATTCAGAAGCTTGGTATTTTTTCAATAGTCGGTCAGCTATTAAACATTTTCTTTTTATTGCTGCTGCTGTAACGTTTTGGCTGATCCATTCTAAAGCTTTCTTTATTGGCAAAATCTCCAATGAAAGAGATGTGATTTTAGTACCACCTGGTTTTCATTGCTTAGCAAAGAAGGAATTAGAGAACACTCCCTTGCATAAATTAGAACCGTCTGTCTTACACAGGTGACTGAATAATATTACCTGTGTGGCTTGCATTGCTGGAAATGAACAGTGCTAATTAGTATATTAACTATTTTCTATTCACTATCTACCTCTGTAAGTAAACAAAAAAAAAGAGATCCTAGTAAAAGTCATAGACTGGATCATCTGAAATGGAAAAAAATAATTACGTTATTCAACCAACTCTTCTTAAAATTATAAACAACTATTTGATATTTGTGAAGGTATTTGTATAGTTTAAAAGAAATGCGACAGTTTGATAACTAAAATTTTAATCTGAATCTTTACAACTTTTAAAAAAATCTGATTGTGATTATCTTGTTTAGATTATTCCAGTAAATCAATAAATTATTTTCTTCTGAAGTATCACTGCATTCATTTTAATGTTAGTCTTTAATTGTTTTTTGTTATTTTTCTCACTGTAACACCTATTTATTTTGAAACCTGTTGTAGTCACTACCATTCTGTTGGCTTTCCATCTTACTACTTTCATTGCTTACCTTCCACTGTAGTTTATTTTCAACATAAAACTATGCTTATAGAAGCTTTTATTATCTTTACTTATTTGGTACCAAACCTTAGCTCATATTAACAAAAATTGCTTAATATAAATTTTAATCCTTTTTATATTGAATTTATTTATAAATTTTACTTCTATATGGTCAAGTTAAAGTCAAGTGCCATATGTGATACACAATTGGGTGATCCTGTCTCTTTCAATTCATGACTGACTAGACAAGATTTCCCGTGGTAGCTTACCATTTCTTTCTGCAGTAGACTGGTTGCCAATCAAGGCTATAAGGATCAGTCTGTTCTGCTTTTCAACCTACAATTGGTGGGAAGAAGAGATGAAGTTATGCTTTTCCAAAGGGTATTTGGACATGTGAACAAGCCTGACTGGAATTCAAACCTGTTCCTCTGATTCTCCTTCCTAGTTGTTATCCATTCCACCACACTGCACATACTGTATAGTAACTTTATAAGCATAGCTTAGATGTGGTACAAGTCCGAAAGCATGAGGATCAAACTCACTATTCAGTTGTAATTGATCTAATGAGACAAGCTTGCTAACTCTAACACCATGTTGAAGTGCCATATCTGCACATTCTATCTATATTCTATATGGTTGAAACAGTTTTAATCATGAATGGCTGATTTGAGCCATTTTTATGAAAACTGAATATCTGTCTATATTTCTGAGATTAGATATTATGTACATTATTTACATTATTCGGACTATTGTTCTCATCTTTGTCACCATATTTATTACAACATTTCAGCCGTTGTATGCTCTGGCCTCCTTCAGGTGGTTGGAATGTCAAACTGAACCCTTTATTTCACTCACTGGAGTAGACTGTTCTAGTTCCACATGCCATGTTTAATGGATGTCAGTTATCAGTTATCTCCTGTTAATTTCCCTCTGAAAGTTCTCCACAGCAGGAGATAACTGATAACTGACATCCATTAAACATGGAACTAGAACAGTCTACCCCAGCAAGCGAAATAAAGGGTTCAGTTTGACATTCCAACCACCTGAAGAAGGCAGGAGCATACAATGGCCGAAATGTAATAAATATGGCAACAAAGATGAGGACAATAGTCCAAATAATGAAAACTGAATAGAATAAATTATCTATAAGGCTTCTCTTTTCACTTTTCCCATTAAAGAAAAGGTTTCTCTTTGTCATATCCAAACATTCTTACTCTTCCACTGTGAGACCATTATTAAGTAAAAACATATGAATTGTTTGTTTCTGAAATTGACTGTTTAACTGAAACCACAGGAAGTGAATCTATTGATAGGCAGGAACCATTGTATTGTAATCCATTATCTACTCTTCATATTAATGAGATTTCCCACTTTTTATTTATTTATTTTAAATATTTGTTTATACTTTTACTGTTTCCTTTATTTAACAGGCCCTTCCTTCACCATGTACTGTGTAAATAACCTCCTATTACCAACACTTCAGACTTGGCTGAGAAGAAGTTTCCGCAATCAGACATTTTGTGATACAGGATCAGCAAATTTCAAACAGTGTTGTGGACTCAGTACAGACTTAGTTGTACAGCTGATTACTAGATTTGCTGGTAAATAAATTACCCTTTTAAATTTCAATAGAGATGATATCTTTTTATTCTATGTGCCATGTTTTTGCACAACATAGACGATCATGGTTCTCCACAACTTCCTATTTTGTGCGGCTCTTAAAAGTTTTCCTCACTTTGCTAAGACCCCCAAACCCCACTCCACCATCTATTCTCTATTTTCACTGTATAGGTTAAGCACCTTTGCAATAGCAGAAGAGATGTTTACACCACATAATTTTCTGGGGCATACAGCCATATCATGTTGAAATATTGGTTCCCATACAATCACCAAAGTCAAGCAACATCAAGCTTGGTCAGTGCCTAGATGGATGACAACTTGGGAATACCAGCTGCTGTAAGCTTGAATGTGCAGGTGATGTAATAGATAATGGTTCAGAATTGTTACTTAGAGAGCCAAGTTCCAATTCCAGTTAGGTTTGTTTCATTTCACTTATGCACAAATACCCTTGGGAAAGGTATAAATCCACCTCTGCTACCTTCCAGCTGTGGGTTAATTAGTGAAACTTGTATCACTAAATCATTATTATCTACAAAAAAAATACTTCTTACAATCTAAAAATATTTTCTGGCTTTAGATAAACTGCAAATGGTTTTGACGAGCTGTAGAAAGCAAATCAAGCAATCAATCATATCCTGGATGAAACCACCCAGTCTAGTTGGTTTGTCCCTAACAATCAACCTTTGTCCCTTTACTTCAGAAGAGGCAGGCTGAAAATAGACCAGAGATTTCATAACTGAGAATCTATCTCCAAGACAATAGGAATAGAGGTAAAGCAGTGGCTGAGTGATTTTGGATAACCTCTATGAATTGCAACCTTGAGTGGTTTGCATTATTGAGAGAGTGTAAATGTTACTTCATATCAAAAAAAAAAAAAAACATGCATCATGTTTTACCTTTGTAGAGGGTCAGATATAATCATTAATCTCATTACATTGTGCATCAGTCAAATAATGGGTTATAAATAACTGTAATAATTTCAAAAGTTTGATACAATATAAAGATTCTTCATTTTCATAAACTTAGGATATTTGTCTCATAATTGAGTAATGACAAAGTTTTAAGGAGGGTGGAATCAAAATGAATGCTTATAATCAGAAAAGAGACAGTTGGAATTTTTAAGATACAATGAAGAAAGAGGGCTTGAAAAATTCGACACTCACAAGACATTGAAGGCAAGAGGAACAAAGAAGAGCAGTGCATAACCTACCTAATAAGTTTGTGTAAATGGATGGTAGAATGGGGAGAGATAGTAAAATGCAAACATTGCTAAGACCTATGAAGGATAGGAAGTTGTGGAGAGTTATGATCCTGAAGGGACATGGCACATAAAAGAATAATTAACACTGTCAAAATACAGCTTACAGTTCTTGTTTGTTTTTTTGTTTTTTATTTCATTGAAGAAAGGATAGGAAGGGGAACAAAGAATTAGGTTTCTTTTTCAAATTAATCAATGTTGTAAAAAGTATGTATCTCTAGAGAATTCAGATAAAGTGATGCTTCCTTAAGTAGTAATGGAAATCTCTCCCAACGAAAGAAACTTAATCATTTGTACAAGAACTAAGCATGTGTTTGCTATACCTTTTTTTGTTTTTGTTGTATAAACAAGGGTAGTCTAGCATTTAATACAGCATAAACCACTTCTAACTCTTTAGTTTTAGTTTTAAAAAATCTTTGATTTTTCTTTTCAAAGTCCATATATGCCAATCAGAACATCTGGAGATCTTTTTTAAACCTATATCTAAAGCCAGTATCTATTTTTCACTCTACAACTCTTTTCCCACAGATGAAACATTGCTAGTCTTTCTCTAGTTCTATCACAAATGTTCAGAAAAAAACTACATTCCTTAGTTTCACCAGTTCATAGCCTATGACCACACTACATCCTTGTTCTTTTCATATTCTATGGTCTTAATCTCTTCATTTAGGGTCAACTATTATCTATTTTGTATATCCCCATACTCTGCACTTTTTAATTCTCTTCTAATGCCCATTCAGTAACTCTACCTTGAGTCGCTTTTATGACAGAGAAGTTATAACAGAGAAGTGAATAAAATTAATGTTTTTTATTATATCCACTTGTAGGCCCATTTGATAAGAGGGGATACAACTCACAAAACTATTTGACTAAATATATGTAAAAATGAAATTAGACAAAAAGATATTAATAGTTAATGAACAAAATGCTTTTTATTTACACTTTTCATATCACAATGTGATGACTTTTTAATATTTTCAAAATATTATTATTTTTAATTTTATAAAAGTTTTCAGTATATAAGTTTGCTGACTTGACCAATCTTAAATAAGTGAAGCTGCATAAAATAATTGTATGCTTATTTTATGGTATGATAATTTGGAGTCTTTCCAATTGATTGTATATGGGATTTAGCAAACAAGACTAATTTCAGCAGATTAATTTACAGCCAATTCAAAAATATCAAACATCACAAAAGAAAATGATTAATTTTACTAAATTCAAAGGAAATTTTTTAATTCAAATTTTCAAAATTTTCCTGTCATTTTTCAGAAGAAACTGAACATCACCAGATGATGGAACTGATGTTGAGAGAATTGTTTATCGTCCTCATTGAATGTGTAGCACAACCGGCCGAATCCATTTCTCGACTTGGGTGTTCTTGTATCAGGTCTAGTCGGCTATCTTTTTATAAATCTGAATTTTGTCTTATTTAATGTAAACATACATAATATGAGCATTATATGTGAATTACAAAGTTTCAGTTTTCAAAGCTCAAAATGCTACAGAATCATACTTTTATTTTTTTTTTATTTACTAATAAAATTGCATATAAAATTATTTAACAGAAAAAATATTTGGAAGTGCTTAAAATTTCCTAAATATTTTAGTCCTGTTAGATATTATTTTTGTAAGAATTCTTGAAATATATTGATAATGCATTTTATTTATTTGCTGTCTATTATTTTAACCAATAAAAGTAAATGCCATAAGGTGAAATGTTAACCATAGGGCTAACGCCACACTGGTCAATACTAACACTGGTTCAAGCTGGATGTTGGTCACTAGCCACTTCAATCCACACCCACTCTGCCCACATTGTTTTTGATCCCAGAGCAGTGACAAATCAAATGTCATAATAATCTAAGCACAGAGTTGAACTGTGGCAAGAGCTATATTACAGGAAGAAATATTTTCACAAACGGAAAAAAAATAAAAACAAAAGGATCATTTGGATTAATTTTCAATTGGTTTATGTAGTTCTTGGAACAACAAAAATTAACCCTTCCTAGATCAATATCTATAGTGATACTGGGACTTGTCAGAAATTCTGGAGGAGCTGGGTTCAAAGTTCTTCAGTCAGCTGATGTGGATTCCAGAGGCACTGATGCAGGAATTCACTGTGGAAGTCATTGAGCTCCCAAAACTGCCTGCTTATATGCATTTCAGTCCATAACCACTGTGGGTTTCAGGGATTCAAAGATTCTCCAATTATTGCATTAATCCCAACAAGAGTTCTTTGTCCACTATTTTTGCTTTCTTGACTAACTTTCAAACTTGAAGAATTATCCACCTTTGTTGGGAGAAGTCACAGGGATTACTCTTCCCCTCAACTCCGACTTGTTTCACTTTTCATTTCACACTGTCACTCCATACAGGTTTTACCAAGTTTTCCTTTCTCTTACCTTTTCAACATTCAACCTCAGCCTCCCTCCCAGGGCAAGCACAACTGTCTTTGTGATGAATCTAATTTTTAAAGCGTGTAGGTGAAAAGGCAGTGTTTTATTCTAAACATTAATTTTAATTCTCTGGTTCCTTTCTATTTTCCTGGACTTCTCTGTCCAGTGAAAATATAAACCAGATCACTCTCTCTCCTGCTAATGACAGGTCTTGTTTTCATAACTTCCATCCTAACATATATTCAACTCTTAAGAAGAGTTATACATTCTCATTTAACCTTCTAAGGGAGAGATAAAATTATTTCCCAAATCGTTTTCATCTGCAAAAATATAACCCAGATCTATCTCTCTCTTGTTAATGACATTTGTTTTCTTAAATACTCAAGGGAGAGATGAAATTATTTCTTAATTTGTTTTGCCACATGCCAGCTTTTGATACATTTAAAACAAAAAAAAGAACTCTTGGCATCCCAGATGGCTCCTTTACTTCCCATAAGCAGGAAAAATACATTCTCTCCATCTCTCAGCTTATACTTAATATTAACCCTTTCATGGCCTCAGTGTCACATCTGTTTAATGACATTAGCAAATGAATAAACATTCTGATAGTATAATATCCTATGTGTGTCTTTCTTCCAGACATGTTGCATTGGCTGCAGGTCCTTCATTTACAGAAAGCATGTGGCAGATAACTGTGGATAGCTTTGAGAAAGCCATGAATGTAACAACTTACAGCATCCGTCAGATAATGATCCTGTTTCATCCCAACTCGGAAAATTTCTATGGTGATATTGGGCAGGTGAAAGTGGCAACAAGAAAAGATTGTTCACCAATGGAGTTGGAACGACTCTATCAACTTGCACAGCAAGTAAGACAAGCTATACATGTGATTTTAATCCGATGTTATGTAACTTTATTGATTTGTATTCCTTATACTGCTTTTGAACAGCATTAAATAAGAATAACTTTTGCAATATGATTAATTAATCTAATCAAAAAAACTCCTCATCTGTTAATTTTAAATTACTTTTACAAAAAAAAGATATGAATAAAAAGTTTTAATTGAATTTTATATGAAAATTTTGCAATTAAAAAGTTTATTTTGTGTTATTTGGGAAAAGAATAAAGAAAATACTTCTTACAAACAAGTGGCTAATTCATGCCTTTTACTTGAACAAACATTCTGGGTGAGGAGTGATCTTAATCTCAAATCGTGGTCAGTCCACGGCTGTATAAAGCAGGCTCGTTTTGCTGTTTCGAATCAGAGAGCTGTCGGCTCGTGAGAAGGTTGGACGTGCAACACCGGTTTTCTTTGTTCCTACCTGCTATCATCAGTTGAGTTGTTGCGTTACCTACCACAACAGACAAAAGGAAAAATTATCTTAGCCAATGCATTTTGTCCTCTGGCAGACTTTATCAAGACAAATGTAATGATTTTATTTTACCACAAGTATTTATAGACAAAAATAAAAATGTTAGTTTCTCAAATAAAGTAAATGATGTTGAATTTTTTAAATGCAAATAATATTTAAATTATTTTACTATGGAATAAATTTAAATATTATATATTATTTAAATAACAAGAGATTATGAATTTAACCATTTCCTTTTAATTTTTTTTACATTTCTATAGGCTTGGGAAATGGTTATAAAAAGTTAAAACAATTAAAAGAAAACAATTAAATTCATTTAAAGTATATTGACTTAGAGAAGCTGATATGTTTCAATTGTTGATGGGACTTTTTTCTCTAGCTCCTTTGCTTATCTCTTTGAGAAACAGGAATCACATTGACATTTGTCAACAAGCTGGCATTTTCAAGTTAACTGACCACAACCTGTTGCAAAGTCTCATTTGTTTTTGGGAAATACAAACTCAAAGGTTTTTGAATTTATGCAAAACAATGACATTTGGTTGAACATTCTCTTCTTAGACATTGTGATCTCTTTTCTACCTTGTCAGTTTTCTTCACATATGCACATTTCTAATCTTATTTTAGATTTTATTTTTGGTGATTTTCTCCTGGATCCTAACATTTTGAGATATATATGGATAATCTTTTTATGTGTCTTTCTGGTGTGCCTCTGAAATCTTTTCATGTTTGCTATTTTAATTAAATTTTCAATATTACTACAAGTTTATCTGAAATAATTGATTTTATTCAACTCTGCACTAGAAAGAAGCGATTTCAAGTTTTATAATCAAAAAATTATTTTCTACTTCCAGGTTTTTTTGCTGGATAGTCAAATTCAATCAAAGGGACCCAATTTGACAACCAATCGCTTCAGTGCAGAGGCTGATAAATCTTATATATTTTTGCTGTATCCACCAAATCATGAAAATAATCACAATCCTGATAATCTTCTTACTAGGTAAGTTATTTTTCCATCGTATTCCAAACAAGCTCTAATATGTATCCTAGTGTCATCCAGTCAGAATTTCTCTCAGTAAGTAATCCTAAGTAAACTATAGTAATGGAAGTTAAGTCAAGTGCTATATAATGCTGAGTTTTTCTATAGGCTCATAATATTCTCAGTTAGCTAACAGTTTTAATATAAAGAAATGATAGCACTGCTTAACTTTTAACTAATAGAAACTGTTGTCGGTACATTATATTGTAGATATTGGTGAGAATGATAGAATAATCTTTGGCATATGAGCATCTATTGGAAAGTATGTCTTGTCACATTTGAACCAGAAAAAGAAACAAATGCTTCTTTGGTCTTAATTGAAATTTTTAATTACAATAATATTTCCCTTTGTTATTGATAAAATAATCTGGTCTGTTTGGAAAATTGCTGATTAGTTCACTGATCCCTTGAACACAAAATTCTTCAGATTTTGATGCAAAAATACATTCAATATCAGTTTTAACCTCTTCACAAATATTAAATGGAATAAACAGTTTTCCCTCTAAAACATGTTGTGATGATCTGAAGAGATGATAGTCAATGGAGCAAGATCTGGAGAATAAGGAGGATGAGGCATAACTTCTCTGTTTAGTGCTATAATCTTTTCTTGGGTGACCCAAGCAATATGTGGTCTTGCATTATCATGTAATAATAAAAGTAGATAGATTTGCATATCATCCGGTTCACATTGCAACCTAATCTTTTTAACAAAAGTAGAGGTTTGTTCCTTGTTTCCTGTTTAAGATTAGGTTTCCAGTTCTTCTAAAGTCTTCTCACTCTCTTTCCCTCCCAGTAGCTCCTTGCATCTTAGTGGCATTATAACTTTGCTTGGGATAAATTGATTAAAAAAAAATGCAACATGCCTTTAGGATTAACCAGTGAGAGGCACTTTCTCTGCAAATCTTTATGCAGTTCTTCCAATTGACAATGATACATCTCAGCATTAACTGTTTCATATTGTTTAGCACTCCATGATAAATGACATCATTCATATCTCACCACACACAGCAAAACTTTTTCAGGTAATCATTTTCCTTTTTCAGTGAGTGGCATTTTCATTTTGCTTGGTTTTGATTATAGAGAAGCAACTTTTATCACTGGTGTTGATGTATATGATAGAATGCAACAATGGGTTACTTGGTGTGGAAAAATTAGAAAACAAACATTACTTAGAAGAGAGAACAATAGAAGAGTAACCAGGAGGACAGCTGATAGCAAATCACATTGCATTTCAATTTTTAAATATGAAAGTTGACTGGAAAGTATGGTGCCCAGAAGAGAGTTTTACAAGTGGGAAATGCGAGAAAAGAAACTGTTAGCATAGAACTTATGGTTATATCTAGCCAATTCAACTGTAAATTGATGAGATCTCATTGCCAGTCTAACACTGCATTTGAATTCATAAAGTCTAGGTACCACTGTGAAGAGCTCATCAGAATTACTATGAAAGTATTTACAGAAATGGCACAGGGAAGAAACTTTACGGTGGTGGGAAAGTGACTGAAGCCAAAACACCTGTTCAGAACCAATGATATTGCAGATTCTTTTTTTGGATTTTATCAAGAATCTCTAAATATATAGCAGGGGCATCAACCCCTATGTGACAGTAATATTCTAAGCATGGATGAATGATAGACTTATAGATATGTAAGAAAGATTCTAGAGAGAAAAATTATCTAGCATGAAACAGTGAACCAATTTTCTTAGCAACTGACTTGGGAATGGATTCACTATAGTCTTTCCACTTCATTGCAGTTGAAAAAGTTAGCCTAAGAAGGTGCAACGAGTCACTCTACTGGAGGTTTGCATCAGCCGTGCTAATGGATAGCAGAATGGGTTCTTTCAGTTGATTTTTTTTTTTATGCCATTGCTTGTAAAATATTAAATTTAAAATAAATCTTTAAAATATGTGTAGTCTACAAGGGAGATGTTCTAAACTGAACCCACTTCACAAAATCAGTATTTCACTGAGAAAACATCAGAGTATTGATTTTTGAGAAATGGGTTGGGTTGACAAGTTTTCAGCACTCCCTCAAAGATATTTCAAACTCTGAAGCTATGCTTTATTTACAAGCATTATCTTTGTTTATTAAAATATATAAACCTGTGTATATATTTAATGTTTTTATACATATCCTGTCTTATTTTATTCAGAGTTCCATTCAGAAATTTAGTTGTAGGACTCTTGTCCCATCAACTTTTACTACAAACTATGGGCTGTGTCTTGTTGCAAACTCCAAGCATTCCAGAAGCAGAAGACTCTTGCAACAGTTCTGCACCAAATACTGATAACCAAGAAGATATTCCAAGCCGACTACCTGGTAAATATACTGAAATTTTGATAGTCAATCAGTCCTGGGTATGGTGATAAACTACATCCAGCAACAAGGCCTCTGATTGGGAGGTTGGAGGTTTTAAGGAGCAAAGAATTACCTCTTAATTGCTGTTGTTCCCTGTTTCACTCTGACCCAGAGTGGTAGCACTTGTCATGGTCCCAGATATAGGCAAATAGTGAACCCCCTCCCCCCAACAAAAAACAACACACTATGAAATTATAAAAAATACATTTTTATAGTAAAAATACCAGCAATACATATTTATTGTAAAATGACCAACAATACATATTTATTGTAAAATGACCAACAATACATATTTAAAGTAAAATGACCAGCAATACATTTTATAACAAAATGACCAACAATACTTTTTATCTGTAGTTGAATTCGTAAAATTGCGTTTTAAAATATTTAAATTTTGGCATTAAATAAGCCATAAAGTATGCTGCAAAACAAAGTCAACCGAACAACTGCCTCTAGTAATTATGTCAGCACAAATATGTATATACATAAAAGCTGAGTATCATCTACCATGTATTCAATTGTGAAAGCAGAATGATATATATCATATTTTTATTATTTCAAAGTTACCAGAAATATTAAATTTTGGCATTAAATTACCCATAAGGAGTTGATATACCATTTAATCAAATTGATAGTCAATAAGAAAATATTTTATGATTTGAGACATAAGTTGGTATTAGAAAGTTCCTGGACTGTATGTGTTGTGATTGTACAATTCGGCAGAAATGTGCATGTAGCAATGATACCTAGCCTATTGAGTCACTTTGCCAATAGGCTTTGTACTATCTAGTAATGTTCAATTATTATGTGAGGTGGTGTTGGAACAGCTCTGTAAGCTTTACAAAGGCTGATAAATTTGAGCAACATGAAGCTTCGTAAATATGCTCGCAAGACTCTTGAAACACTTCTTTTGGCTTTTGACACACATTCTTTAGGTCAGACAGGTTTTTGAGTGCCATGTACATTTCAAGGTTGATTCAAGATGAGTGCTGAAAGCAACCAGTCACCAACAAAATGCCAGAAAATGTGCCAAAAATTGAACTCATCCTGAAATTAAAATTAAAGTTGGTACCACTTTGAGACTTTGGATGAAATGCAAACAGAATCCTAAGTAGTATTGAATGGCTTTCAGGAAGAAGACTTGTTACTATAGAGGCATAGAAGAGGCCCTATGATTGCTGCATATACTCACTCTCTCTTACCTCTCAACCAACTCCAGGTAAGTTTTGTGACCTTTCAAGGCCAAAGGAGTATTGGTTCAATATTGCGTAACATCAGTGATAAGACAAGAACCAGTGTTTCAAACTGATGTTGCTGTAAACATGTATGTATGCTCCCAAGAAGACTGATTCAAAGCAGATGGTGGCCAAATTTAAATAATGTATGAAATATATTTACTGGAATAAGTGTACATTTTAAGACCAAATCCAGCAACTTTCTAATATCACCTTGTATATTGGTATATTAATCTTAGCAAACATAAAAAGCATACATCTTTAACAAATTACCACAACATATAGACATAGAATGGGCAGCATAGCTGAAATAGTAGTAGTAGTAGTAGTAGCAACAGCCAAATGTGAAAACTTCAGATACAGAGTCCTCACTGATAAAATTTGGCCTCTGCCCAGAAAGTAAGCAAAAGTTTCAAATAGATGGAATCTCAATTTTTAACCAATCAAAGTCTTTCCTACTTCCTTTTAGTAACCTAAAAAATCAGTTTACATCATCAAGTTTTTCATAGATGAAATGAGATTTTTTTTTATTATTATTATTCTGTCAGTTATTAGAGATTCCTGCTACTGCGTGTTCCTATACTGATCTGGATTTCATTTCACAAAACAAACACACCAGCCATTATATTAAGTCATTACACATTCATTTATTTATTGCTTGTTCTGTTTTAATGTAAAAGATTGAGCTTAAAATCCATTTTACTAATGGAAAAAGTAAAATAAATTGTATACAAAGACATTACACATTTTTTTTTATTTTTATTAAGATTGCTGCTGTTGCAATTGTCTACACTGGTAGTTCTTCAAAGACTCGCATACCAACAAAGACTCATTACACCCCAACTCACAAAGTCGTCTACCTTCTATTCACACAGTGTTAATAAGACCAAAATGAAAATAACAACCCTGCCTGCATTCACTGTTCAATACTTATAGTCACTCCACATCTATGATATACAAATTAATTAGCACAATCACTTATTCAAATGCATCAGTAGTGCTACCTAGTCACAGGTTTCCCCAAATGGTGCTCATCAAGAAGATACAACACATTTGGTGGTAAGCACCATCTATTGGAGTGAACTAAAGAAAAACAATTACCTCTCACCACATCAGACACGACTTATCCAAACTCTCTTGCCCAATTGGCTTATTTCTCTTCCACAAAGATTTAATGTAAAAGTAGGAAATTCTTAATAACACTTGATGTATTTGCTAGCCATTTGCTTTTTTTTATTGCAGGGATGCTGCCCTACCTGTCCACAAGAAACATTGCCAAAATTTTGGATTGTTTGTATGTATCTTACCAGATTGCTTGTGATTTTGATTCCCGTCCTGGTCTCAAGTTTCTCATCCAAAAAGTGGCCCAGACAAGTGTTGCTGCAAATCTCTACAAGCAGGCTGGTGCAAGCATGGTATTTTACATCCACACTCTCATTGAAATCTCTTCCAACATTAACACCCTCAAACTGGAAGGCATCCGACAGTCATTGAAACAGGTGTCCACTTCTTCCATGAATGATCAACAGACATGCATTCAACATGCCAGTACAATGATGTCCAGCATAACTGACAATATGGATATTTTCTTGTTTCTTCTGCAGAACATTTGTGATGAACTGTGCCAGACGTATGTGGATATGACATTGGATGAAGAGACAACCACTTGTGTTGATCGTCTCTCAGAGCAACCACTTGTCTTCTTGATAGCTCAAGCTGATGATCTTTGTGATATTACTGGCTCTAATGGAACAGAAAGCAAGCAGTTGTCATCAACATCGTCTCAAGAAAACAACAATATTTATCCAACTTCTGCTCCTGTAAATCTACAGTCTGTTGAAGGTAATACAACTGTTATTTTACCTAATGAATTGTTTTTTACTATTTTCTTTTTTTTAGTTTCGGTTTTAATTAATAGGTATTTTTCTTCAGATTGGTGTTGCTAGTGCTTTATGTCAATAGATGTGTCCTACATGACGTAAAGATGGTGTGAATAAAAGAAAAGAATGAGACAATAAAGAAGAAAGCCCAAATATATGCCAATGACAAATGACAGACCAAAAAAATGCAAATACTATCTGATATCTGTTAATTAAGCAAATTATTTTTTAAAATTCTCACCAAATCTTCTTTTCTCTTTTTCTTTTCTCTTTTTTCTCTATTCTCTTTTCTTTTCTTTTTTTTCTCTATTCTCTTTTCTTTTCTCTTTTTTCTCTATTCTCTTTTCTTTCCTCTTTTCTCTATTTTTTTCTTTCCTCTTTTTCTTTTTCTTTTTTTTCCTTTTTTTTTTATTCTTTTCTTTCCTCTTTTTCTCTATTCTCTTTTCTTTTCTCTTTTTTCTCTATTCTCTTTTCTTTCCTCTTTTTTCTCTATTCTCTTTTCTTTCCTCTTTTTTCTCTATTCTCTTTTCTTTCCTCTTTTTTCTCTATTCTCTTTTCTTTTCTTTTTTTTCTCTATTCTCTTTTCTTTTCTTTTTTTTCTCTATTCTCTTTTCTTTCCTCTTTTTTCTCTATTCTCTTTTCTTTTCTCTTTTTTCTCTATTCTCTTTTCTTTTCTCTTTTTTCTCTATTCTCTTTTCTTTTCTCTTTTTTCTCTATTCTCTTTTCTTTTTTTCTCTATTCTCTTTTCTTTTCTCTTTTTTCTCTTTTCTTTTCTCTTTTTTCTCTATTCTCTTTTCTTTTCTCTTTTTTCTCTATTCTCTTTTCTTTCCTCTTTTTCTCTATTCTCTTTTCTTTCCTCTTTTTTCTCTATTTTCTTTTCTTTTTTTTCTCTATTCTCTTTTCTTTTCTTTTTTTTCTCTATTCTCTTTTCTTTTCTTTTTTTTCTCTATTCTCTTTTCTTTTCTCTTTTTTCTCTATTCTCTTTTCTTTCCTCTTTTTTCTCTATTCTCTTTTTCTTTCCTCTTTTTCTATATTCTTTTTTCTTTCCTCTTTTTCTCTTTTCTTTCCTCTTTTTTCTTTTCTTTTTCTTTTTTTTCTTTTTCTTTTTTTTCTCTATTCTCTTTTCTTTCCTCTTTTTTCTCTATTCTCTTTTCTTTTCTCTTTTTTCTCTATTCTCTTTTCTTTTCTCTATGCATAATATGGTAATTAAATAAACCTATGATTCAATTTTACTTTGTTCAAAAGAGAAGCTGGAAATTGTCATAAAAACTCAACTGCATTATTTTAAAGAAGGAATACTAAGAATTACTATTTACATTTAATTTTTTTTTTTTTTTTCACTACAGTTTGTTATTATTTTAAAACTTTTAACACTATACAGGTGACTTTATTCACCAAGCAAAAAGTCTGTCCTACATCTGCAGGTGTCTCTGACCATTGAAAGATAGTGTGTTTGAATTTTGCAATTGTTATATCTTGCTATAGCAACAGCAGGATTGACTTTGATTGAAATTGAGATCAAGGTGACTGCAGAAGAAGGAAAGTAACACAATATGAATAATGCAGAGTGCTAAAGGTTTAATATGGATATTTTACATTCTAAACCAAATAAAAGAAATAGTTTCTCTAACATTCTAATATTCCAGAAAATAAAACAAAAAGTAACTGGCTGTAAACTGTAACATTAGAATATTTGCATTAACTGTTACCAAACCATTCAATGATCACACCATATAAATTACAATTTATCAGTGAACAAGGAGTCAGGACATTAGAATTCCAACCATGAGACTTGGATGCAAATCTCAGCAGGGTTTATTTGTTAAGTAGGTCACTTCTTGATAATATCAGCCTGGAGAAAATCATCCCAGCATGTAGCATCATTGAAACATGACTGAAAACCTTACCATGAGTTGACCTAAGACTTGTGGATGAAACTGTTCAGAAGTTGTTGATGCTTGTGCTAATATGAAGTCAAAAGCCATTGTGACTGAAAGCTTGAGCATACTGGCCTGGTCTAACTGCTGATTGTGCCATGATTATATATTTTTTCCAGAAATTTTAACTGAGGTCTGCCCAGCATAGTTGCAGTACAAACCATAGGTTGGCTCCGTAACTATTGAAGAAGTACAAAATGTGCCTGAGCAGGCATCTGCAACAGGGATTAATTATCCGTCTTAGATGGGCATACTTGGAAACAAGCAGCCCACTAGTTAATCATGTGTATCAACATTTAATGTAGATTTCGCAGTTAGATTATACACATGAACTAAAACATAGCTGCTTCTTGCAGTATATACACATACCTAAACCATAAACAGATGAAAAAATTAGTTATTTACTTCTGCTGTTTTATTCTTGTTTATCCTCTAGACTAAAATTAGCCAAATATTAAGCAAAAAAATTCCTCAAAATTTTTTTTAAAAAGTCATAATTATGATCATTTATAAGGAAGATGATAGATCTGATTGCAAAATCTACCATCCAATAAGCTTATTTAGCCATATTTATGCATATCTATAAACTCTTTATATCACTTATTAATAACCACATAAACCACCCCTGCTCATGCTTACTACCATCACAATTGATGCTACAAAACCAAAACATTAGTCTAAGAACTCAATTCATGTTCTTAAATAGCTTCATCAGATTGAGACTCTTATATGGATGTCATGAATGGTATCCAACTTATTCAGAAATGTTTAAACTATCAGCTATAGACAACTATTTTCTCAAATCAATGGTTACAAATGGTTTCAAGCAAATGACTCCTCTAGGTCTTAATCATCTTATCAACTAAGAACTTTACCAAAAAACAAAAAATTACATCACTTGAAGGCTTCCAACAGCAGCAACAATTAAAATGGGTAGTTCAGGTAACTAGAAGGAATAAATGATAAATAATGATTTTCCACACTACTTTAAACACATAGTGAGGAAAGAAACTTCCATTGAAGCTAGAAAAAGCAATAACAGTGATTTTATAAATTTCAACTAACAATAATGCTGTGTGGTCAATGACAATTGAATGTTTCCTGTATAATAACAACTAATCTCCCCATTACCACCAGACATTGGATCAATTTTTGCATTACAACAACTAATTGAAAAATCTATTGAATTCAACAAATCACTTCATACCATATTCATAAATTTTAATAAAACTTTGGTTCTTTCTAATTTTCTGGAATTATCTTTGTCTCACAAAAATATAAACCAGTCCACTGATGACAGGACTTGTTTCCATAACTTCCACCTTATTGTATATTTGATCATCAAGAAAAAAGTTAATTCTTAAATTTCCCAGTGAAAGATAAAATTATTTCCCTATTTGTTTTTGTCTGCAAAAATACAACCCAGACCACTGATGACAGGACTTGTTTTCCTAACTCCTGCCTTCATCATATATCTGACCCATTAAGAGAAGTTCATTTTCATTTAATCTTCCAGACAAGAGATAAAATTATTTCCCAATTTTTAATCTACAAAAATTATAATCCAAATCAATCTCTCTCCTGCTAATGATATTTGTTTACTTAAATTCTCAAGAACAAAATGAATTTATTTCTCAATTCCTAGACTTCTCTCTGTTCAACGAAAATATAAACAAGATTACCTGCTCATCAATGACAGGATCAGTTTTCATAACTTTGACTCTCAAAAGGTTTCATGTTTTTTTATTTAAATTTCCCAATTTCTTTTCACCAGTGAAAACATAAGCCATGTCTATATCTCTCCTTATCAACAATATGTGTTTTCTTAATTCCTCAAGGAAGAGATAAAATTATTCTTCAGTTTGTTTAACCTGCATGCCAGATTCTCGATGGATAAAAAAAAACTTTTGAGTGTATTGTTAACAAGGAGATGAGAGCCAGATGGCCTCTTTCCACTTTCACATCACCAAGAAAATGTCTCCAACCTCTCTCTCTCTCTCCCTCTATCATCTAGCTATTACATTTAGGCTTAACCCTTTCCTAGCTTTTCAAGCTCATAATAAACTTTTGACCACTTCATGGCCTCAGTGTCACTTAAACATTTTGTAAATATTATGATGTGTGGATGATGTAATAGTGGCTCGAAATAGGCTCATTACATCCACTTGGGTGCAAATACTCTTGATAGTATTTGCATCTAATAGAGTGGTTGTTCTGGGTAAGACAATAAACTGCATCCAACAGCAAGGCCTCTGATCAGGAGGTTTTGAGGAGCATGGAAACACCTCTTAATTGCCTGTATTCCAGGTCCACCCTGACCTGGGTGTTAGCACCTGTTATATCCCAGCTATAAGTAAATAGTTAACCTCCAAACTAGGGTCCAAACACTATGAAAGTGTAAAAATAGATTTTAATACCAGCAATAAATTTTGAAAAAAAATTACCAGCAACAAAAATCTTGTCAAAATTAAATAACCTATTGAGGTTGATATGCTGTAAAACAAACCAAACCTTGAGAGTGGTATGAATCCATCTCCCCTCTCCTCCCCCAGCTATGAGTTAAATAGTAGGACTTGTAACTGTTGAATAATTGCACTGTATCACCAATCAGGTTTTTTTTCAGCTGAATTGTCTCCTTGAGCCTGTTCATTTGTTCAACATACAGCTTAGCATTGACCATTTAGTTGATTCGAAGCATTTCTTCTCTATACACAGCACAAATATTGCAAGTAGGCTTGTCAGCATTGTTACCTTGATTAAAAGCAAAGAGAAGAAAATATCAAACATGCTCATTTTTCTCTACTTGGCATTCCATCTCAAAGAGGTGTCTAATTTCAATAACTTTAAACAGCAGTTTCACAATATGACCAGAGTTACTAAGAAGCAAAAAATGCTACGAAAGATTATTCATCAAGATCATTCACAGAACATCAAAAAAAAAAAACAAACAAATATATGTAACAACTTAATACTTTTTGTTACTCAGTAACATGCTTCCATCTTGTTATATTTTTTCTTTCTTGTAGGCCAGGTGGTACAAACAGATGATGTAGCTCCAACAGATGATAATGAATCAGTAGCAGGCACAATAACTAACCCCAAAGAGGATTATTCAATCAATCCATCTGATCTAAAAAGCAAGAAAGAAAAACGAGCTGAAAAGGAAAGTCGAGTTTATACAGTGGCAACAGACAAACTTATAAAGAATTTAATGACTGAATATAAGAAACGTAAACAGCAACACTCAATGCCTACTTTTGTTAAAGCAGGCAAAGTTCCAAATAACAAAGCCAACACAGCGCAGGTTTTCAAACAGCGAGAACCGGTAGACTATGAAATTGAAAAACAGCAAAAAGTATCTATCATGAAGGTGAGTACTAAAGTCCTTCAGTTTAAACTGTACTCAGAGTCAAGAAGATACATTTTTAGAAAATATATTTGAATTTTTAAATACAGGGTGCAGCAGAACTACCTCCCACATTTTAAATGTTATCAAAAGACTAAGAAAAAAAAATTATTTCACTGTTTAAACAAAAGGCTACAGTTTTTATTCATTTAGTTTTAAACATATCTTCCAAATGACTGAATATAAGAAACCTTTTTCACCATACACTGTTGTAGACGATTTCTAAAGTTTTCCATCATCCAGACGCTCAAGTGCTTTGAAGTCTTTGAGGTGGTTTTCTTTTAACTGCTGAACCTGTGGCCCTGAAATTTTCAACCCATAATGGTATAGATTTTCTATATCTGGAACAGCATCATTCTGACATAACATGAAATGAACACAAAAAAGCTCCCTGTGTTGCAATTAAGATTCAGCAGTCTTAAAAACGTTTCAGCAGTAAATGCATGATGTGCACAGGTTTAAGTTGATGATGGTATCTAAAAAAAAAAAAAAAAAAAAAAAATGTTAAAATGTGAAGCTCAATGGAAACACCATTACCACTTGACTAAGTTCATTAACACCACACAGGTGACAATTTAAAATGTGGGCGATATTTCAGCCACATCCTGTACTTATGGAGCAATTTTAGAGAATTTCTAAGAAAAGTAGACAGTGAGGATTTCAGTAATTATTTTAGGGTGTTCAGAAAATAATTTCATTTTAACAGAAAGAATGTAACAAAAAAAATGTGACTAAAAATTTAATCAAATGTTATTTATCAAAAATGTGATCACCTTAATTTTCAACAGGAAGGTAAAGGTTTGAAAGATTGTTTTTCAACTTTTTCTTTGTTTCTGAATGTTCTGCCACTTATGAAATGTTGGTTCCTATGTCCACACTCCAAATGTATAGCTACAACTCAGTCACAGTACCAAATACTACCTCTTATAATGATAAGCACCAAATACTCAGTGAATTGTAATGTGTTGCAGGCGTCGGTATTTCCAGCCATCACTAGTCTTCAGGTGTAGTTTTTTTTATTATTCTTTACTCTAAAGGATGGGATCATTGAAGAATTCTTCAGATACATTCTAGCAGACCTTGTTTTTCTTGACTGAAGATTTTCTCAAAAGACAAAATGATTATAGGTAGAAAGAATAAACATCAATGTAAAAACTGCCAACAATTTAATACCATAGACTGTCAAAGGTTACAATCACCTTTGATTGGTTTTGTACAAAGATCTTGAGATGTTGGGAAAATTAACAGCAAGGTTATAAGTTGTCTGTATGTTGGAGAACCTTTCATCTTGAGAGAAGAATAGAAAGACAGCATCCTCTCTGGGTGCAATGAACAATTCTTAGGCATTAAGTAAGTGACCACAGAATCTGATTTATATATATATATATATTTGTCCAGGGGAATAACATTGATGAATATTAGCTCTCCACCAAAAAAATTCCTGTTCAGAATGCACATAGCTATATTCAAAAGTAACTTTGATCTGGCCTGTCTAAAATTGCCTATGGTCAGATTCTGGGTTCAGACCTTTTGGTAAGAATCAATGTAAATTTGGCTGACCAGTTCACTAAATAAACACTTCCGAGATATGACTGTGTTTTACAAAATTTTGGTAAACACATTAATCTTGTCATTACAAGTGGGGTAGATAAAATTCACTTGTACTAAATTTACTGAATTCAAATCCAACCAATGCCTTCCTAATAAGTATTTTATATTTATTTATTTAGTTGAGCTAGCTCAGATATTTACAAGTCTATCACACTAACCATCATGGTTCTGCATCAAGGTCAGAAGGTCATTAGAGTGGCATTCTCTGTCATAACATAGTTGGTCAATGTAGGTGATTGCTGGGTAATCAACCCATCTTGCGCCATGACTAGGTGTCCAGAGCAGTAGATTATTCACAAGTTCTTGTTTTGCTTGCCAGCAGTGTTCTGTAAAGTGCATGTCAAGAAACTTCTTCCATTAGGTTTCAATCTGATCAACTAATCTATATTTTATCCACTTATTCCTTCATTTAGAATTCTTAACTCTCTCTCAAGTCACTAAACAGCATTTCATGCATTATTATGATTTCATCAGGGTCACTGCCCTGTTACACAATATTCAGCACTCTTCATAAGTAAAGAAAATTTTAGATATATATATAATTTTTGTTACTCAGTGATTTTAAAGATTTTTTTCTTACTTTCTCATGAAAAATTATCAAGAGTAGATTTTTTTTATATTTGTTTTCTACTGAAAAGGTTAATTAATATCAGTTAAGACTAATTTTGGATGTTTGTAATAGAAGACACTTTTTTCTTTTCTTTTTTTATCAATTTTTTCTGATTTAATTCATTTCCACTCAATCATTTTTTTTCTTTTTTAGGACAGTGAAGCACATTTAAAATCCTGGACAGAATTACTATGTGCCATTCTTCGACTGTTTCAAGAACTTCCAGATTCAAAATTCTATGCATTGCTACCCACCGTATTTAATTGTATCAACCAACTAGTTTGCCATTCACATGAACAAAGACTGAATGATGCATTAGCTCAGTGGCTGCACAGAGTTGGACATATGGTTGGCATCAACCCTTTGTAATGGTACAGTCATGATTGCTGTAAGTTGCTGCCATTAATGGAAATGAGCACTGTAACTAATTCATTGCAATTTTGCTTTCAGAGTTTTTTGAAAGTTTCAAAGATTTTTATTTACTTGCATTAAAACCATGTTTTGCAAACTCTATAAGAACATGGACCCTTTTATGTTTTGCGGTCATGCCATTATGAAAAGGCTGATTTTTTAAACTGGTACATGTCAGTTTTTTCAAATTCCTATTGTTTGTCAATTGAAAACTCTTAAGGATACTGAGTAACAAATGGGCAATGACTTTTGCAACTTGTTACAATCCTTTTTAATTTTATTCAAAATGCAAGTCCCTCAACATTTTTCATTGTAATATTTTGGTTAGTTGAAATATGAAGACAAATGAAAGAAAGTTTCTATTAAAACTAACAATCTACTGAGTATCGCTTTTTTCTTTTTAATTCTTTTATTTTCACCTTCATCAAAGGGAAATTGAATATTAACCATTTTTAAAATGCTGTTATCTTAAACATTTAGAAAAATGTAACAAATGTTTTAAAATTTCTAATATTTCAGGAATTCTAGAATGAATACAATTCTCAAAGAAAAACAACTGCCCTTGGTCTCATCTTTTGAACATTACTTCTTTATGGTTCTCTACTCACAATCTCCTCAAATATTTTTGCTGAAACTTCAATTTCTTAGAATTTTCTTGCCTGTTTGGGTCTTGCTTATACTAAACAAGCTTAATGTATTGGTTTTCATTCTTAGCTGAAAGTTATTTCACAGAGAAGCTTTTGTTGTTCTGTATTGTTTCTTTTTCTTAGTCTCCTTGATACAATCTGTTTTTTCTTCTTTCACCATTTTTGAACACTTCATATTTTGGTCAGTTAATGTTGTTTGGGTTTGATGACAGCATTGTGATAAACAACTCCTTTGTTGATATTTCTAATATGTAAATGTTTATTTATTTCTTAAAAATCTGATTTCGTAAAAGTACCAAACAAACTGGTTGACATTGAAGATGTAGTTTGAGCTGTAGACTCTAGTCTTTGGTTTGAATTTCATTGACTAATTTAGGTGATATTAGCTAATATATTTGATGTGCAGATGTAAAGGTCCACGTTCCCATAAAACTACTGGGCTCTCTTAATATTTATTGTAAGCTAAATATATATTTTTTTTTCTTTTTTTTTTTCTGTATATGTATTTTGTGATATGCTTTAGTTGTTCATTTTTTACATGTTAGAATGATGGAATTATATTACTGGAATTTGTGTATTTCTTTTTTTCTTTTCTTTTTTAAATTATTTATCAGTTTATCTTTAACTGTACTTAAAATTTCTAATCAAAGAACTGAATTGTAGTCTAATTTTGCTTCTATGAAGAGGTCCTTATTTTTTCTCAAATGATATATACTGTTTCAAGCTACTGTATAATAGAATAGATGCGGTAACTTAATTTTACCATATAAAAAGCAACTTTTACTATAGCAGTTCAGTGATACTCTAATAAAATCGATAATTAACATTACTTATCTATATGGATGTGCAGGAAATGTAACTGCTATCAGTGCAAAAAAGTCTAATTGGTGAGCTGAGTTCATATTCTGATAGACTGTTACATTCACTTTATACTAATGCTTTTAAGAAAGCATTAATCAATCTCTTCTCCTTCCAGCTATGGGTTAAATAACAGGGCAGGGTGGGATCTCTAACCTTGGAGTGTAGCCAGTCTAAGAGAAGGAAAACTCTGAATTCAAACCAATTGGACATACTTTTGACATTGTTTGCAGAGTGGCAACCCTTCAACTATTATCCTTTAGTTCCTCATGATGGATATGCTTTTATCATGGGAAGTGCCTATCTAAATGGCTTTAACAACCAGTCTGAAAGGAGGAAAACTGAATTCTAACCAATTGAACAATACTTTTTATGTCATCTGTAGATTGGCAACTCTTCAACTATCAACTATTAGCTTCTCATGATGGATATGTCTCTATTGTGAGAAGTGCCAGTGGCTCTACCTAAAATGACCATATATATCTATCATTATTATATATAGATAAATTTCTGCGTAGATGCCATGAAAGGGACTGCTTTAGATTCTTGTAGCACTGATATCTGGCTCGGTTAAAAATTCCAGTTAACTCCTATATGTCACATTTATAGATTATGTGGAGATCTATGATCAAAATATGTAATATAGCTGACTACAAAGCTGAACATTGTTTGTAACAAGCATTTTTTTTCAAATTCATTCTCATCTTCTTTTCCTCATTCAAATGTGTTCTATTACAAGTGTTAATGCAATTAATTGCAGAAATTACATCACTTTGATTTTTTTTTTATTTAAGTCTCAATTATGCAATAATTATGAATAATTTGGAGGCAAACATTTAAATTCGGATTTTGCATTTCTCATATTTATCCACAAATACAAATAAAACATTTCCATATATTTCAATCAACTGCTTAAAAATATTTTATTCAAATTAATCAAGATTGTTTGACATCATATTTTTGGAATTTTTCACATGAATTAGTTTGTTAAACTTTCTTCATTAATTTACTTTTTCTTTTGCTATTTGTTGTAGAATGGTTATTTAATAAAGGATTAACTATTAAAAATGTTATTTATTTATAAGCTTATTAAATTTTAAATGTTTCTTAATGTAGCTCTATTCTCACACTTTCATTGTGGCAGAGTCTAATAGAAATATTGAAAATAAAAGAGAAAATGCTGGTGTATAGGGAAATGTGCGGATTTTAAATTTAGCAAGAATCCATCATGAAAAACAGTGATATACACATTTGTGGTTTTGAAGATCAAAATATTACACAAAAATGGCTTAAGTATTTTTACTCAAAAAATAAATGTACAAATATTTTTTTTTTAACTTCCACTGCTCTCTTGCAGTGAAATTTGTCTACATATAAATTACTTGGATGAAAAATAATTGCTTGTGATGAGGACAGAATGTTAATAAGAGTATTTAGTAGCTGATCTTGCCATGGCTACTGTGTATTTTTCTTTTCTCTCCAATCTGTCCAGATTACTGAAACTTATGGTTGGCTAATTTGAAATTAATCATTGATGATTATTTGGAAAAAATAAAAATTGATTTTTCTTACTTGATATACAATTTTTTTTTTAATTATCTACAAAAACTATTTTTTCACCCAGTGATCATCTTTATTCAGTATTTTGCTATTATATTGGTTATCTTCTAACTTTAAAAATTAAATGAAAAAAAATACTTTTGGAAAATTTACCAAGTTTTTCTGTCTACAACAGTTTGTATTATATATTTTTTTCAACATGTTAATTTTATTTTTCTATTAGATACCTACGTCTTTATTTTATGTCTGTATGGACTTAACTATTTTATTAATTTGGTTTAATATTTAATGTTGGTCATGTTTTTAATTTGTAGTGTACCCAATAGCATTAAAATGTCACAGTAACATTACTTTCTATTTAAGCTTATCAAATAATGATACATTTAATGAATTACTGAAAATGAACATTAAATTATCAGGGGTTTAATTAAAATATTCATGATGAATATGATTTTTTTCCTCTAACAATATCTGATGATTACATATTAATATGTTCATTAAATATTTTTAGAATTCTGCTCTGCAATCAAATGAAATATTTAACAAAAGGACACGTAACAATATTTCCAATCCTAATGCTACCATCTGGTAGTTGTCAAACTAACGCCTTTTCTGTCCACTAGGTCTCACTAATGAAATTAAGAATATGTAAATATTTCTGATATTCTCGTAATATTAATCACTATTATTACTATAATTACTTTAAATAATTAGCTCTCTCTTCAATTGACTACTAAGAAATTCGGATTGCTTGAGTGACAAATCAATTTCTGAAAAAAAATCTATTCAGCTGCAGGATATGGAAGAAGTAAGAAAAGAAAAAAAAATGAAATTGTGGGTGGGAGTTCAAATGCATACTTTCTAAATCTGCTTTTGGCCTCCTTATTACCCAAAGCAGTATTAAGGTTATGAAGGGATTGATGCAATCACAAAGACAGGATCAAGTTTATAAACACTCTTCAACTCACTCTGACATTGTTTTACGTTTGCTTCATTCAAAGGTAACATTTTAATAAGTCATTTCCAGTGTTCACAATCATTTATTCTTTGTTTTAATGTCTATTTATCCTATTTATTTATTAACCTCTATATTTTACTTTTATTCGCATCATTGTTATTAAACTGATCCTGGTGAAAATCCCGTCTTTCTACCACTTCCTCTTGTTAATGATATTAAAAATCATGAATAAAATCTTATTTAAAAATCAATTTAATTTTGTTGTTTTTTTTTTTTTTAATCACTACAGACAGTTGCTACACACTCTTCTATGTACTGTGTCCCTTCAGATCACAACTTCTTGTCCTTGAGCTCTAAGTTTTGTCTTTTTGCTATCTCTCCTAATTCCTGTTCTGTCAATCATTTGCACAAGTTCATTAGATAAGTTATTTGTTGCTTTCCTCTGTCCCTCTTGTCTTCAATGTGTGCTGTGAGTGTCATATTTTCAAAGCTCCCTTTCATAAAAGAAAATGTTCAATAATAATTGAATAAAAAACTTACAAAATATTTCTTGTCTGTCATATTCAATGAAACGTGTATAAAATATGGATTGCAGCCCCAACACACACACACACACACACATATATATATATATATATATATATATATATATAAAAATAGGAGATCAGCTGATTGTGCTACCTTGGTTTCAATCTTTCAGTATCTTCAGACAATTTCAGTCAATTGATTTCCTAAATTTTGGGAAATCAATTTACCAAAATCGCCTGAAAATACCGAAAGTTAGCAGAATTGGCTGATCTCCCAATGTTCAAAGCTCTACTTGTTAAATTTTCATCTTTTTTATTGTCTATTAATACCACTGTTTCCTGGTTTAATTCAACTCTGCCCATTATTTTTTTCATTTTATTTAGATATATAATCTTATAAAACGCAGATTGTGTGTGTGTGTCTGTAACGTTTATATATTGGATTGAATTTCCTACATTTTTTAGCCGATTTCAACAAAACTTCACAGGACTACATAAAATTACCTTTTGGTGGTTCTAACGGCGCCGAAAGTGGGAAAAACACAGTTGTTTTTTTAAGAAAATCAATTATGATTAAGAAGACACATCGTGAGAATGAAAGGGGGACAACTCACCCACGAAAATGTAAACAAAAGAGCATAGCATGATGAAAAAGACGCCGAACTTGACAAAAACAAAATTTTATCGTCTAATGTTCATATTATTATTAAAGAGGAAAGATCAAAGTATTTTGGGGGTATTTTTTTACTTTTTTTAATCGTTCCTAGCACGTCTGAAATTTTCGTTAAAAATTTTTTTTTTTTTTTTATTTTTTTTTGGTCAAAAAAAAAGACAGATAATAATTTTCAATCATTTTTTTCGATTTGATAAAAAAGATTAAAATCTGACTGTGATATTCTTTTAAAAATCAATTATCATTTTTTCAAAACTGATTTTAATAAAAACAGAAATTATACTGTTTATTTAAAATATTTTTAACCAAGCTTAACTTAGCTTCTGTGCTAAAAAAATGTAATTTGAAAATAAAATAAAGCAGGTCATAACCTTTCGCGTCACTTGACGATTGACGAAAGGCACATTCATGACGTTTAGATAACTTACGGGAGGAGAATTGTTTCTACGGATGGAAGGAAGTGAAATTATTTAAGTGAACAAATTATTTACCTCGTTACTTTTAAGGAAAACTTTCAGCGCTCTAATTTTTATTTTTTTTTTTTTTTTTTTACTTAGCCTTCATTTTTACGTTTACGATGCTTTATGGAAAATATAAAGAAATTAAAAAAATAAGACTGATAATAGTGAGATTAAATTTCATAAGAAAAAGGTATCTAATTAATTTAGGTACCTTTCTTATGAAATTTTATCAGAAGTGTACATAAAATACTATAATTTTATGTACATTTATTACATTTTACTGTGTTATTTGTATTTTCATTCATTTTATTATTAATTTTGATATTTCATTTATGGAAAAAAATGTCATAACTGAGATTAATATAAAAATAAGATCATATAAATTAAAGTTTAGCAGTAGTTAAATTTCATAAGATGATACTGTTACTTGTAGGTACCCTTCTCAGTTGAAATTGAAAACTCAAATTAACTTCTCCATACGTGTTTGGAAAAAGTAAAGGTCTTAACAGCGGAGAACAATGCTGAACTCAAATAATGCAACTAAATTGTATTCTGGTTGGTCTTCCGTACTTGATAATTATTGTCCGACTGTAAACACAAAAATTACATTTCTTAATTACCATGGCTAATCTGATTGGTCCAAATTATACAATTTTCAAAGCGCTAGACAATGACAATCTCACACGGACATTTTGAAAGGTTGATGTTGCTTTTAACTAATGTTAAAATATTTTTAAAAATAAATAATTGTATTAAAAATTCAATTTTCATTGAAAAAATTTTTTGCTTTCAGAAAATATTGTCCATATTCATAAAAACAAATTAAAATAAATAAAAGCATTTGAAACTAAATAATATATTTGTTTTATTGAGTTTTGTATGTTACAATTCACAGATGATTTTCAGGTACGTTGGCCAAATAAAAAAAAAAAAAATAAAAAAACATGATTTGCATTCTTCAAAGCCTTGTCCTTTTAACTATTGTAATCACTAAAACCGATGGTCTCGAATTTCTAGAGTTTTTCATAAAATTAGTTATGTGGGTGATAATAAATATAAAAAAAAATATTTCTGCCATGACTTTAATAAAAAAAAAACATATTTATAATAATTTCGATCATCTGTGAATAGTTTCTGAAAGTTTCATTAACATCTGACAATTATTTTTATTTTTGCAAGATTTTCCAAATTAATGTGTGTAAATACAAAAAAAACGCGCTAAAAATTATCTGTTATTTACTACCCCTTGTTGCAACAAAGAAACAAGGTTTTTTAAATCAAAATTTAGAACATTCTAAAAAGATGGAAAAATTTTAAAAAATAATTAAAAAAAAATTTAGTCTATCCTCTTCATAAAAACATAAGCATTTTGACGATAAAATTGTTTTCATAAACTTTGGCGTCTTTTTCATCAGACTATGCTCTATGTTTTAGCGATTCCGTGGAGTGACTTAGGTTAAAAAACCCAGGTTGTTTGTGTGTGTGTGTGTGTGTGTGTTCCTTTATATATGGGATCGGATTTCTCACATTTTTCAGCTGATAAAACAAACATCCACTTTTTTTTTTTTTGGCAGGTAGTGTTTCTTATTGTCTTGCACACTTTTTTCTTTATTTATACATTCAGAATGCTTTAAAAATTCCATTTACAAGACAATTGTTTATAATAAAATTCTAATTCTATTCAATCGGGGGACTCATCATAACGATTGAAAACAATGTTTTTGTTTGAGTTTGGCTTTGACCAATTCGTAAAAAAAAAACTAAGACATGCGTGTCAGTCAACCTAAACAATAATCTAACGATCTCTACTGATTGTACGAATCGAAAAATCGGATAATTCTTTATCTTTAGGGAAAGATAATTCCACGTACTTTAGGGCTGTTTTTTACAATTCCCTTTGCAATTTGTTACAAGGCAGATCAATAAGGCATTGGTTCTATTTGAAATTAATTCAATATTTAAAAGAAAGTATTAAGAAATAATTTAAAAATGCCGACGTAAGAAATCTGATAGACAAAAAACAACAATATTTTGAAGATGATAATTATTAAGGAAAGAACACAGTACTTGTAATAAAATTAATAAACCCAAATAAAGTTAATATTTTTTGTATTAGAAACAACGAGTGGAAAATATATTCAAATCAGAATTCTAATTATGAATCACCACAAGCAAAATATGCAATTTTTTTTACTGTATTCAATAAGTAAAAATCATAAATTGTAAAAGATTACAAAGAAAGGCTACCTACATTTTTCAACCGATTTCAACAAAACTTCACTTTTTTTGGCAGGTAGTGTTTCTTATTGTCTTGCACACTTTTTTTTTTTATTTTTACATTCAGAATGCTTTAAAAATTCCATTTACAAGACGATTGTTTATAATAAAATTCTATTCACCAATCGATAGACTCATAATGATTGTAAACAATGTTTTTGTTTGAATTTGGGTTTGACCAATTCATAAAAAAAAAAAAAAAAAAAACTAATTAAGACATGCGTGTCCATCAACCTTAAACAATAATCTTTTGTCAATTTTATTTTTCAGTCTTTATGATGGTCGATACTTGATCTGTCTCTTATTGTTACATCCCCGGCAAAAAAGGGTTCTACTGCTAGTATATATATATATATATATATATATATATATATATATATATATATATATATATATATATAGCAAGTTTTGTTAAATTTAACTGACAAGGTCTGTCTGTTTAATTTTTTTTGTTCATATTTTTACTATTTTTATAATTTTTTTTATACATCCAAATCAAAACTGGACAAACTGTCCAAAATTTGTGTTTTGTTCTGTTTTTGTCCAAGTACTTTTGATATTGTCAGGGCAGTAGACAAAATTTGGTTGGCTACATCCAGGTATTTTGGGAGAATGCTAGAATTAAAAAATAGAAATATCATATAAGTGATATCATGTGTAAAATTGCTTGATTGACTGCATAGGTGTAGAACATAACTTGGAAAAAAAAATACAATAAAAAAAATTAAGCAGACATACCTTGTTGGTTGAATTTAGCAAAATTTTGTGTGTATACACACACACACTTACACACATCACAGTTAAAGGACCTATGTATGCAACTTACTTTTTTCCCAGGTTAAATAATTTTTGAGTAGTATATAAAGTAACCAAAAAAGTCCTTGCCATTTTTTTTTTTTATAGAAAAGAAAAGGTATACAGCATATTTGACATACTGTTAGCATCCAGAAACATTTGCCAACATGACTTCAGCTGCACAATGCCCTGGCAGTAAAAATCAGGTGTCTTGGATGCAAAGAAGTCTGTGAGTGTGGCTTCATTTGTGAAGGATTCCCAGTGAATATGGTTGTCCAGGGAATGGAAGAGATGGTAATCTGTTGGTACAATGTCAGGTGAGTAAGGTGGATGGCACAGTGTCTCACAGTCAAGTCACTGTATGGTATCTCTGGCAACCTGCACCACATAAGGCCTGACATTGTCATAGAGGAACAGTACACTCTTGTGATTAACCAATGCTGGCTGCTTCTGCTTCATTGGATGTTGTACATGTTCCAAGTGTTGTAAGTACAGATCTTGACTGATGGTTTGGCCCATTGATAGCACCGCTTTTCAACTAGTCCACCAGATACAGAACATGGTCTTGCATGGGTGTAGAGGTAGTCTTGTGGTATGAAGCACCTTAACTTCTGAAACCAATGTCTGGCATTGCATTCACACAGCATTATCCCCAAAGGCTTGATGTATTTGGAAATTTGATGCAACTGCAGACAACCTTAAATGGGCTGCTTCAACACCATGTTTTTTTCATCACTGCTCAAGTTATAACTGGTGTGTGTGTGTGTGTGTGTGTGTGTGTGTGTGTGTGAGTGTGTGTGCAATACATCTACATTGGTCAAGAGTAATGTCCCTACCCACAACTGCTTTCCCCTGCACATGACACATTCATTTGCATATCAGTGATCACTTCTTCCCATACAACAGAAAAAAAAGGCAAGGACTTATTTTAGCTTCCTTATAAAATAAGAAATATTATTTAAGTGTACATAGAGAAAGTTTGTGTTTGTTTAGAAAGAAAAAAAAGCAATGAATTAATTGCTTTCCTGTTCTATGAGCAGGGAGCATAAAAGAAAAAACAAAATTGAAGGAGTCAGGGATATGCAAAGGAAAGCAGAATTTTTGCTGATTCTAGTTTATTTTGTGATTATTATTATTCAGTACTGAAGAGTATATATGGAATGTCTGGCAACCCTAATGTCACATCAAAAGTTACTTTTTTACAGTTTTTGAAAAAGATTGAACCCATGGAGAGTATTCCTGATCCTTTTGGATTTAGTCATGTAACCATTACCTAGAATTTTCTTCTTGACCAGTTCACACTTGGAGCAAAAAGGAGCAACCGGCACAGTTTATTTTTTGTAATTAAAAAGGTAAAGTTTTCATTCATTTATCCATTCTAACGTTTTAAAATTTAATTTTAAATATTTAAAATTTTTTTTTTTTTTTTTTTTAAAAAAAAAAAAAAAAAAAAAAAAAGTAAACTAGCACCTAAATTTTTTTGTTAGAATAAAGCTTAGACTCATTTAAGAAATTATCTAGGTACCTTCAATGATCTGCGAAAAAATGCCCAAAACTTAATAAAAAAAGTACTATTATAAAGAGGAAAGACCAAAGGATCTTTTGATATAAAATTATTTGTCTACATTTCTTAGATTAGGTAATTTGTAATTATTTACATTGTTCAGACTGTTGTCCTCATCTTTATTGCCACATTCACGATGTTTCAGTCATTGTACACTCCAGCTTTCTTCAGGTGATTGGAATTTCAAACTAAATCCTTTATTTCATCCACTGGGGTAGATTGTTCTAGTTCCACATGCCATACCTCGTCTGGATGTCTCAGTTATCTCCCCTTAACTCAACTCTCCAAGTTTTTGTTCACCACTGTGGTAGCCGGATATTGAATTCACAACTCTTTGGGTAAAGTCAAAGCATTGGTCATCAACATCAAAGAAGGTATTTGACATCAAGAGGAGAACACCAAGGAAGGCAACTGTTACCATTCTGTTACAATGAGACCAAAGCTCAAGTGAAAATTCTCTTGTGGTTGGACAGCCTGAAATGAAAAGATTTTGAAGAAATTTTCCCAAGTACGAACTGTGAGGTTAAAAGGGTCTTTTTTTTCTTTTTTTTTTAAATTACTGTGAAAGTAAGTCTTTTCATTTTTCCTCAAAGATTGTTGAACATTTTTTTTTAAGCCTTCTTATATTGTTTTCTCTTTTTGTCATTTACAAAATCCTTGTTTTTCCCTAAGCTGTAATTTTCCACTTTTCATTGTTAATCCTTGAAATTGTTATCCTGCCTTAATAGTTAGACAAAAGGAAATTTTTGTGTAAACTTGTACCTTTTTGTAAGTGTGTAAAATGTAAAGAAATGTGTTTTTTCTTTTTAAAATGTTATTCAGTAGTTGTCTTGTTTCATAATTTTGTGCTTAATATTGTGTATTGCTATTTTTATTAAGTTTTCATGTTTGGCACAAGAATTCAGATTTGGTAGGAATAAAATTTTTATAGTGGAACCAAAGTTTCTGGGTTTTGCCAATGTTAACAACACTGTTAGTATGTACCCATCAAAACTCTTAAAATTATTCATATATGAAACTTTGGAAATTTGCTAAGCCTCAGTTAGGAGTACAAAGTAAATTACAATGCAGATTACATCTACAACATAACTTCTTAAAATCCTCTAAATATGAGCAAAAAAAAAAGTTATCTGATTATTTTCATATTTTATACAGTTTTACATAACATTAGTCATTTTTGTGCTGACTTTCTTGAATCTAACAAAATAATGTTCATTAACTGCAGTGATCAACAAGACTTGCTTCTTCTTTACAAAATAAGGAACTGTGGAATTTAAGGGACACTCTATCTCTTCCCCCAATTGGTTCTTTAAAGTGATGTTTTATGTCTTGCACATTTGGTAAATAACAGTCAATGAAATTAAGATGCAATAATTTAACAAAAATAGGAAGTTAACCAGTTATTGCTTATATGTTGTTTCTCTTAGTATTTCAATTGAAGATATCTAATTTTAGTCATGAAGAACTAAAGACTTAAAACATATAGTTTGTTGTCTTGAATTTATAATATTCAGGATCTCTTAAAAATAACTCCAGAAAAGCAATCATCATGCGTTCTAAGATCTACAATCTCGGATTTTCAAACATATCAAACAAATACTGTTATTTCTAGTTTTCTCCATCTTATTTTTGTTGATTTAGCACAATACTGGTTTAATTAACTCTATTATTATTATTATTATTTTATTACTAATTTTACTTGTTCCATAAAAAGTGCTCAGACGAACTACACTCTCTGTTCCTGCCAAGACAAACTTCAGAAACATGCCATTTACTTAGTAACAAACTTCCCACATGCAGCTTCTTCCTGCAAACTACTGCCTTGTGGAACCAACTCTCAACTGGATGTTTCCTCTGATCACTACAATTTTAACCTGTTTAATGCTAAGGTTAACCATTATCTTCCATTCCTATACACACAAGTGGCCCCCAAACTTAACACTCTACCTCAAGTCACCACCCCAGGCATTGTAAAGGATGAACCTTGAAAAAAAAAAAAAATTTTAATGATATGTCCTTTCAGTATGCAAATGATTACGACTCTCTGCACATTCTTTTTCATAATTATCAGTGAATTTCTTCTGAAAAAATAGTGGAGTGATTTCCAAGTGCCCTCTCCAAGGTTTTGAATTCAGAGTTGTCCTTCTCTTAGACTGATTGTCAACCAAAGTAAGGTAAATCAGTCTGCTCTGCTATTTAACCCATAACTGAAGGTAGAAGATATAGATTCATGTCTTTCTGAAGAACATTTGTGTGAAATTGAACGTGGCAGACTAGGATAAATTTTATTGTTGTCTTTTTTTATCACAAGATGCAGTAAAAATAGTGATAAAATAGAGGGAGGGGGAGGCAATCTTGGACCTTGATGTCCACAAACAGTGTCAAAAGCATGGTTTTTCCTTGATACCACTTTTATTATTAACTACTTTCACATTTTGGTAATGTTTATTTTTTAAAAAGCAATGATTAGAATTTTGATAATACCTAAATATATGAGGAAAGAGAGTTTATGTATTTTGTGTTCTTAAGAATTTATAACAAAAATATTAAATTCTTTATATTTATTAGATTTCACTTTCATTGTGTACTTTTATTAAGCAGAAAACAAATTGAATAGGATTTGTCAAAAAATAGTAACAAAATAGTTTAATTTTCAACTAACAGTTTACTTTCTTTTTTAAATTATTTCTTCCCAAGCAAAGCAGTAATGACACAAAAACAAGGTTTTACTGGAAGTGAAAGAGAATGAGAAGACTTTAGTGAGGAGAAAGAACAATAAAAGAACAGGATTCAGGAAAACAAAAAAATGGTGATTGATACTGCATTTAATTATTTTTAAGAGTGTAGATAACACAAAAGGAATAAACCACAGGTGAGAATTGTGAGGAAAGAAACTATTAGAATAGAACTCATGGCTATATCTAACTAGTTCAACAGTGAGATCTAGTTGCCAATTTAGTATTAATTTTAGCTTAAATTCATGCAGTCAAAGTACCAAGTAGGAAAGTTCATCACAATTTTCATGAAAATATTTATAGAAAAGACCGGAAAGCCATGTTACATCAGTGAGGAAAGTGACTGAAGTCAAAGCACCAGGTCAGAATCAATTACATTAGACTTTTCTCAAAATCTCAAAATATATTGCAGGGGCACCAGACCAGATATGTTAGCAATATTCAGATAAATGGTAGATTTATAAATGTGCAAGATGGATTCTGACAAGAAAATTGTCTGGCATGACACAGTGAACCAACTTTCCTAGCAGTAGACCTAGCAATTGTATAATCACTCAACTTCATGTCAATAAAAAACGTGAACACAAAAAGGCACAAAGAGTTGCTCTCCTGGAGGTTAGTATCAACCATACTGATTGAAGACAGAAAAGGTTTTCTATGGTGATTAAATGATAGCAGTTTTGTTTTGGAGACATTAAATTTACAAGTCATTCCTTGCCCCAGTTAACCATTGAGTGGTAATTTTTGAGAGCAGCTGCCAGTTTTACTTTATTGGACCTATCAGACATGTAACTAAGACAGGAATAAATAGTTGTCATCAGCATAAATACCTATTTTGAAACTAATGACATTGGGGAGGTTTTTGCTGACGATAAGAAAAACATAGGTTCAAGGATGGAAACCTGGGGGAACACTGATTTAATTGTGAAATGATCTAGAAGCATATCCTTTCAACACATCCTTCATTACACAATTTGTTAGAAATAAGTGGATTAAGCCAAATATTTGGCCAGAGATACCATAGCACTTGAGCTTGTAGAGAAAGCCAGCATGCCAACCCCCCTAAACAACTTTGAGATATCTGGAGCCACAGTTCAAGTCATGCCATTCTTATCTAAAGCCTGATTGACAAATTCAGTAATAACCTTGGTGGTAGACCTAGAGAAATGAAAGCCATACTGTTTATCTGAAAGAAGCTCATGCAAAGTGAGATGCTTAACCAATTTAGCATTGATTAGCATCTCTAGTACTTTGCAAAAAAGTGGTAAAAAACTAATAGGGTAATAATTCAAGGGGTCAGAAGGTTCACCCACATTATTAAAGACAGGAACTACAAAAGAAGCTCAAGGCAATTTTTGTAAAGTTTCAAGAGAACAGGAGCCAATCCAGGAGAACATTTCTGTGGGACAATTGCAGGTATAAATCAAATCTGCAAGCCTTATGGAGATCTGGTTTGGAGACAATAGTAGAAACTATGGACAGCATTATGTGTATATATCACACAGTAAAGATTCCGTTCTAGGTGTAGAATCAGGCAGAGATACTCTTGTAGAGTCAAGAGTGGAGTTGGGAATTTCCAAGTAAAGCATTCTGCTTTATCTGCAATAAATGACAATATTTCAAATTAATTAAAGAGGGGAGGGATTAAGGATTTATTCTTGTTCAGCACACACAGAGTTGCCAGTAATCTCTAGAACCCAACTAATGAGAGGCTATACTGTGTCTCATTCTATCAGTGAATAGCAACTTTGCTTCATTAAGTACACTCATACTCATTACAAATGGATACAAAGAGGTATCTGTTATGATCAGAGCTTTTGCAATGGTATCGCTGAAAGAAGTGATTTCTGTAGCTAAACAAAGCAGAAGTGAATCAACAAGAAGATTGTGGCTTCACTTGGTATTTTCATACTGGCCCAAAAGCTTTGATACCAGCTTTCACCCAAGAAGACACCTCAGTGGCACAATTCTCAATGGGAAGATTAAAAATATCATTTGATGAGGTGTTGCAAAGAAAATAATGAAAGTAATCCCAATCAGTACATTGGTAACAAAAAGGGTATGTCAATAGTGTGTTCTTGCCTAAAAGATAAACAAAGAAATATCTACAGATACTACAACATGGTCAGGGTTGCCAAGAGGACAGAGCTACAAAGGGAGGAGATAAGGAACAGATCACAGAGAGAGACATGTCTGTTAGAATTACTAAGGAAAAAAGGAGGGAAATCTACTCTTCAAGTGAGAGACTGAGCAATTGAGAAGTTCAAAGTTTGGATGCCAGTGAAATTAGAGTGATGAAGCCACTTGACATGATGAGTATAAAAATTGCCAAACAGATAGTTGCTGATGAAAAGAGAGAGAGAGAACCTTATCTATACCATTAGAAATTCTACCAAGAAAGCAATAGCCCTGAGAAGAAGTGGAACAATAAAGGAAGAAGACATAATTGACAATAGTTAAAGGCAGAAGCACATATAAAACAATCCAGAAACTCAAGAGATAGTGCTTTGCTACCAGGAGATATTCATGAACAATGACACGAAGGCCATCCATGTGGATACTAGAGTCCTTTTGAAAAAACAGACGAATTCAGTGGTAGGAATTGAAGAGTTTGGATTAGTTTCACAGAGAACTATGATGTCTGGAGAATGTTAAAAGAGAAATGATTGTGCACTGCAGGAATTGGTACGATTCTCATGAATGTTGAAGAAAGAAAGGTTGAGGGATTTGGTGTTTTTTTGCAAACTGGTTTAGTTTTATTTTGTATATTTAAGATTACCTTCAATTGGAGAGGTTGTTATTATTGTCTGCTAGTATTAGGAATTGTTATTTTGTAGCCAATTCACATATCAATGCAGTCTAATATTCATGATTCACAGTTCCATAAACCAAAAATATTCTATAGTTTCACAAACAAAAAATCATCAGGTGTATATCAATCCAGGTAATCAACAAGGAATACCAAAATGAACCCTATTTAATCTATGGGTGTAGACTGTTCTCATTCCACTGCCTATGTCTACATATGTTTTGTCTAGTTCTTATTTTTAGTACTGTTCACCCTGTTTTCACTGAGTTCAAGTACACAACAAATTCATGAACCAACACTAGGCTATTGTCCTGATGATTGATTGATTTGTTTTTTACAGCTTATCACCCCTGGTGGGTTATTTGAAGCCAAAACATGTTTCAGATTGTAAGAGGTTGCTTACAGTACCCAGTATTCTGAAGTAGTTCCCCTACCTATCTAAGTACTGACCATGTTTCTAAGGGGCCCCCCTCTAAGTACTGACCAGGCTCTGATGAGAAAGGAATCAAAACCAGTTAGCTGTTTTATTGATTGGTCAAAATTCTTTTATTTATTTTCCAGCATTCCTTACACTTTCTTTTTAATAGTGGAAGTTATGCATGGAGCCTCTCTTATTTTGGTAGATTTCTGATCACAGTAACTAAACCCTGGACTAGTAAACAACTGTTTCACAGCAGTTGTTCAATCTTTTCTTAATCTTCCTCTTTTTATATGAGAGTTGCCTTCTCATTAGTTCGGAGAGAAGTATATAGAGATAGAAGGTAGAGGCAGAAAGAAAAAGAAATACGGGTTTTTAAGGAAAGAAAATGCATTATTTTAATTTGAATTTATTTTCACATTTGAGCACATCATAGGTCTAATTTATCCCACCCACCATGTTAATTTGATCTTGCACCAAACGATTATTAACTTTTTTTTTTTTTGAACCAGTTTGATGGGGATATCTTCCTCTAATGAAAACCAGATTTAAGAGTTCATTAAAACCTTTTCACACTGCAAAACCTTTGGAATTCTACTCAAAAGGTATTGAAGAATTGCTCGATAAGTGACAACAAATCATTGCAAATAATGGGGAATATAACTGAATAAAATATAATTGCACTCCGTTTTTTAAGACTAAAAGTTGATAACAAAAACGGAAATTATTTATGAGTTAACCTAATAAAATAGTAGATTACTCATTGGTACTTAGTGAGAGAGCCGAGCAAGTGTACATATTCTCAAATGCTATCCATTCAAAGACTACAATGTGGTTATACGCCAGGCCATTTTAAATCAGGTTCAACTATGTTGAAGCATACAATTTAACTTTCATATAAAAACAATTAATGCCACCATTTTTCGTGGACATCTACTATCAGACAATAATACATTTCCCTCAGGCCTCAGGCAAACAAGTTTCACAGATGTTTATTGTTTACGTGCTCAAACAAAATTCTGTGAAAACTTCGTATCCAAGTCTGAGGTACAGACAGGGGATTCTTTCATACAGTCGTTTTTCCGTAAAAAAAAAACAGTCAAATGTATTTTAGTAAACATATTAAGTAAATTATGAAATGTACTGTATAATAATACTGAACTGAATATATACGAAATCCAATATGTTGTATTGTTCTGTAATATTAAATTAGTACGGTGGAGTAATAACAGATAGCGGCTCGCTCGAATTAAGGAATCGGAGAGCCAAGTTCCAGTCGAATCTATTTACATTCACTAATACTTTTTCTCTCCCCAGTTCTGGGTAAGTAGATGGCAACCTACTACGGAAACAATCAGTCATGTATCGAACGAAAGATATATGATCGCCTAAGCTTGTATCACGCATGGCACACAATTGACTTAGTACAAGGGAGTTAACTCCAAATGACTACGTTGAAGTTATGTACCATCACATTTGATATTTATTTTTTTTTTTTTTTTACTTTTTTTATAGCATGACGGTATAAGATTAACATGGTGAGCATACAACCTCATTGCACTAGCGTAATGACGAATTTTGTAATCATTGGTGGACATCCTATCATTTTTATGCATAGAATACCAAGGTTTCTCTATATCTCAGTTAATGTTAATTTGTTCATCATGAAATTGAGTTAAATACACAATTTCATTTATTTTAAAGATTCACTTTCTTACCTTTTACCTTTGTTTTAGTTTGAAACAATCACATATTTTAGTTTATATTTTATTCTAAATATTATTAAAAGTATTTTAATTTTTTTAATAGACATTTGTTCCAAAGTTTGTTTATGTATACTTTAAGATATTGATTTCACTATATATATATAATATAATATTATAAATTAATTGATTTAAAATATGTTTTTTTTTCGCTACACAGTTCCAACCATGTTTCAAAAATAGAAGCTAAAAACCCCGAATTTAATTTTGCAATTAAATTAAAAGCATTAGTTCCATTTCATCTTCAAGCGAATTTTGGAGTAACTTTACATTGAGCACTATTTTGTAAAAATAAAAATATCTATAAGAACACCGGATTTTATATCTTACTGTTCTTTCTTTTTATTTATATACATATATATATATAATATATAATTATTTATTTAAAAAAAATTTATAACATAAATATGTTATAAAATCACTACAAAAATAGCCATTTTGTTTCAACACCCTCGGTATATTATCAAGTGATGATGTTGAATGTAAAATAAATGGTTTTAAAAGTTTCAAATTAATTAACAATCCTTCACAAAGGGAAAACGTTGTTACAAAAGCTAGATGGACCAATCAAAATACAAGTATAGGAAAAATTCAAAAAACTTGACAATGAATTCATGTTATAATAGCTATTCAGATGTTTAAAATATGGGTAGTATTAAAAAAGAATTTATTCTAACCAATAATCACTAAATTATATGATAAAATTTCATATTAAAATTAAAAACTGCTAATTTCAAAATCAAAATTTAATCGCTATTAAGTTTACAACTATAAAATTACTGAGGAGAAAAGAAGAAATATATATGTGTTATTCAATTAATTTCTTCATTGAAGTTACTTTAGCTAATTTTATATCCGGTCCTTTGACAATGTATACATTTTAATCCTAAGAGTGTGTGAATGGGGTCCCAAAGTCACACGTAAAACAAACGCAACGTCACCCTAGACCTTGCTAGCAACTCTTTCCAACCATATGTGAAGGTTAATTCCAACCTGATATATGTACATCCAAATTCCAACCATCCCCCTTCAGTTATCAAACATATACCTTCTTCCATTGGATTTAGAATTAGCACTAACTCTTCTAACAAAGATGTTTTTAATAAACATCATGATTTTTACAATTCTGCACTCAAAAAGGGGGGAGGGAAACCAACACACACGTACATACATACACGATTAAAAGTGAATGCACTTTCCATACACATAGACAATTATAAATACATGCACACACATCCACAGACATTGACTCAGACAATCGGATACAACAACCAATAAATATTTAAGACTGAAAGTGTCATTACACGAATGCTCACCACTTATTGAAATATAACTTAAGCGAGCAAATATACAAAGATAAAAATGATTAAAAATAATATTATTTAATATATTAAAATAGTGTATGTAAATATAAAATCGGACATTTGTGTCTATATATATATGTGTGTAAAGAAAAATTATTATATGTATATGTATATATGTGTTTATGTGTGTGTGCGTGTATATATATATATATATATATATATATATATATTTGAGGTGGACATCGAAGTTACCTATGGGTGTTGACTTTGATGTTTTAAGGTTTTAATCCTTAATAAATTACTTTTATTCAGTTATAAAAAAAGTTATGTTTTTCTGCTGCTGAGTTGTCTTGGTCCTGAGTTGATCTGGTGTCGAGTCGGTGGTGTTAAGTTGTCCTGGACTCTTGGTTTGTGAATTCAGTGACATAGCAATTGTGATTTCAATCCATGGGCTAGAGTGTACTTGGACTCAGTGGAAATGGGACAAACAATAAATAAGCTTTACTAAAATAAGAACTAGATGTGATATCGTTAGGCATGAGCAGTGGGGCAAGAATGATCTATCTCTACAGATTAAATAAAGTATTCAGTTCAAAATTCCCTGTAGCCTACCTAGATTAATGTAAATCTGATGAAGGCTGGAGGATACAACAGCCAAAATGTTGTGAGACAGAAAGTATGCTCTTTTAGGTTTAGTCATAAAAAAAAAATTTAATTCTTATTTATGAACTCTTTTCTTCAGAACACAAAGTACAATTACATTTCATTCAGTTCTAGGTAGAGTTATATATTCCCCATTATTTGCAATAACTTGTTGCAGGTCTTCAATACATTTTGAATAAAATTCTCCTAGTTTTGATGCATGAAAAGGTTTTTGACAAACTCTTGGATCTTGTTTTCATTACAGAAAAATTTCACCATCAAAACATTTTGCAGTAACTGAAAATGGTAATAATCTATTGGTGCAAGGTCAGGTAAATATAGTAGGTAAAGTAGAACAGATTAACCAAGTTCCAACATTTTTTTCCTGTTTTATTCTTGCTGTATGCAGCCTTGTTGTCATAGAGGAGAAGTGTAGGGTGCTTTTTGACCAAACTTTTATTAGCGTATTTCAGATGTTATGCATTTAATGTTTCATTACATTTTCAGAAATCTAAATGAATAATAAATCAGCAATTACACCACATAAACTATATTACTTTTCTTCCATGGAGTTCAGCTTTTGGGATCAGTTGTGAATTGAATAATGGGTTTGGTTTAAAATTCTAAGAATATCATGACTACAGAAGGACACTGAAGAAGGCCAAAAGAAACAAGTTGAAAAATTGTGACTATAACAACCAACATTTTGAATAAATGTATAATCCATATATATACAGCAGGCACTGAAAAGTTTTTGGCCTAACCCACTTTCCAAAATCTGACCAAACACTTTTCACAAAGTGCACAGATACTGTATTGATTGGAGACAGAAGTGTTAGGGAGTGATACTAGGTAGAGTGCACAGATACTTTGATTCAAAGCAATAGTGATATTCCATATGTTAATAATCCCATTATTTTTATAAATATTATGTTAGCAATGTTATACAATTTCCAAAATAAACTATTTAATTATTTTAGTAGTACATGCCTGAAGATGTGCTTACTAATCATCATTTTTATAATTTTTCACAAGAAAAAACTAAGCTTTTGCAAATTATAAACATTTTTGTGAAAAAAAAATAAACACCCTTTGCCTCTCTCCCCTACCGAGAGCAAAGACATTTCAAACCAGTAAGATATTTGAGTAGGACTTTTTGATTGAACTTGTTTCTAAGCTTGTTTATTGTGATTCTGTGTTTGGTTCAGGATAATAAAAAAAGAATGTTCTGGAACAAAAGGATTGAGAAAAGCACTCTTTCTCTGAATAATTTTCAATCAATCAGCAGAATAGAATTTGAAATCTGTGACAATTTTGAAAGGTGGTTTGGGAGCCTAACAGCACAAATATAACAGTTTAGTTTAATTACTAATCATTCACAGCACAACACAGAATAGATAATCAAGGCAGATGGGGTTAGCAGATCAACTAACATTTCAGCAGTGAGGAGAAAAGGGCACTGAGATACCACATGGTCATCAAATGACACTGGGCAACATATAAAAACTTACAACAGACTAATTTGAACATGTAAAACTAACACACTAAGTTTTCCATGATGATACAATTTGCTTTCTGCAAATATAATTCTTCAAGTCTGTACTAAGTGCTACAAGTTTATTACAAACAATATTCACTCAGCAACTCATTCCTGTAACTATAGTGACTTATCAACTCCAAACAGGGCAGAACATTGACAACATATTGTGAACTTCACTGTCATCCTCTACCAAGGATTTTTTGTAACTTTAACAACTAATGTAAGTCTGCATTTTTTCTACCTGCATTTTTTTACATGCTCAAAGAATATTTCAAGTAAGCTTTTACAACCAACTTCTTTTCGCATTATTGTTAATAAGCAAATTCTTTCTGTTTCAATTTCACACTGAGTAAGGGTTCGTTTTATTGTGCACCTAAACTGACAACTGCTTTTTTTTTTTTTAAATATCTTCAAACCATGAAAATTGGAAGTCAAATGATAATGGTAATTTTGTTGTTAGAAAAAACTTGAAACAGTATCTTGAAACCATAGCAACCAGTGGTGTAGCTAGGGGTGGGGATGGAGGAGGCAGTCAGCCCCAAGCAGCACTTTTGTTATGCAGTGAGTTTTCAGAAAAGAAAAAAAAAAAGCATAATTTCAGTAATTTTTGCAAAAAAAGCACCAATAAGGAAGAAGATAGGGTTCAAATGAAGCCAATTTGTATTTGATATGGCTAGCTCAAAGTCAGCTATCAATAAAAAAAAAAATTGTCTCTAAAATGTGCTGTCAGCTGGTGGAGATAAACCCCACTTACAAGCCATGAGCAAAAGAAAAAAATTTGAGCATTTTTAAAGGGCTTGATGTGGGATTGGATTAAGTGAACTTAGTGAAGCCACAGTTTTTTCACACCTATGTGAGAAGTCCAGACTATGGCATCAGTTCTTAGATTTTGATTTCTCATGTCTGTGAACTGTTAATGAAAAAAAAAATAAATAAATAAGTGGACCAATTGTTTTTTTATCTTATCATTGGCCTAGCTTTAATAGGATATAAAATCATTACTTTTCATAAATTATAAAAGAGATAAATAAATTAAAATAATTTCAATGCTTTAAGGATATCACATGCATTACAGTTTTTTTCCAGAAATACCAAACGGAAATTTAAAAGAAAATTGAAATTTAATATTTTTTTTAAGTGCTGAAAATTTATTTAAAGTCCAAAAATCAGTATTTTTTTACAAGTTTTCACATTAGTAAAACAATGCAATGTTTTATTTTTTGTTTAGATAGTTGAAGTTTTATTAAGCAAAATAGACTAAGAATTAAAACTATGATAACATTTATTTCAGTTTTAAAAGTGAAATTAATTTTAATTCTTAGTCTACTACTTTGCTAATAATAACTTCAACTACGTAAAACAAAATAATTTAAAAAGACATTGCATTTTTTTACATTGTTAACAGAAAAATGAACCATGTTTTTGTCAATGTGGCATTTAATTTATGACTTCTCCCTTGTTAGAATTGAAATAAATATTGAAAAAAAATGATAAATTATCAATTAAAAGTACAATGTGTTTTTTGTTTTTCTTTTTAATAAAGCAGAGGGTATATAAACAAAAACAAGTTATCTTTTTTTAATATCATAAAATTTTTTTTAAGTTTTCCCAATTTAGAAAAGAAGTAACATTTTTTTTTTTTTACATATCCCCAGTTTTATTTTTAAAAAATAAATAGATAAATGCAATTGTAGTTTTATTTCATAATTTATCAGTGAGGAGTTATAAATACCACATTAACAGAAACACAGAAAAAAACCTGGTACCATATTAGCATTAAATTCTAAGAAATTGATAAAAATATTAAAAATTGATGGGTGTGCATGAATAATTTCATCGTTGACAATATATATATATATATATATATATATATATATATATATATAAGTTAAAACTCACACCATTTGAACTAACATTTATGTTTTGTTTTTTTTTAATTTTTTTTGCCCTTACATTTGATGCAGATGATGAAATGATATTCCTGCCCTGCTCAAGTATCGTGTAAACATGATGACTTGAAAGAAAAGGTTAGAGTAAGTATCTGTCACAATGTCTTCTAGTTCTAGCTACTCCATCTTTGTCGTACCAAATGGTAACTGAGCTATACAGTAGCTCCATTTCTAACATTAGATAGTGAGATGGATACTTTTCCTTGATAATCAAGAATCTACATCACCGACCTAGCTGAGCAGGTGTCCCATGATCCTACCACAATCAGGAAAGGGACACTTCTCTTAATGTAAAGCTGCTATATTATTGAATTCTACTGTTTATATTTAAGACAAAAAGAACACTCCATTTAAGCAGTTGAATAGGAGACTGGATAAATGATTAACCCTACTACCAGTAGACCCAGAATAGTGAGTTGGGGAGGGAAAATTTGTGACCATTCTACAGGGTAGGCCATCAAATAGGAGATAAATGTACTGCATAATAATAATAATAAGAACAACAACACTAAAAAGCCAACCTACATCTTTAATATTCAGCTGATAGAGAAGAACCTTTCCAAAGAAACACATTAGGATGTTCCTAAATCCTACCAAACTAGTCCTGGAAAGTCTCACTTCTTACCTAACTGAACCAACAGCTGCTAAAGTCACAACTAACGGCAGAAAGTTATATAAATGTCACACAGTAGTACATAATCACCAATATCTTTAATATATATATAGATATATATAGACTGAATACAGATTTCAAATGTTACATATGTATCCTAAACTGATTTACAACAAAGTGTTATATATAAATATAACTTTTGTTTTTAAATCTTACCATAAGACTGGTTTTGCAATCAGTGTTAAACACAACAACTACTAATATGTGTAAATAGAAGTGCAGTCTTCTAATTCATTTAGTTACAATAACAACATCAAATTTTTTTTTTATTTTTTTATTTATTTTTTATTTTTTTATTTTTTTTTTATTTTTACAGCTCAACTGGAACCTGCTCCAAGATGGAGGAAAAGCTTACCTTTCTAAGCTGGTGGCCAACACAATAACCTGACTTCAATCACTGAATAAACTTTGAAATAATACACTTCTTGTCGTAGCCAATAAAATTTTCTACCAATATCTGGATGTCTGTTGTATATATATAATTTTTTTTTTTTTTTTTTTTTTTTCAAGACATTGTGACAGATACTTACCCTAACCTTTTCTTTCAAGTCATCATGTTTACACGATACTTGAGCAGGGCAGGAATATCATTTCATCATCTGCATCAAATGTAAGGGCAAAAAAACAAAAAACAAACATAAATGTTAGTTCAAATGGTGTGAGTTTTAACTTAAAATTAATTCTCAGCTGTGACATGTATAATGTTTGTAATACAAGTCCATTTATATATATATCTTATATTTCAATAAAGGTGCAATCAATTTACAAATTCATGAATTATTCATACAAAAACAAATACAAAGGTTAATGATTTAATTGGCGAGAAATCCATTGTCGCAAACAATTCAAATAATATACAAAAACCCCGAACCTGTTATGAATGAATGAAAAGATCCTTGTTTTTATAAATTTCTGTTGCATTAGTTCTTATTTTTACTACAAGCTTTCGTCTGTTCCTACAATACATATATTTTCGTTGTCCTCTTATTACTGAGAGTAAAAACAAGAACAACATCTATTCCATACCTGAAGATGTCTGCAAGGATCTTTTCATTCATAACAGGTTCGGGGTTTTTGTATATTATTGTTATTATTCTGGGGAGGGGCAGCAAACTTAACGGCTACACCAAGCAGCAAAAACACTAGCTACGCCACTGGTAGCACCCAAGTAAAATCAACACAAGTTTAATTATTCAATTCTAGTTCAATCAGAGAAATTGCTTATACTTGTAAAGGCATTATAATTTGAACCTCACTTTCTACAATGAAAACACAAAACTGTTTAGCTATGGTGGCAGGGGTGAAGTTTTCTTTAAATGTTGTATATCACCATATATCTAAATGGTTTTGTGTGAAAGTTGAAAGAAAATCAACAGAGAGTTAATATATGCAAAATAAATTTCTATATAGCATAGCATTTGTATTAATCCTAACACTATATATATATATATATATATATGTTTATTTTTTCCACTATTTTTTTTTGGACTTGTATTTTTTTGTATTTCCCATTTCTTAGGAAAATTAATATTATTTAGGGAGTGTAAGTAGTGAAAACACTTGTTGTTTAGTGAGAAAAGACACAAATAAGAGCAATTAATTTACTAGCCTTTTTAGTAGGAAGCATAACAGACAGAACATAATAGTGAGTGGGTGAAAGAGAGACAGTCACTGAAAAGCAAAAATTCTTTTGCTTGTGTTAGAATAGGTAGTGACTTTAAATTTCCCTATTTTATTATTCCCTTCAAGCTGGGTGCATGTAAAAGAGAGACAGAATAATAAAGTGAAGGGGGGGTCACAGAGAGAAAGCCATCAAAAAGCAGAAATTCTTTTGCTTGCTTTCCAGCTGTATTAAGCCAGCAGACACTCTCTACTGAAGTGATGATGTTTTTATTGCATGTGGTTGAAATTCAAAGGACTTATAGTCAGACATATTTAGATAAAAAAAATGTTATTATTTGGTTGTGAAGAGTCTATAGGAAACATCTGACAACTTTAATGTCACATCAAAAATTCATTTTTTACTGAGTTTTAAAAAGTTTTAATCCATAAAGTGTATTCATGTCCTCTTCTTAAGATCTGGATTCAGTCATGTGACCATTATCCAGAAAGTTTTTGACCAGTTCATATATGGAGTGAAATGGAGCAACCAGCAAAGTCTATTTTTTATGATTAAAAGGTAAGTTTTCATCTGTTTCAGTGCCTTAAGATTTCATTTTAAATGTTCAAAGTTATTTTTTAAAGTTACGCAAAAATATTTCTTGATAATATTGTATATTATTTCATTAAACGTGTTAAATTTTGTTAGAGGACAAATTTCATGTTTCAAAAATTTTGAGGTGAAAGGAGAATAAAAGACTCTCGCTGTGTTACTGGCCCTAAGGACCTGCTGATATTTTTTTTATGGTCTGTGATTAGATAGTTCAAAAGTCTCCCTTCCCCTACTAGACAGTCGATGGCAGTTGGAAGCCAAACCTACTAAGAGAAGGCTTGTTTCTCTCTCTCTTTCTGCTGAAATGGCAGGCAGTGTTTCCCTAAATTAAAGGATGTATGGATAACAAGGTTACTGAAGTCAAGTTTCCCTTTAAGTCTTCAGAGAAAGAAAAGAAACGAGAAGTCCCTAAGTGGTGTTTGGGGTTAAAAATGCATTTAAGAAGAAGGAGAAGCACACGTGTGTGTTATAGACAAGCGTATGGTTGCAAGAAAGAAATACAACAGTAGAAATAGATTTACGTGGTTTATTTCAACAGGAACGTGAGGGTTTGGGACAGCTACCTTGGTGTGGTAAAGTTCATAAGCCGGCTTTCGGATCTGGTCGATCTCTCATAGTAGTTCACATGTTGACGGGTGGTTGACGCCTCCCCTGCTGCAGATCGTCGCCTGACCGTCAGGTCTGTTCGCGGTCCACCCGTTGACTGCCTGTTGAACTTCCGTGTAACCCTTTTATAGCGTTTTTTTTATGGCTTAACAGGCTCGAGAAACGGGAGTATAATTAGAGGGAAGCATTTTTATTGGACGAAAAATAGAGCACTTTAAATATTATTTTATTTTTCGACCGGAACACGTGTGTCGGGAACATTTGTAAAGAAAGATAATGGTCATTTTGTGACGGGGCCTTGTCCCGTTCACATCCGGCTCTCGCTCTTAAGTATGTTAATTTATTTGCCTGCAAATCAGCCGAGATATGTCTTATTTTATTTTATTTTATAACAAGGCTCCCCCAGATCTCGGTCTGATTTACAGTGAGCGTTATTCGTGTATATTTGGGTGATTAATTCATGATAAAGTCTCTGAAGCGTGTGGGAAGTTGTCCTCGTGTTCTTCTTATTGGCATCTGTTTTGGTATGGGGTTATTTGCTGAGTTATGTGTCCCCGAGGGATGTAGAGGAGAATGATCCTGGTGACTGTTACATGGTGGAGACAGAGGGATTGTATTAGAAAGATGTGTTGGGCGTGGAGCCAGTCGTCGGATATGTGCACGGTGAATCCAGATTGTATCACCATCATCGTTTTGCACCTGACACAGCATATTGTTCGTTTTTATAATGGTGTAATTTCCTATCCAGGGCAGATGAGAGGATTGGGCTACAGTTGAGTGTGGCCGATGAAGTAAAACCTTGTCGCCTACTTGTATTGGGTCCTTGTATGTGAGGCGATTTAAGTCTCAAGTTTGTGGTCGGCTTCATCGTTGGCCAGGGTGACGTGGTGGTGAACCTGCTTTAGCAGGGCATTAATTTGCATTGGGGTGACGGCCGGTAATGGCATAGTGCGGGGAGACACCGGTGGCTCTGTTGGTCGTGGCATTCATGGACGAAACGACAGATTCTAGAACGTCTGTCCATTCACAGTTCTTGTCTTTGCATAACATATAAAGTGCGTTCTTCATCGTGCGATGTTGTCTCTCGATATTTCCTGAGCTTTGCGGGCGCCAAGGACAGTGAAGTTCTTGCGTGATTGACATCTGGTTACAGAATTGTCGATAGACTTCTCCAGTGAAGTGTGTGCCTCGATCAGAGGATACTATGCGTGGAATCTCTCTGTGTCGAAGGAAGAAATGGTACAATCCGCGGGCGGTGTCGATAGCACGTCTCTCGCGCATGGTATGGCTGTAAAATGTCGGCTGAAGCTATCCAAGATGGTTAGGATGTAGCGTTTTCCCTTTGAGTTGGGCATTGTGACAAAGTCTATAAAGACGAGATCGAATGGTCTCTTTCCTCGTTTGCAGTGGCCAATGGGCCAGTGGGTACGTCTACCGTAGTTTCCCTTGCACTTAGCACACATGTAGCAAGAATCGACATAGGCCTTGATGTCACGGTTTTTGAATTCCCACCAGTAGCTGGAAAGGAGTTCTCGCATACGAGTGACACCTGAGTGGTTGTTGCCCTCGTGTGCCTGGTAGAGGTATCTGGGTCGTAGTTTGTATGGTACAACCAATCTCGGAGAGTGTTTACTGTCTCTTATCATCAAAACAGAGGTGCCTGGTTCTAGAAAAAATTGGTGGAAATGTTTTTGAAAAGCGTAGCTCAGTGGTCGTCAGGATCGATATGAGGTTCGCTTGGAGTGGGTGACTGGAGGGAGCTGATGATCTTTGCCAGGGCGTCATCCTTCAGTTGTTCATCTGCGATGACGAGGTGGTTGCAGATTCTCTCAGTGGGGATGGTGGTGGTGGAGAGATAGGCGAAGAATGCGTTGGTGGCGCGCTTGTGGGTGCGGGCGTTTTGTGGTGTGTGAGTTTTGGGAATGAGCTGTAAACCGTTAAACTCGCCGAGGCACCAAGATTGATGTATACGCGGAGGTCTGAACTGGCTTACCTCGAATGTCCTGCCTGCCGTGTAGGGTCATTCGGGCTTTCGTTTTCTTATGTCCGCAACCTCTGCTGAGCATGTCAGCCCATACATTTGATTCGCCTTCAACATATTCCAAGACGAATTTATAACATGAAATTTCTTCTTGCCATCGTCGTATTTTTGGCATTATTGAACTCTCGTTGGTCCAGGTATGTCAGCGATCTGTGGTCGGTGAAGATGACGTAAGGGGGCGGAAGTGAAGGAAATAATCAAATTTCAATATTGCCCACTTTATTGCATATGCCTCTCGTTCCGTCATGGACCAGTTCTGTTCCGTGGAGTTGAATATATGGGAAGCGACTGCTAGGGGATATCTTTCTTCCCGTTGTCGGCTTCTTGCATTAAGATTGCTCCATTATGCATATCACTGGCGTCGGTGGTGAGTGTGAAAAGTTTGGAGAAATCTGGAAACGAGATGACAGGTGGTGAAGAGAAACGGTCCTTGATTTTTTGAATGCTCTGTCGGCATTTTGCGTCCAGACAAACGGTTTATTAACCTTGTTGAGTTCGTATGGGACCCATAAGTTTTGAAAAACATATCTGACCTGATTTGTTCGTGAAGACGTGTTTCTAGGAATTGTCTGATCCACACTAAACGGCCGATAAGGCTTTGTAATTTTTTTTTGATGTTGAGGTTTCATTTCCTGGATGGCACGGAACGTATTCTGGATCAGCCTTGAATCCTTCGCTGTTTACTATGCGTCCGAGGAATTTTGCTTTGATGCGAGGAAGGAACATTTATCGGGATTCAGCTTGAGTCCCGAATTTTCGGAGGGCAGTAAAAATTGTTCGAGGGAGAGTATGTACTCCCTAAATGTCCTAGCGTGGACCAGGTTGTCGCCAATATAGGAAGAAATGTTGTCACGGGATGTGACCGGCTAGGGCTTTGCTATGCAACGGGAGAAGATTTGTCCGGCAGATGTAAGGCGAAAGGCCAGGCGCGTGTATTGATAGCATTGGTCCTTCCATGTAAATGCTGTTTTGTATCGGTCTCGCTTTGTCGATCTCAATTTGCCAGTAGCCGCTGTGTAGATCAAGGGTAGTAAAATATCTATTGCCTTTGCCGATTTTGTTGAACAAGTGGTCGATCCTTGGCATTGGGTAAGGGTCAAGATCGACCAAGACCTTGTTGAGAGTTCTTTTAAAGTTAGCAACGACACGAATCGATCCGTTTTTTTGGTGTACGGCAAATACAGGGCTATTGAAGCCTTTGGGGTCGCTGAAGTTTTCAATGATACCTTCATCAGCCATACGCTTAATTTCGGGTATCTACGCCTGCTTCCAAAGCCTGGGCTATTGGGTGTTGTTTCTGGCTGCGAGACTGGCCGTTGGTTGGTATGCGGATGGGTCGGGTGAATGTGCCTTTGCTGCTGCTTTCAGTGCCGATAATGTCAGCGTAAAGGTAATGAGTAGGTTTTCAGTGGCCTCTAGTTCGTCTCGGTTCGGGTGGTTTGGTAGCGATAGTCCCGTGTTATGTTTTAGCCAGGTTAGCTTTTTGATCCAGTGTCTGGATGTTGGGCTGTAGTTCCATAGTAGGCTGGTTTTGGATGATGTCAGCTTGGGCGCCATATACCGGATCGTTGGTTGACGATGACGGTGATAAGAGTGCGGCTGTGTGTGTTGTATATCCTGAGGAAAGTAAAGGCCTGAATTTATAGTCGCATTTTGGTTGTCGATTAGATAGGAATCGAGCGTGTTGTGGCATAGGATATTTTGGCCGATCAGAATTGGTGTGGTTTGGGTAGTTACCAGCACGTTAACCTTTTTGAATGTGGGTGAGTCTAGACTGCCGCATGGTGATGTCGCGAAGTCAGTTCGCCGAGGGCGGTGGTGCTGCCGCTGATTCCTTTTACTACGCACGCCAGAGCGGGTCATGAGTTTTTTGCTTCTTTGGGTAACCGAGATATTGGTACGATGCAGGTGGAGCATCCAGAGTCTAGCATTGCTACGCCAGAGAAGGCGATGTCCCTGAAGTTGAAGGTGGACTGGACGAGCGGTGAATGGTGAGCGAGTCCTTGAAAGTTGAAGGTGTGATGGCTGACGTAGGGGCATGGCGAACGAGGCATCACATCTCATCCTGTCCGAAGCGAAAATCCTGTTCCACATCATTTATGGCTTGTATATTATCATTCGTTGCGGCGATATGGGCCTGTGCCTGAGTGCGAGGTGGGTGGCGATATATAGAGTTGCGTTCATGGTGGCAGGGGCGACCTCTGAGGTAGTTCTTGCACACGCTGATTCGTGGTGTGTGCTGATGGTTTCTGCGTGTCGGATGGTGGCCATGTTCGGGAGGGTTGGTGAGGCCCGTCTACTGTGGGTTTGGTTGCCTGCTGGGTCGGAGTGGCGCATTTCTTTGGTTTGACCACTGTGGTTTCTGTGTAAAATACACAGTGTCGTGCGAAGTCGTGTCGTTGGATTTTACACCGCGATCAAGGTATATTTGAGCTTGAGGCTATGCCAATGGCTGAATAGTGGTTGTCCATTGTCTTGACGAGATGTGGGTAGAGATTTGAGTTCCAAATTTTCACCTTTTTCGCTCATTAGCATAGCGCCGATGATGGAAATAAGTCCATCGACTGTTAAGTCTGTATTTTTTGTCTTTTTTTGTATTTGTTTTTTATGTGGACGGCTGCCCTCTAAGGTGTTTTCAAGTCGACCCATGAAGTCTGTTAATTTTTCGCCGCCCTCGCCGTTCCAGGTCCCAGGCTTGACTGAGGTGTTGGAAGAGTCATCTGGCTTCCGTGGGCTTTAATAAGTATTCCTTCAGTTGTTCGAAGGTGGATATGTCCTTTTTGAGTCAACCATCTGCTGAAAGATACTTTGGTCCAGTAAATCTTTAGCAGACTTGACGAATTGCATTCAAGGCTGGGATAGGTGCTGAGTTCTGGCGTGACGTGGATTGTGTATGCTTTGTTTAGGGCTGTGATGAATCGTTCACGCCGTGTCCAGGGTGAAAAGTTTTCTAGCTTCAATGTGTCGGGTATAGTTTGTTGGCGCATCATTAAGCTGTAATCGCCGTTTGTTTGAGCGTGGTGGAGGTGTTGAAGTAGTTTTAGGGCAGTCAGCATGTCGTTTATGTCGGGCTTGAATTTCCTGTATCGTGGCTTCAGAAGGCTGTGTTGGTCCTGTTTTCAAGTTGAATAGTAGTGTTTTCTGTTCCTTGTTGAGAGTAAATAGTTCGGCCCGTGAAGCTCGTGTAGTCGTATTATATTTCTCTTGCTGTACGCTTCTGACACCAGTGTTATAGACAAGCGTATGGTTGCAAGAAAGAATTACGACAACAGTAGAAAAAGATTTACGTGGTTTATTTCAACAGGAATGTGAGGGTTTGGGACAGCTACCTTGGTGTGGTAAAGTTCATAAGCCAGCTTTCGGATCTGGTCGATCTCTACATGTTGACGGTGGTTGACGCTCCTCTGCTGCTGATCGCTCGGCCTGACCGTCAGGTCTGTTCGCTGTCCACCCGTTGACTGCCTGTTGAACTTCCGTGTGACCCCTTTTATAGCGTTTTTTTATGGCTTAACAGGCTCGAGAAACGAAGCGAGTATAATTAGGAGGGAAGCATTTTTATTGGACGAAAAATAGAGCACTTTAAATATTATTTTATTTTTCGACCGGAACACGTGTGTTGGACCATTTGTAAAGAAAGATAATGGTCATTTTGTGACGGGGCTTTGTCCCGTTCACATCCGGTTCTCGCTCTTGAGTATTTGCCTGTAAATCAGCCGAGATATGTCTTATTTTATTTTATAACATGTGGTTATAAGAAGTTTATTCCTGCGTATTTTAAGTAAGTTTTCCCCTTCTGCAGCCATAAAAGAAAAAGGCGAAATAAGAAGAAAAAGAAGGGAGATTGGTCACCCAAAAACAGAACTTTGTCGACATAAGAAGGTAAAGAAAAAAAACAAAAGAACCTTTGAACTTTGAAAGGACAGAAAGTGTGTAATGTAGAGCAAAGTCTTTTTTTATCATCGACCCAGCAGGTGGGCTCAATTCTTTTGTTTTTTGTGCATTGTAAATTTTAATTTTTGTTTTTCTGGTATATCTTTTTCACATTGTGTTAGTCAGAGAATAGGTTATTCTCAGTAAAAAGGCACGAATTTTTGCAAGAACCCTTGTTTACTTGGTTAGTAATAAATATTTTCCCTTGTATCATTGAATTGGATTTTCATTTTTTTTTCTTTTTCATTATTACTTCAAGTCAGGCAGTAGTGAAAATACGATTGTAGCAGGTTTTATTTTCTGAAAGAAAATGAAATTTCCGAAACTTTGCAAAAATTCCAACTCGGCAAATTCTGCTATGCAAAATTCAAACAGTAGTTTAGCTTTCGAATTTGTTATAATTTACTTTTAAGTTATTTAAATTAAGGTTTTTAATTTTCAAGGGTCTTGTAGATTTGTCTCCCTTACACTGTATAATTTTTTTCTTTTTCTTTTTTCTTCCTGTCTTCTTTCTTTCTTTCTTTCTTTCTTTCTTTCTTTCTTTCTTTCTTTCCGGGTCAGAATTTTTTGGGGGTGGGGGTAATTTGCTTTTTAAGCACCGCGCTAAGTATCCAATAAAAAATTTCTGAAATAGTTACATTTAGGTGTAAGTTTACATGCTTAATTCAAAAATAAAAAATAAAAATGATAAAATCTACCGTTTTGGAGTTATCGACAATAAAGGTTTGGACGGACTCAGTCGCGTGTTCGAAAACTGTGTTTTGTTGAGTAGGAGCCTGAGATTGATTATTCTCAGAAATCATCCCAGAGGCCATGTGCTAGGAAATTTGTCCCGGCTTTCCTGCATCAAGGGGTTGAGGTTAAAAATAGGGTTGAGGTTTAAAAATTTGCGAAATCGCAAGTAAAACAGCATGATTAGAGCGGACAAACTCTCTCTTTTAGGCACGTACGAATAAAGAAAAAACTCCTGCTCGGTGAGTAACAACAAAAGAAGAAAGTGTTTATTTACAACATATACAGAAAAAAAAGTAAAGGGATAAAAGGGAGATTAGTAGAGAAAGAAAGGGAAAAGAGAAAATGTTCTTAATTTAAAAAGGCTTGCTCAAAATATTTCTCTGAGCGCCTAAAGAGTTCTTTAAGCGATTAGATATTATTGTTAAGGTTCAGATAGATACACTCACAGTTCTTGTAGAGTTGGAAATTTGTTTGCAGATGAAGGAATCCTGCAGTTGAGTGAGTTTTTTAGTTGACGACAGAAGTCCAGTGGGCTCGTCAGAAGGAGTGGTGAAGGGATGCAGCTTTGGATTGGTCTTGAATAGTGGATCGACGTTCGTTTTTGACAGCCCTTTTTAGTAGTTCTTCTTTGATGAAAGAGGTACTGGAGCCCCCTAATGTCGACCTCACAGACGGTGGGCAGAAATCTCACTGTCGAAATAGGCAAGATTCTCCAAATTTATGGAGTTTTGGTAGGCTCCGATGGATCGGAGATTTTTCCCTCCAAAATTGTTGTACAAATTTCCTGGCTCCTCTATTGGTCAGAAAACACATTCTTATTTCTGAAGGTACTGAAAACAGGTTGAAGTGAAGAAGCTGTGAGGTTTCTCCCAGACTTTATGGCACCATGGAAAGAATAATGGTGGTGGAATTCCTTTTTATTTTCCAGCTCTCTCCTTAGTCAGAAAATATATTCTTATCTTTGATAAGAATGAAGGCATTGGGAGCCGGTTTTGAAATTAAAAAGAGGTTGGATTGAGGATAGAAAAAATAGCGAGAATGTGAACTTGTGAAATTGTTGTTCTCAAATTAAATTCCAACACATGCTCTCAAGCTCATTAACCACTTAACCATCTCTGACGAAAACTATGACTCGGCCTTGGATATACTGAATAGGGAGTTCTTTGAGAGGGAACGTATAGGGAAATTTCTAACAGATATTTAGCGCGGGGCTTTAAAAAGCAAATATTTGTATTAGAAATTTCCCAAATTGTTATATTTCCGTGTAAATTGACATGCTGAACTCGAAAATAACAATTAATCAAATTTTGATAAAATCTACACTTTTGGAGTTATCGATGTTATAGACAAGCGTATGGTTGCAAGAAACAAATACGACAACAGTAGAAATAGATTTTCGTGATTTATTTCAACAGGAACGTGTGGGTTTGGGACAGCTACCTTATGGTAAAGTTCATAAGCCGGCTTTGAATCTGGGTTGATCTCTCATAGTAGTTCACACTGATTGGCGCTGGCGCTCCCCCTGATGACTGCTACTGACCGCACATCCTGACCGTGACAGGTCTCTTCCCTGGCCTCCTGTTGACTGCCTGTTGTACTTCCGTGTGACCCCTCTTATGGCGTTTTTTTATGGCTCAAAAAAACGACGCGAGTATAATTAGGAGAGAAGCATTTTTATTGGTCGAAAAATAGAAACACTTTAAAATATTATTTTATTTTTCGACCGGAACTCGTACGTCGGGAACATGCATAAACAAAGATAATGGTCATTTGTGACGGGGCCTTGTTCCGTTCACATCCGGCTCTCGCTCTCGAGTATCTTAGTTCATTTGCCTGTAAATCAGTCGAGATATGTCTTATTTTATTTTATAACATCGACAATAAAATTTCGGACTCAATTGCGTTCAGCCGTCGGCCATTACTGGCCTTCTTTAACTACATTCACTGCGGAATATTTTGCGCGCGGAAGCTTAATTAACGGCCTATTTACTGCTCTTAACTGATCTTACTCGTCTAAATTACTGCGCACTTAAGTTGTGTCGGAAAGCAATGACAATTGTTGATTTTTCTTTTTATAGTAAAGGCTGTTAATTTTTAGCTGGGAGAACTCTTCTTCCCTTGTTTCTTTACCTCCATTAGAGGAACGATTATTACGTTCCTAACCGCCAGGACATCCACACACATGGAAAATGGACAACATGTGCACAGCCTAACGTGGAGAAAAAAGTGATTTTAATTCACCTAGCTACGGACAATCAAAGGTCATGAGGCTGGTATGTTATTTCCTTGTCCGTTGTTCTATTAAACATTCTTGTCTTTTGGACAGTATGAACAATCATTTGTTTTGAGACATATCTAAATCTTTTTAATATGTGTACGTAAGTTGTTTGCATTACTAAATGTTTTGTTTGTTACGGGCACGTAGTGTACCAATGGCTAAACTAATGCTAATATTAGTATGTACTGGAAAATTAAAACATTATTTTTCCTGGCACAAAATAGCCGGTAAATTATGGCTTGCTTCTAATACTAACAAGTGGTGACTCCAACGTGTCAGTATATTTTTGCAATTTGCAAAATAGCTGTTAACTTTGTGTGTCAGAATATTTTTTCTTTCAACACAAATAAAGTGCAATATAGGAATGACAACCTGTATAACATGGCAACATAGCTTCCCTCTTCGTCATTTGCTCCTTCATCCAAGTTTGAATTTGGCACCGGACAGCATTATTAGACTGCCTCACTCTTGGGTGCAGGCTGGTCATTAGCTTACTGCTAGAGTTGACAACATCAATTGGTGATAATAGCAGTGATAGCTACTTCCAACCCTTTTTTAAAATACTTGTGTTTGTTTTTTTTTTTGTTTTTTTCTTTTGTACTTCACATTGTGAAGTGTATTTCTGTGTGGTAACTTTCTTCATAAAGAATATACAATACTAGCAGTAGAGCCCGGCGTTGCCCGGGGATGTAACAGTAAGAGATAGATCAAGTATCGACCATCATAAAGACTGAAAAATTAAAATTGACAAAGATTATTGTTTAAGGTTGACGGACACGCATGTCTTAATTATTTTTATTTTTTTTTGTTTTTTTGTTTTGTTTGTTTTTTTTTTGACGAATTGGTCAAACCCAAACTCAAACAAAAACATTGTTTTCAATCGTTATGAGTCTATTAGAATTTTATTATAAACAATTGTCTTGTAAATGGAATTTTTAAAGTATTCTGAATGTAAAAATAAAGAAAAAAGTTTGTAAGACAATAAGAAACACTACCTGTCAAAAAAAAGTGAAGTTTTGTTGAAATCGATTGAAAAGTGTAGGAAATCCGATCCCATATATAAACACACACACACACACACACACACAAACAACCTGGGTTTTCTATAAGTATAAATCGATATGAGTTGTCCCCCTTTCATTTTCGCGATGCCTCTTAGTGTTTTCAAATTTATTTCGTGCAAAAACAAGTGTGTTTTTCCAATTTTTGGCGGTGTCAGAACCACCGCAAGGTAATTTTACGTAGTCCTGTGAAGTTTTGTTTTAGTTTTGTTGAAAAATGTAGGAAATCCGATCCAGTATATAAACGTACACACACACACACACACACACACACAACCTGGGTTTTATAATAAGTATGATGGATGAGTAAAAAATGGCCGCTGTGTCGGCAGTGAACTCTGTCAGCTTAGCTTATTTTAAAGCTGACCCACCTTTATTTTTTGCACATTTAGAATCGGAGAAAACGAAATTTAATTTAGCAGTCTCCAAGTTGCCTCTCGAAGCTGTCCAGGAAGTGAGTGAAATTATTATCTCTCCACCGAAAGACAAACCGTATTACAACTTGAAAGAGGAACTTGTTTGGAGGACATCTATGTCACGGTAAAAGAAATTGTCGCAACTTTTGCATGACGAACAATTGTGAGACAGCAAGCCGTCGCAATTTTTACGTCGTTTGCAACATTTAGCTGGAGAAGGTAATGAAGATGGTATTATCAGGCAGTCAGTTATGTGCCATGCATGATACATGCTTAGGCGATCATGTATCTTTCAATACATGACTGACGAGGCAGATTTTTTTCCGCAGTAGTTTGCTATTTCTTTCAAGCCTATAGAACCCAGTCTGTCCTTCTATTTACCCATAGCTGGGTGGGAAGAAGAGGATTCACATGTTTCCCAAGGGTATTAGCACGTAAGTGAATGTAATGAATTTGACTGGAATTCTCCGATTCCTCAATCTCAGCCACTTTACTCCACCGTTCCAGTGTTTGCCGTCTGCGTATCACACTGTTTTAGCTGTGGTTGGTGAAGGTGCGCCCATCGAAAAGCTGGCTAAAATAACAGATAATGTAGCAGACCTAACTTTGGGATGCACTGCTCCTGTTTCCACCATAAAGATACAAGAACTAGATCCGCTGGTTAGACTCCTAGAAGGACAGCAAAGGTTAGGGCTAGGGCAGCGAAGGTTAGAGGCTAGGATTAAAAACTTAGAGAGACGGTTACAGAATTTCCCGCTCTCAAAGTAGAACTTGAACAAGAGCTAGTAGCAGGGACCAAATGTGTTACTTACACAGGAAATTTGGGGATAGGGTTAATTACTGTAAGCCTCTCTGTTCGTTCAATTCGCAACAGGGAAAAGCCTAAGCTGGCGACCAGAGGCAACTTGGTGCGCCGACTCTATTATGTTCTTAAAAAAGTTTGACAACATTACAAAACCGTCTTTTCACAAAGATACTCTACCCCACAATATCATACACAACATTGCTACTAGTGGTCCGCCTGTTCACTACCGTCTTTGTCAGTTGGCACCTGAAAAATTGAGTGTGGCAAAAGTTGAATTTAACCAAATGATGAAACTGGGTACTATCCGGCCATCAAAGAGTAACTGGGCATCTCCTTTGCACCTGATATCCAAAAGTGGTGGTACCTGGTGCATGTCTGATGATTATAGGGCACTCAACTCTGCCACTAAACCTGACCATTATCCCATTCCTCATATACATGATGATCATTCAAGATAAGTCTATATTTACTAAATTAGACCTTATCAGAACCTACCATCAAATTCCGGTTGAACCCAAACCCATTCCAAAGGCTGCCATAACAACGCCATTTTGGGCTGTTTGAGTTTCTACATGTGCCATTTAAACTAAGAAATGTGGCACAGTCTTTTCAAAGATTTATCAACCATGTATTGCATGGTTTGCATTTTGTCTGTGCCTACGTGGATGATGTCCTTATAGCAAGCTCCTCTATGGAAGAATATATTAAACATTTGAAGCTCATTTACGAACATTTTGAGGAATTTGGGTTTTTTATCAACCCAGTAAAATGCGAGTTTGGAAAATTTTCCTAGGTCACCACATTAATTCAGTTGGAATTTCACCTTCCCCTTTTAAAGTGGTGGCCATTTCTGACTTTCCCATGCCAGGTACAATGAGAAAGTTGCGACAGTTTTTAGGGATGGTGAATTCTTTCAAAGGTTCCTGCCAAATTGTGTGCAGGTTATAAAACCTTTGACTGCAGGTATGTTATTGGTTTCCTTGATGAAATGGATATCTGAAGTGAACTGCAGCAGATAATTCAAAAGTCTGGTTTCATGTGGGAGGTACTTGTCAGAGTTAGACTGAAAAGCCCTCAACAAGGGCTTGTGGTCCGTCAGTAAGTAGAAAGTCTACCCTTCAACAAATGTCAAAAGTAACGGATGACTGAATAATCTTCGAGAAGTTCATATCCAAAAGTGCTGTAACTGGATTCTGTACCATGCGCGAGAGACCGAGCTATCGACGCCGCGCGCGGATTGTACCAGTTCTTCCTTCGACACAGAGAGATTCCACGCATAGTATCCTCTGATCGAGGCACACACTTCACTGGAGAAGTCTATCGACAATTCTGTAACCAGATGTCAATCACGCAAGAACTTCACTGTCCTTGGCGCCCGCAAAGCTCAGGAAATATCGAGAGACAACATCGCACGATGAAGAACGCACTTTATATGTTATGCGAAGACAAGAACTGTGAATGGACAGACGTTCTAGAATCTGTCGTTTCGTCCATGAATGCCACGACCAACAGCGCCACCGGTGTCTCCCCGCACTATGCCATTACCGGCCGTCACCCCAGCATCGGCCTACCTACACTACACAGAAAAGAAATCGCAAGTGACGATCCTGGAGCATATGGAATGCAAATTAATGCCCTGCTAAAGCAGGTTCACCACCACGTAACCCTGGCCAGCGATGAAGCTGACCACAAACTTGAGACTAACTTAAATCGCCTCACATACAATGACCCAATACAAGTAGGCGACAAGGTTTTACTTCACCAGCCACACTCAACTATTGCCCAATCCTCTCATCTGCCTTGGATAGGAAATTACACCATTATAAAAACGAACAATATGATGTGTCAGGTGCAAAACGATAATGGTGATACAATCTGGATTCACCGTGCACATATCCGACGACTGGCTCCAGGTCCAACACATCTATCTAATACAATCCCACTGCCTCCACCATGTAACAGTCACCAGGATCATTCCCCTCCACTTCCCTCTGGGACACATAATTCAGCAAATAACTCCATACCAAAACAAATGCCAATAAGAACACGAGGACAACTTCCCACACGCTTCAGAGACTTTATCACGAATTAATCACCCAAATATACACGAATAACGCACGCTGTAAATCAGACCGACATCTGGGGGAGCCTTGTTATAAAATAAAATAAGACATATCTCGGCTGATTTGCAGGCAAATAAACTAACATACTTAAGAGCGAGAGCCGGATGTGAACGGGACAAGGCCCCGTCACAAAATGACCATTATCGTCATCTACGCATAAGCCCGACGCACGAGTTCCGGTCGAAAAATAAAATAATATTTTAAAGTGTTTCTATTTTTCGACCAATAAAAATGGTCCCCTCCTAATTATACTCGCATCGTTTTTCGAGCCTGTTAAGCCATAAAATAACGCTATAAGAGGGGTCACACGGGGAAGTACAACAGCAGTCAACAGGAGGCCAGGGAAGAGACCTGTCACGGTCAGGCTGAGTGGTCGGCAGCAGTCAGCAGCAGTCAACAGGAGGCCAGGGAAGAGACCTGTTATGGTCAGTCAGCAGCAGTCAGCAGGAGTAGTGCCACGCCAACCAGTGAGAACTACTATGAGAGATCAACCCAAATCGACAGCTGGCTTATGAACTATACCACAAGGTAGCTGTCCCAAAACCACACGTTCCTATTGAAATATATCACGCACATCTATTTCTACTGTTGTCGTAATTCTTGCAACCATACGCTTGTCTATAACAGTAGTAAAAGAGACTGTGACAAGATCTGGACGTCGTGTTAGATTGCCCAAACATTTATTGACCTAATTTTTTTTTCAGGTTTTGGTTTCAGCAGTACCATTACTGGAGGATATTTCTCCCTTCTAAAGGAAATCTTTCTCTTTCATTCACTTGCAAGAACATTTTTCTGTAATTTACTGTATACGTTGTGTACTTTTGTTTTGTTACATTTTAGTAGTAATTCTTGTGCAGGTTAACGAACCTGTCTAAGGAGGGAGTACTTGTAGAGAGACCACAGTTGTTTTCCCTTTGGTTGAGCATATAGGACTTCAGCCTCTTTTAGAGGAGCAGAACTCTTCTTCTTTTGTTTCTTTACTTCCGTTAGAGGAACAATTATTACCTTCCTAACCACCAGGGCATCCACGCACGTGGAAAATTGACGACATGTGCACAGCCTAACGCGGAGAAAAAAAGTAATTCACCTAGCTCTTTGTTCGTTGTTTTGTTAAACATTCTCATCCTTTGGACAGTATAAACAATCATTTGTTTTGGGATATGTGCAAATCTTTTTAATCTGTATATGTAAGTTGTTTGACTTATTAAATGTTTTGTTTGTTACGGGTGTGTAACTCGTCATTCTGTATTCCCATTCAGTGTTAGTCTACACTAATGCTAATATTAGTACTCAGTGTATAGGATAAAAGTAAAGCATTATTCTTTCTGACATTAAATAGCCGGTAAATTATGGCTGGCTTATAAATAACACTAATAGGATAAAATAATTAAATAAAACGAAACAAAACAATGAGAGTGATAAAGTATGTATATATTGCTAATATCCTCTGAAGAATGGATGGACAGGTTCACCTACAAAACTCTATTGAGCTTTTAATGGTGATGATTAGTAGTCGGGTTGATCAAATATATAAATGCGGCTGCGTGTTTCAAAATAATCAACATCCATACATTAAATTTAAACATCAAGGAAAAAAAGAACAATGAGAAACAATAGAACCAATTTTGTTTAAAGAAGAAATATATATATTAAACTCAACAAATAATACAAGTAGTTGTATATGCGTGAAAGAAAGGAGAAAAGGGTAGCTTCCCCTTGACTGCAGGAAATGTCTTAAAAAAGATTTGTCTGAGTTCAGTGTTGAAATGGAATATTTCTTTCTGAAAATTGTTCAATAGTTGTAACTTAAAAAGTCGATTTAATTGGTGTGTCCACTGAGAACTGGTGGTGTGCCACATAAAGTTCTGTAGTGTGTATGCGCGTACGGAGTGAGTAGGATGAAAATACACGAGCGAGTAAATGAGAACTATTGTCTCTGGGTACCTCGACTGTGGTTCTGAAATTACTACTAGTTTTATTTGGAAAGCATCCAATATTTATACTACCTAGGGAGGCTCCAGCAGAGACGCTATGGTACATTTTTGAATATACTTGAAAAATATCTGATTGGACGGAAAATGGACCAATCAGTGATTTTGTAGCAAAGCATGTTTTGAAAAGAGTGTAAGAACAAATTTGCTATGGTGAAATGCGATAGATAAATTGTTCTGTTGTTTTTTAGTATATATTTATTGACCAATTGGAGAAAATGTAGGCGTGGCACTACAAGCTCTTTATTGCAAAGACTGCTTGCCTTAAATGATTTTTCTCTCTATACCCCATTGACTGTGAGCATTTTTCGCTTCATACTATCTTTGACATCACTATTATATATATATATATATAATTATTTATTTAAAAATATGATTTATAGGATACAAATCCTATATTCCAACAAATGACTAAAAAACACAAAGTAGATTTGCACACCCGCAAAATCGGATCAGAACGACCAAAAACAGATTTCACAATAAGGTGTGAAATTAATTTTCTGACCAATGAAAGGAGGCGATTTGCTAAACCCAAAAAAAAGATAACGAGCCAGTGTGAAAAAAAAAAGTCAACAATAAATACGTAGTTTTCAAGTCAGTCGCCAGTTAGTCAGTCAGAGAAGGGCGCAAAAGATCACAGAAGATTGAAAGTAAATTTCATCACTGACTCAACCCGAAAAGTGGAGTAGGAAGGAACAACAACAACAACAACAACAAATTTACAACTGGCTTCAAAACAATTCATAAGTACATTTTCCATTCATCTTTATTCCACATTCACACTCTTTTTTAAAACTTAAATTGCTCGCCCCTTTTTCATTTTACAACTATACAAAACAAAAGAAAGACATTATTCTGCTACTCTGTTAAAAGTCAGCGAACACAGACATTTTTATCAAAATCACATTTTTGCTTAAACGAACTAAAACAGTAATCTTTTTTACCCTATTCATAAGATAATAAATATACAATGTTCTATTTTTTTATAAACGTTCTTTATCGTGTTGTTTCTTCTTGAAATTTGCGTTGTATTTTGTGGGCAGGGTATCCCGTATTAAATTCTCCTTTAATCCGGGTACGCTGAACCCCACAAGTGGTGACCAATCGACGTGAAATGAACTCGCAAATTTCCAACTGAAAGAAAAACTTCAACAAAATAAGCAACACATTTTTTAATATATAACCATAATCATCAAGACACATGGAAAATGGATACACACACTACGGAACCTATGGAAGCCGCTATAACAATTAACTTACCAACTTACAACCCAACTACCGTACAAATTTGGTTTGCACAGTTAAATGCAATTTTCAACGCAAAGAAAATTACATCGCAAAGTTCAAAATATGCCTACTTTGTCGAAAAACTTCCCGCACATGTAGCATCCGAGGTAGTGGATCTACTTAATGACATGCCGGACGAAAAACCTTGTGACACGTTGAAAGCTGCAATTATTAGACGTGTCGGTAAATCGGAGGAAAGAAGGTTACACGACTTATTCAATAATGTGAACCAAGGATATATGAAACCTTCACAGCTTTTAAGAAAAATGCGATCCTTATTAGGAGACAATACCATGTCCGAAGTGGTGTTAAAGAAACTGTGGATGGATAAACTACAAACACATACAACACAGATACTCGCATCACTCCCCGATGATTTACAGCTAGAGAAAATAGCAGAAATAGCAGACAAAATACATGACAACAACCAAGACAAAAATGTATACGCCACATCACATGCACCAGCAGATACAGCAACATTACCAGACAAGTCATCTGAATTGTCGCAGCTGTATAAGCAAATGGCGAATCTCAGCTTACAAGTACAGAGTCTGATACAAGCACAGAAATCTCAGCGTTCTCGTCCAACATTCAGAAATAGATCCTACTCACCACACAGACGTCGAAGTAGATCGAACTCTTTCTCCAGAGATCAAATTACACACGATACCTGTTGGTGTCATTATAAATTTGGAAGAAATGCAAGGAAGTGCACTGAACCATGCAATTTCAATTCGAAAACTCCTCACATTTCTACACAACACCAGGGAAACGACTATGCCAGCAGCAAGTAAAGATGACATTAGCTGCTGGATTAAAACAAGAGAGTCGTCTATTTTACATTCGGGACAGAAGTAACGGATATTTATTTTTAGTCGACACCGACGCTCAGATCAGTGTTATCCCACCAAATATAAAACAAAAGCCTACATTCTCCACATACACATTGCAGGCAGCAAATGGATCAAAGATAGAAACATACGGTGAGATATCACTAACGCTCGATTTGGGTCTAAGAAGATCTTTTCCATGGATTTTCACACAAGCAAATGTGAAAACACCTATCCTAGGTGCGGATTTCCTATCCCATTTCGATTTATCAGTGAATATGGCTACACACTCTCTCATTGACAGTAACACAAACCTAAGAACAAAGGGAATCACCTCAATCTACAAGTCAACGGGAATTAGTTCAGCAATACCAACGGCTAATGGCCTACATGAATTGATAAAAAAATTTCCTACACTAACCACGCCTTTAACGCATACAGATGAAATCCGTCATACTGCTAAACATTATATCACCACAGCTGGACCACCTACACACGCATCACCACGAAGATTACACCCGGATAAATATAAAATAGAAAAAGACGAATTTCAACATATGCTGCAGTTAGGCATCATACGTCCTTCAAAGAGCCCATACTCCTCTCCGCTACATATGGTTCCGAAACCAGAAGCTGGCGCATGGCGACCTTGTGGGGATTTTAGGAATCTCAATGCAAAAACTGTTCCTGATAGATATCCTATACTGCACTTACATGATTTCGCCATAGGTTTGCAAGGAACCACAGTTTTTACAAAATTGGATTTGGTTAAGGCGTACTACCAAATTCCAGTAGCAGAAGACATAAAGAAAACTGCAATTACCACTCCTTTTGGACTCTATGAATTCACCAGGATGCCATTTGGGTTACGTAATGCCGCCCAAACCTTTCAAAGACTCATTGATGAAGTTTTGAGAGGATTGCCTTTTACCTTTGCATATATCGATGACGTGCTTATCGCCAGTCGTGATGGAAAAGAACACCTATACCATATTCAACAAGTCTTCGAGAGACTGGCACATTTTGGCTTAAAGATAAATGTCCACAAATGCGATTTTGCTGTTTCAAAGTTAAATTTCTTGGGCCGTGTGATCGACAAAAACGGAATCACACCTGTCCCAGAGAAAGTAGCAGCAATACAAAACTTTCAGCAGCCGACATCACTGCGTCAATTAAGACGATTTCTCGGTTTAATAAATTACTACCGTAGATTTATTCCAGGTTGTTCCAGACTTTTGACCCCACTCACAAACTTGCTACAAAAACAGAAGAAAAATGCAAAAATACTGATTGACGGAGAAGCGTTAGCTGCATTTCAAAATGCTAAAAAAGCGTTAGCAGATTTTACCAAGCTCTCTTACATCAGTGACGATGCTAACTCAACACTTACATTGACAACTGACGCCTCAGGAGATTCAATTAGAGCAGTTCTACATCAGAAGCTAAATGGTTCAGAAATGGTTCAAATTAAACAAAGCACGGCAGAAGTACAGTACCTTCTCGAGAGAGTTACTAGCTATTTACTTAGCAATAAGGCATTTTCGACATCTGCTCGAGGGACGAAACTTTACTGTTTTCACAGACCACAAACCCCTCACTTACGCTTTACATGTGAACACAGATAAATACACACCCAGAGATACCCGACAACTGGACTACATATCCCAATTTACATCGGATATCCGCTATATTAAAGGTTCAGGCAATATCGTGACAGATACACTCTCGCGCTCCACGATACAATCCATCGATTCTGAAACCCTTACCTTCGACCTCATTGCAGATGAACAAAAGGAAGATAGCACATTATACAAAATAGAAGAGGACACTTCTTTACAATTGAAGGAACACCCCGTCCCATTTGGAACAAAAACACTACTCTGTGACGTTGGGACTGGTTATTCAAGACCATATATTCCACCTTCATTGAGAAAAAAGATATTTCTGCATTTTCACAATCTCTCACATCCCGGACACCGAGCAACTGACAAGTTGATTAGCAGTCGTTTTGTCTGGCCAAACATGCATACTGACATAAAACGCTGGACTCAAACTTGTTTAAAGTGCCAAAAAAGCAAAGTAAACAGACATACTAAGTCCCCTCCTGGGCATTTTCTAAAACCAGATGGTAGATTCACGAATCTTCACATGGACATAGTGGGTCCCTTACCAGAAGTAAACGGACATAGTTACCTACTCACTATTATCGACCGATTCACAAGACGGCCTGTCGTTGTTCCTCTAAGGGATATATCTGCAGAAACGATCTCTAAAAGTATATTACATGAGTGGATTGCCGTTTTTGGTTGTCCCTCAGTAATAACTTACAGACCGAGGTTCTCAGTTCCAATCTACGCTCTTTGATGAGTTCACAAAACTATTGGGAGTTAAGCATATAACAACAACGGCTTATCACCCATGTGCCAATGGTTTAATTGAACGTTTCCACGGGCAACTTAAGACAGCATTAACTGCAAATAATGATTCTAAGACGTGGTTAGAAAATCTACCGCTAATATTACTATCCATTCGAAATGTAATCAAAGAAGATTTAGGATGTACAGCATCCGAAATGGTTTTTGGAACGTCCTTGACGTTACCAGGACAGTTTTGTGATAAATCCAGTCAACTACAACCAACTACCTCTTTTGTACAAAGATTTAAGCAAAGAATGAATGAACTAGTTTTCACACCCACTAGAACACAAACAAAAGACCTTTACACTCCAAAAGACCTCCACAATTGTGAATATGTTTTCGTACGAAACGACACAGTAAAAAGGCCTCTTTGCCCTACTTATACGGGACCTTTCCAAGTAGTCAACAGAAAGCCCAAATATTTCACAATTGTAGCAAAAGGCAAGCAAGACACCGTCTCTATAGACAGGCTAAAACCAGCGTACTTGGATTTACCTACAAAGGAAAGTACGTCGGAACATTCTAAAGCCACGACAAATACCAACGTAAGTGAAACATTTTCTACACCTCCAAACACACCTAAAAACATTACCACAAGATCGGGTAGACACGTACACTGGCCTACTCATTTTAAAACATATATTAGATATTGAAAAATATTTTCAATATTTATCACTCTGGAGGGGGTTTATAGGATACAAATCATATATTCCAACAAATGACTAAAAAAACACAAAGTAGATTTGCACACCCGCAAAATCGGATCAGAACGACCAAAAACAGATTTCACAATAAGGTGTGAAATTAATTTTCTGACCAATGAAAGGAGGCGATTTGCTAAACCAAAAAAAAGATAACGAGCCAGTGTGAAAAAAAAAAGTCAACAATAAATACGTAGTTTTCAAGTCAGTCGCCAGTCAGTCAGTCAGAGAAGGGCGCAAAACATCACAGAAGATTGAAAGTAAATTTCATCACTGACTCAACCCGAAAAGTGGAGTAGGAAGGAACAACAACAACAACAACAACAAATTTACAACTGGCTTCAAAACAATTCATAAGTACATTTTCCTTTCATCTTTATTCCACGTTCACACTCTTTTTTTACCTTAAATTGCTCGCCCCTTTTTCATTTTACAACTATACAAAACAAAAGAAACAGACATTGTTCTGCTACTCTGTTAAAAGACAGCGAACACAGACATTTTTATCAAAATCACATTTTTGCTTAAACGAACTAAAACAGTAATCTTTTTTACCCTATTCACAAGATAATAAATATACAATGTTCTATTTTTTTTATAAACGTTCCTCATCGTGTTGTTTCTTCTTGAAATTTGTGTTGTATTTTGTGGGCAGGGTATCTCGTAATAAATTCTTTAATCCGGGTACGCTGAACCCCACAGATTCCAAAACGCTACATAAGAAGTCTCATGTTTCAAAACAAGAGCCGGAAACTTCAATATAATTATTTAAATTAAATTGGGTTAAAATAAGCTCTGTTCCATCTTCAAGCGAAATTTTTTTTGGAATAACGTATATCTGAAATTTACGTGTTTTAAAAATTTAAATCAAAATTTCCATGGTAACAGCTAGGGCGAATTGTTTAAATTGGGTAGGCGGGTGTTGGGTGTTAATAATAAGTATCAGTATAGAGTTACTTTCATAGATGTCAAGTCAGGGAAAGGTAGGGGTGTCTATATTTTAAACGGAAGATGTATTAACCCTCGTCTAGTTTGCATGTCTATGGAGTTTTTTTTTTTTTTTTAATTTTTTTATGAAAGGGATTTGTGCATATAAAAAACTGTCGTAACGTTTGTTTTTTGACGACTTCATAAAGGGTTATCTTTTTTGTAGGGTATTTAAACTATTTATTTGGGCTATGGATTATGAAGGGTGTTATATTGTATGCATGTTTTTAGTTAATTATTCAAACCATGAATCTGATGATTGGGCTATGGATTAAACAAGTTATTATATTTTATGCTTTTTTTAGCTAATAATTCAAACCAAAAATCTGATGATGTCTACAAAAAAACGTTAACTCGTGTCTATTGTTTAATAGATTATTATTATTTATAAGCTTAATAATGTGCAATTTTTCATGGAGGCACAAAGGGCATGGGTCATCCCAAGTTTTACATGTTCTAGCCTTGTTTATAATTTTCCATTTAACTTTAGGTGTCCTATTTGTTTCCTTCAGATGCCAAAAATATTTAGATAGGGAAGTCTGATTTCTTTTGTTTATATTATTGAAAGAGCACTTATGCTGCCTCCATCTATCTTTAAAATCATTCTTCGTGGACCCAATGTATATCATATTAGTGCTAGGGGTCTCAGTGGATGATATAGTACATTGGTATACCACAGATTTAATGCAGCATTTATTTTCTAATGGGCAGTCTTCTAGGTTTCTACAGTTACATAATTTTTCCCTTTTATTGTCTGATTTAAGTGCAGGGTTTTTATTAATACTGTTTAGGCATGGGGGTTTGTTCAAGATCTTATTATTGTGTTTTTTATTATACGTTCAAGATTTTCAGAGCAGCTGTAACTCAATTTTAGGGTGTTCTTATTGAATATATTACTAAGCTTACTATTGGTGAGGAAGTGTTTATCAATTAGAGCTAAGAATTTCTGTACGAGTTTAATACTAACCATTTGGTTGAACGGAGGGGTGTACCAAATGATTTTTCTTTTCCTGTTTTTATTCCCCCATTGCCATTTTCTCTATAGTTAATGTTAGCATTTTTATAACCACTATTTTTTAGGGCAGTGTTATAGAAGACATTGTGTTGTTGGAATATTTCCTTGTTAGCGGAGTTATTGCTAATTCTATTTTCTATTGATGAGGGTATATCTTTAATTATGGATGGAGGATGGTTTGACTTCGGGTGTATATATAAAGGGTTAGCATTTGGTTTACTACTTTACTATAAGGTTGGTATGTGTTGCCTGGTAAGTCTAGAGTTACGTCGAGAAAGTTAACCCTTTTCAAATTAGAAGAGCCAATTATCTTTAAGTTTAGTTTTTTAAATTCACTAAATATAATTTTTCTGATTTTTCAATCTTAAAACTAGTAGAACTCCTCACCACCATGAGCCCGTCATCTCTATACAGTCCGATGTCCTTAATATCAATTTTGGTGTGCCGTTGTTGTACAGTATTAGAAGACCAACAATATATATATATATATATATATATATATATATATATATATATATATAAGCATTGAAAAAATATGTCAAATGGAAAACTGTTTAATTGAAACTGGATTTGATTACGTTTCACCTTTCTAGGTTTCATCAGATCAAAAATTGAAAGATATATGTGTATGTACTTGTTTGCATGCTTAAAAAAAATAAATCATTAGTACTTTTGCCACTAAGCTGGTGTTTCTCATGATGAAAGAACAAATAAAAATGATTGACTTCTAAAAAAGTGGTTAAACTTTAGATCTTAGTCTCACATATACAAAGTTTTATGCATCAAATTTATATTCAAACCATATTTTTTATTGACTAACCATCTGGCTTTAATTTTATAATATTTTTTAAATACTTTCTCAAAACAAAGTGCAATAGACAAACCTAGTCCCTTGTATCATTATTTTTTTTTAATATTCAGCCTTTAATTATTTTTATAAACTTTTACATTTTTTTATTATAAATTTTTATAAGCTAACAATTACATTATGTTAACGAACCCAAGTAATATTTAATATATCTGAATAAAATGAAAGTTATTTAATTTATAATTATTTTATGTTTTTACTTCTCCAAAGTCCCGTATTAATTGCGATTTTAAATAAAAAGCCGTTATTTTTCACGGTTTAACTATTCTTTAAATGTAAGGGGAGATAACTAGGTTACTTGAAAAACAACCAACCAGATTTGAAAGTTCAGAACTTCCGCCAAAATCAAATAACGTACAAATCGCCAAGATGGATGTGGAGAATAAAAGAAAAGGTTTGTTCATATTTTTTTTTTTAAATAATTTGTAATTGTAGTTTTAATGCGTTTTAGAATAATTGTATTTATCTCTCACTTTTCAGCGATAATCTCACGGTAGATCGTTCCTTACTTATATATATTTAGCGTCAGGAAACACTGACAAGGCGTCTGCACACACAAAAAATAATTGTTTTTCCTCCTTTTAAGTTTTAATATTTATTTTTGAATTGAAGATTTTGTAATTTAGAAAATTTTTGGTTTTATTGTTTGTAATCCCGACTGAAGTTATTTTTTATTCATTTTCTGATGCTAACTCACAGTAATAATTTTTAAAAAAATGAAAATTTTTTTTACCCGAGAAAAATTTGAAATCAAAACTACTTTTAACTTAACTTACTACTTAATAACACCATTGCCTAAAGTAAACAGCTTTTTCATTAATTCTAAAATTAATAAGAACTTTAATGTAAAAAATGTGTCTAAAAAAATATAAATAACAAAATAATTGTTGTAAAAATATAATTTTTACCAAAAAAATTGTGCTTTCAGACAATATTGTTCTTTAAAAGCTTTTGAAATGAAATAATTTCTTTGTTTTATTGAGTTTTTCATATTAAAATTCAGAGCTGATCGTTCGATTTTCTTACAGAAAGAAACTGATTTCTTCAAAGACTTCTGAATTTTCAGTGTAACCCGGATATAAGAGAGTTGTCGGGACCGGAGAAGAAGTCTCTTATATCCGGGTTTCTCTTATATTATATACATTAACACAGGCTCTAAATGGGACCAGAGAAAATCTCTCTTATATCCGGGTTACACTGTTATTCACTAACAAAAGAAGCACTTAATTTCAAAACTTCTAAAATTAGTTAAGGGTGGGGTAACATGTAGAGTAAAGAAAAAGAAAATTAACATGACTTTCAAAATAAAAAAAATATTTAAAGTAATTTCAATCATTTGTGAATAAATCCTGAAAGTTTCATGAAAATTCGACCGTTTTTTTTTGTTTTTTTTTTTTGTTTGCAACATTTTCAAAATTTACGTTGGTTTCACTGCAAAAAAAAAATGCGTTTAAAATTTGCAAAAGTTAGAATGTTCTAAAAAAAAAAAAAAAAAAAAAAAAAGATTCAAAAATTAAAAAAAAAATAATAAAAGATACATTTTGGTCTTTCCTCTTAAACATTTTTAGACGATAAAATTTTGTTTATGCTCTGTTAGCGATGTCGTGAAGGTGCCTATGTTTACATCAAGTTCAAATAAGGCTATACTACTCTTTGTTTTTAGCGATTTAATTATTTAAAAAATGTAGCATAGATGTTTTAATCGTTTAGGATGTTTTTCTGTAGGCGGGGGATTTTTTTTTTACACGTACTTTCGAGAAAGGTGTATTTTTAAAGCCAGACGGTTTAATAAAATTTTTAAAAACAAACCGTCTGGCTTTAAATAAAATTTTTAAGAAAATTGTGTTGTGTGAGTTGTTAAAATCTTTTTTTAGAATTAGCGGTTAAAGAACCGCCAAAAAAATTATTTAGTGAATTATATGAAAGAATAGGAAAAAAAAAAAAGCTAATTTTTTGTGGGTTCGGTTAAAAAAAAGAAAAAACGAGATTGGTGACACTGGAGTGGAGAATAAGCGACAAGTATCACTGTAAAAAAAAAAAAAAAAAACTACTCAGTGAGTGAGATAAAACCAAAAAACTTATTAAAATCAAAAAATAAAATTTAACTAAATATTAAATGCACAAATCTGGTGGTTTATGCTCCTGGAAAAGGGATTAATAAATTTCTGGACAAGTAACTTCTAAAATAAGGCCCAATGGTAATTGTTAAAAAAAAAAAAAATCAAATTTGAAATCAATCAACATAAAAAAATGCAGTTGAAAATATGAATGTTCTTATAGGTCTTCTTGTGATTTGATTCAAGTTGTTCATGACAGAATTCATTTGTACATTCAGAGATTTCAACATTGTTTTGAAAACAGTACTTGTTCTGTCGTGGAAACAACTATTTTGTTACAATAGTCAGTGTTAAAATAAGACAATTTTGTCATGAAAAAATTAATTTGGTTGTCAGGACTTTGTTGAGGAGTAGCTTTCACAGCTGCTCTTTTGGGTCAACACACTGTCAGGTTTTCAGATGTTTTGGAAGGCATCAAGTTTCCCACTCCGCTTTGTATATTGCAGGGATTTTTCTTTTTTTTGGTAGCTAAAAGCCACACAAAATTTTAGTGGTCAACACAAGAATTTCAATTTTCAACCAGCTTGAGTAGCCATTGGCTAAAAAAAATTACGTTTATCAAAACAATTTATTGTAGTAGAAAAAAAACACTTCTGTTTTTCTTTCTCTTTCCTTCACCTCCATTTGAACTCACTCCATTCCTTGATCAACGAGCTTTGAAGGTACAGGTTTCAGTAATTATTTTATTACCTTTATCCTTCTCCAAACTGCAATGAGAGAAAGTTTACTCCGTAAAAAAAAAATTTAACAATTGTTGCTGATCCACTTTTTGAATTAGGTCGGCAAATATGTTTTTTTTTTTTTATTCTATCGAAGACATGGTCTCATCACCTTGTAAATTCCCAAATTAAAGACTTTGGCACCTCCTCTTTTCACATAAAAGGATCCTGACAGGATTAGAAAGCATTCAGACTTCACAGTAAAAAGCACCTACATTTCAACGACGGGGATTTGTCAAGTTCAAGAGTCTATGAATCAACACATGAGGAATGAAAAGCAAATCTCACAGATGAGCATCACAAGCCTTTCACTGCTGTATTGCTATTTCATTGCTGAGTATTCAAATGAACTACACTCCTTAGTTTCACCAGTCCTAACCTTCACAGCTAAAACCTACCCACCATGCACATTGTAGCAAATGTAAATTCCACTCGAGCAGTTTCTTCTCACTAACTGGTATCTTGTGGAACCAATTCCCAATAGGCTGCTACCCTGATCAGTACAATCTTAATCTGTTCAAGTCTAGAGTTAACCATTACCTTCCACACATGTTCACATAAGCTGTACTTCTTACTCTAAAACCCCCTACCTTGAGTGAACCTGAGGTCAGTATGACTAAAAAAAATAAAATAAAATAAACAAGTAATTTTGAAATAATTGACAAACTTATTTTCCGTTTATTTATTTCATGCTTTATTAATCTTTTTTTCCCTCGTTCGCTTGAAAAGAAAAAAATACCCAAAAGTTTTTTTTATTTTATTTTTTATTTTTTTACATAGCTCTAATTTGCCTTAATATATTTAAAAAAAAAAAAAAAAAAAAAAAAGTTATTGAAGGAAACAAAAAAACTTCATATTCATCCACAAAAATACTTTGTTTTTACAATATTTTAATTCACAGACAATACCAGACAGCTTTCGGTATCATCAAGATAGCTGGATTTAGGTCTTAAGCACCTGGGCTTTAGGGTTCCTTTCATTAATATACAAATTTTAACTCTCTACAAAAACCTAACTTTTTGTGTTTGGCACAAAACTTTAGTTAGTTGTTAATGGGAAAAGAGAACACATGCCTCTATTATCCTTAAAGTTGAATACGGTACAAAACAAACATGCCTCAACCACTACACGAAACTTAAAAGGACCTACATATATTACAGTACATAAAAAGGAGGGGGGGGAAGCAAATACAAAATTTACATGCAAGAGTGTTGTGCAAAAACATTCCTTTTGTGCACCTTATACAAAATTAAGACTAGGTACCAATCAAATTCACAAAAGAGAGAAAAAAAAATTAAACCTTTTGAAAATGATAAAAAAGGGAAAAGTTTTTGGAAAATGTTATAACAAGCATTTAGTTGCAAAGGATTTGTTTTGTGGACCAGGTGTGATGCTCAGAGCCCCTGAGCAGAAAACAATTATTTTATTTTGTTTTGCTTTCTTAACATTCATATCTAGGCAACATATAGTGTGAATCATAAAGAGATCTAATTGCAGTGGAGCAAAAATTAGACAAGGCAGAAAATACGAAAGTGCACTTACCTAATTTGTACAATGGAATAGGAATGTCTCAGCACAAAGGGATTTTGTGGTTTGAACAGGTTGGTGTCAAGAACATTTTTTTTTCTTTTACTGAAAGTTCAATTTGAGTTTTGGTATCATTGAAATTCTTCTCTGGAACCAACTGAAATGTATTACCCTGTTGTGACTTGCAACTGCCTTCTAGTTGAGATTTACTGTTGCCTTGAAGTCTGAATGCTTTCTGATCCTGTCAGTGGGTCAGTCTCCTTTTATGCAAAAAGGTGTCCCCATAGTCCTTAATTCCAAAATTTACAAAGGAATGACACTGCATGTCTGATAGTAAATACCATAAAATATACATTTTTTTCCCAAATTCAAAACTTGGGAAAAAAAAAACCCCCTAAACTATTAAAAACATTTATTTATTACACTTTTAACAAATGCTAATTTTAATCGATAGTACTAAAAAATAGTAAATTTTTATATTACATATGTTCCCTGACCCCTGTCTCTTAAAAAAAAAAAAAAAAAAAAAAAAATCATATTTTTAGATGATGCTTTTGATCTAAATTAGATACCTCCAAAAAATTTTCTTAAAAGAAAAAAGCATACATGATGATTTTAAAAAAAAAAAAAAAGTTTTATTGTCAAAATGTTTGTATTATTTTTATTTATTTATTTATTTTTTTTTTTTTTTTTTTTTTTATGATTCTATTAAATTTTTTAATCATTTCTACTACATTTGAAATTTCTGTTAAGTCTTGTGCCAGTGGGTGGGCCAAAGATTAGTATAGGGATTTTTAATGTTTTTTTTTTTTTTTTTTTTTTCATTAAAAACAGATTGACTTACAAATGAATGGTGTTTGTTTGTTTGTTTGTTTTTTTTTTTTTCTTTTCCTATTTATATTAGCTAAAAGCAGGGCTCTTTGGAGAATTTAAATTGTCAATTTGTTCTTGTCAAAAATTTGCTCTGAGTCATAATGTAATCGTATAATCCTTTTTATCAGCTTTAATAACTATGGCATGTTTTCTAGCATAACCTTAGAGTACATGTTCATTATCGGTTCCCATAATTTTGTGCAATTACCTAAGCTCATGACAACTATGCCTATAATTGAGTCCTTTTCTTTGTATTTCTCTTTGGTCTGGTCATAGGGGAATATCCCAAATGCTGAACACCCCAGGGGGTAGCTCTATCAAAGACAATGGTGGTTTCATTCCCAGTATCTTAGTAAGTTCTCCCCAACATACACTAGACAGATTAATAAGTTTTTGTGCGGTCACTGCCCAAAGTCCATCAGCTATACTGATAGTTTGTGACAACACAGTGTTTGTCAGTATCTCTACTTGGCAATTCTTTTTTTTTAATCCCTTCTCTGTTGTCTTTAAACAGTTCAAGTATACATAGCCTGTCACATAAATAGGACTTAGTGAAGTAAATGTTCCCAAGACATCATCCCTACTTTTCCCTGCTTCTTCTGCTATCGGCATCATAAATGTTGTCCTAGCAGAATTCAAAGCTACATACCCTGCCTCAGTTTCATATCTCATCACTACCTCCTCTTTAGTTTCCCATCTTTAACCTTTCCTTCTCTTAATCAGCCTTCAGCAGGCTGATTGGTCCAGACCGGTGTGCAGCACTTTTAACCCAAAGGTTATGCCTCATCAATACCACTGCTGACCAGCTGGCAGCATCAACAAGTAAATTCTTTCACTCTCTGTGACATGCATTCCACATCTCCATCCTCTTCAACCAACTCCACACTATTATTCTATTGGATGGCTTATGAATGAGATTGCCGTCGTTATGCATTGACAGTGAATTCACCCATCCCATCCTCTTTACTTTTAAGTTTCAATTATCACCTTTAACTATCAATATGATTCTGGACAATCTTCCCTTGAATGTGCACTGTAATTCCTTTCCATGTCACTTGGTCAATTTAAATTTCCTGGCTCATTCGTCAAAGCCAAACAATCAACTTCATTAGTAATAAACCACTATTAACTAAAATATTCTTTATATTTAGATCCAAAATATCAGTCAGATATTTCCTTGTATTTCAAAAATGCCTCACCTCATGGTGACATTACAGGCTAACACTACATCATCCCCATGCCCAGCAACGGAGTGGTCCACACCCCAAAATCGATCTCACCAGTGACATTAAGTTCATATTTATCCAATAATCAGCCAATAGTCTATATTTTATAATGCAATAAAGTAATTCTTTGATCGGTCCCTTTGGTCGAGCAATGAAAGAAAAATAAATTACTACAGCCTTCTTTCCTTTTTAAATGCTCCAGAAAAAGTTTTTACTTCAACAGACAGCTTCTAAAATCTGCCTTCAATTTACCTTTCCTCATCAAAAAACAAATTATTTTAAACTCCCAGCAATAAAATTCTCTCTATAACCTGTTACTTTCTTTTTTTTTCTAGCTTCAGGCTTTAATATCATTCTCTAATGGTGTCTATTACCCCCTTCCTCTCACTATAAGAGATTCTTCATAGAGCTATTCACTATTTCATGTTTCTTGTTTTCCCTCCAGCAGCAGACAACAATTTCTCTCAACTGCTTTTGGAGCCGGGAGAGAGGCATTCCATTCTTTTGTTTCTCAATCACTCTCCATTTTTGGGAAGTTTCAAGCCAAAACCCTTCCATTAACTCCATCTTACTTAGCTGTTTCAGCTGTCCTTGGTGGTAATTTTATGTCCTCATCAACTGACATTGGCCTATCTAGGGTACTCCCTAATGGCACCTCTACACCACTGATAGTTAACACAGGGGTTGAACCATGGCCTTGCCTTGGGTTGAACTTTACTTTTGCCCCCTGTTCATGCAACCAATCTTCACCCAGGGACATCTCCCTACAGAAATTCAGGACCACATAGAATTTGTGGACACTGGTTGTCCTTCCTACCTTCACTGTCATTGGCTTCCTGTCCACCTGATCTATATATCGGGTCTCCTTAACCCATCCTGCAGCTTCAGGCTTTTGTACAGCTCCCTATTAAGGACACCATCACCCCTGTGTCTATCAAGGCCCTCATTGACATTCTTTTTACAACAGCTTTTAGGGAAAGTTCTTCTTGGGTCAGCAAGGAAAATGCCTTGCCTACCTCCCTCTGGGACAATGTCCCTCTCTGCATTCAGACATAGATTCTGACAACAATGGCTCTTCATCATCACTGCAATGCGGGGTCCACAGCTGTTTTCTATGCCGTGGTACATACTCAGGCAGCTCTCCTGAGGTTTATTCTGTCTATTTCTATAGGGACAGTTGGTAGCAAAATGGCAACCTTGGTCACATGCCTAACATCACATCTTTCTTTTGTAAGGGCAACTTCTCTTCAGGTGTCCTGGTTCATTACAGAACCAGGATCTTCTTTTCAGGCAGTTTCTCTTCAGGTGTCCTGGCTTGTTACAGAACTAGCACCTTCTTTCAAAGTGCAGTTGGCAGCAAAATAGTAAACTCTGTTACATACCTAGCATCTCATTCTTTTCTTTCTCACATGGGCCACCCTCCCTCTCGCTTCTGGGGTGGCTCACTGGCGTTTTCCTGGTTCTGTTTTCCAAGGTCAGCCTTCTTAACCTGTATTGGTGGAGCACCTTTTTTAGTCCTACACCATTTAGTTTTATGTCCCCTACGATCACAACTTGTGCAGTCGTCATCTTCAAAATCCAGTCCCCACTTCATTGGGCAGCTGACTGTCCTGCGACCCTCATGGCCACAGCTTCAACAGATTAACCCATACCTTGTGGATGTGGGCTCATAGAACCCATGTCGGAGCAACCAAGCCTTTTTTCCGGGAACCTATTCCCATTCCTCTGTTTCAACATCCTCCTGCTTAATTTTCCTACTCTACATGGGGCCTCCTCTTTCCCACCATCTGCCTGTCTACCTCCTGACTCTGCTCTTGTGCCTTTTTCCTCTTAACCTTCTCCCACACCCCCTGGCTATCCTTGGCCAATGCCACAGACAGCTTGACCGGTGCCTCTTTAATAACATCATACTGTACACAATCATTCTGGAACCCCTCCACGTATAGGTCAGCCAGCTGGGCCTGCATCACTGCATTACTCTTGACCTCTTCCAGAAAGGCCAAAGCGATCAGCTTCTCCACCCTAGCTCCCCGGTGGTTTCGTCCTTCAATTGCATTAATTTCATGATGCTTCTCATTGCCTCAATTGCTGTCCCCTCATCAGCATAGTCCTTTATATAAGTATCTCCTTCAGCTCACCCCAGGTCAACTGGGGACCTCCCACCAAGCAATCCCCTATGAAATCTGAAACTGTACCCACCACAGCATTAAATGCTACATATATTGTTTCCTTATCAGACAGTTCATATATGCACCATCCCTTTTCGATTGACGTTAGCCAATCCTTCAACTTCTTCAGTGTCACCCCCACCCCCAAATGTCAGGACTCTGGGTCCTCCCAGCGATTCCTTCATACCACAAACAGATTGTTGCTTCACCCCTCATCCTCGACAACTAACACTTCAGACCACTCTGGCCCATGGTCACTCATCAAAAAATCAATTCAAATCGAGCAAAATTGAAAATCAGAAAAGATCAAAAAAATAGCAAATCATCTTGGCAAGATGCACAGCTAAAGCATATGGCAAAGCAGAAATATAAAGTAACATTTTATGAATGTGTAGTACTACTTCAGGATAAGTTGGTCATCACAGGCCATGCACATTTTCTCACAGGCCCAAAACATAAGGTATTGTCTTGACAATGTAATAATAAATAATAAAAAAAATTCAAGTTTGTTTCAGCAGTGGATGTTATATGCCACTAGAATGTACATTAAATTTTTTTTTTTTTTTTTTTTTCCCTGCCAGAATATATACAAAAATGGGAAAATTACAAATCCCAAAAATTAAAGGAGAAAGCAGAGAACATAAAAAAAGCAGAGAACATGAAAAAGACAAAACACACTTCATTATCATCAAAAGTGACCAGATACTCTGGGGTCACAAAATTAAGGTAAGTTGATTGATTATTCTGTTGATGGAACAGCCAGGTGCTATCAAGAGACTTGCTCAACTAATAAAGTGAGAATGCTAAAAAAAACTTCCCAAAATAACCAAACAGATTTTGGGAAGTCGATAGGTACAATAACTTTTCAGTACTCTCTTAGAAAACTGTTAATCCAAATAAATGTACAGTTTTTTTTTATTTTTTTAATAATACTATTGAACCTTATATGAAAAATGTTTGTACAAAAGTTAACAATTTTTGTTTTAAATAATGTACCAGAAAAATTGAATACTGTGATTAATAAAAATCTAAGTTATACAGATAACAGGTTTTTATTAAAGATCATGGACAAAGATTGTTTTGATAGTGATTTTTCTTTTGTTTTTTGGACAAGGTAACATATCTTTAGTTTCAGTGTGTGTAAAGCTATCTATACATATATAGTCAAGCATTTTCAACCATCATTAATCCTATCCGAGAAAAGAATATATTATGTTTTGAAACTTAGAAAAAACTTTTTTCCTGTTATGCCATTTGAAATTAAGAACAATATAATTTCAATTTGTGTGTGTGTGTTTCATTTGTATTTTGATTATAGTATATATGTCTGTTTACAGTATTAAGTATATTGAGCTTGTGTTTAATAATTATGGAAGGCTAAAAGATTTTTTTAACGTAGTCCTTTTTACCTTTTTAAGTTTTTTTTTTAGTAATTTTTCTTTACAATTCATAGTAACTTCTTGTCTACTTATACAAGCTGTCTAATAATTGGCAGGAATAATTTGGCTTTGTGTTGATTAATATGAGCTTTTCTGGTTTAATAAATGGCATGTTAGTTAACATTCAAGTGTTGTAGATGTTTCTGTTTATGTTCTAAACTAATTGGAAATATAATTCACACTTTTATTTTAAAGAATTCTGGAATTATGAAGCATTTTATTTCTAATGAAATTAGTTATTTACCATAACTGTATTTGGTCAGTGTTAAGAAAAATAGTAATTCTGAAGTCCTTACCTTTTGTAACATGAGGTTTCTTCAGAAATGATTCAGCTATTTAATATTAACAAAAAAGAAGTCTGCCTTATCTAGATTAGACACACTGCACAAAATATAAAAGTGGTAGTCAACCGAGCTATTCAAAATAGCTGGATACTTTCCAGTCTCTGGAATTGTCAGGGTTTTTTATTCTCACGTTGTCGATTGCCGGTTATTTTTTAATCCAGCTTGTATACATTCAATACTTTCAGGGCTTGTTTACTGAAGGCCTTTTCAGAATGCAGATAGCTTTTGTATAGATCACTTGCTGAATTTTTAGCATCAGTGCCATTTTTTATTAAGTCAACTTAATCACTTAAATTGTTTCAGCCGATATAATCAAAACTTAATGCATGCTCAACATGAATGTGATAGTTGCACAGTACACAAAGCTCACTCAGGCATCTCACTACCAGTTGAATAACCCCATAAGAGAGTATGTGTGTATATATATATATATATATATATATATATATATATATATATATATATATATATATACATATACACACACACACTATAGAATAAACTTTTTTTATTAACAATCAATTTCACAAAATCTTCAATAAAACAATTTTAAAATATTATGGTTGTATGCCCAATATGGAGCAGGTTATTAAATGGTATAATGAAAAAGTTTTAAATCAGTAACCAGTTACAGATTCATCTAATTGTAACTAAGAAATGGGAGGAAATTGTCCCCTCAATGAACATTGCTTAATGAACAATATTATAAGGCAGTGGTTAGATTTGTTGACCACTCTATGGCATATATCGGTTTTACAGATTCTCAATAAAAGCAACAGTTTTACCATCCTAGAATATTATTAAACCTGAACAAATATAGTAACAGCATTGCCATGTTCAAATACATGTGTGGAAATAAAACAAGGAAATTTTGAACCCAAATATTGAATGACTGGAGTTGAAGCTATACTGGAGGGATAAAGTTGTGGAGATAGTTTCAGGAGAAACTGGTAATATTAATATTCTTTGACCCTGTCCAGCCACTTAAATTACATTCTGACTGGATGTATACACACTAAAAATTATTTATTAATGAACACACTGCCTGACTAGAACATACATTCATAGTTTAAAACCAGTTTAAAAAAAAAAAAAAAAAAAAAAAATTGGTGTTGACAAGCCCATTCTGGGCGAAATGGCCATATATCATATGGGGTATTGAATTTTATCTGCTTGTAATTCATATATTCTCTATAATAAATATATTGAGCTTTCTTTTATGGATCAGTTTTTAATATTTTATATTACTAGGATTCACTTGGATTACTTACCACGTATATATATATATATATATATATATATATATATATATATATATATATATATACACACACACACACACTTCTTGGCATAAGTTCTGCTAGCATAGGTACCTCCGTTTATTTATTTGAAAAATCTAATATAGCATGACAAGAACGGTCTGAAAATTAACGAAAAAAATTTTTTCATGATAAAAGTATATTTCATTATTGAGAAGAAACACTAAAGTATTTTTTTGAGTATTTTTTGAAATTTTTTACTCGTTCTTAGCATGTCCAAAATTTTAGTTAAAAAACTTGTTTACAGAAAAAAACGAAAAAGCTCTATATCAGCCATATTTTTTAAAATTTTAAAATAAGTTAAATTCTTCGTTTAAAATTCGTTTAAAAATTAATTATATGTATTTCAATATTTATTCGAAGAAATTTAGAAAATTTGAAGTTTATTTAAAATATTTTGAAAGAAACTTTTACTTACTTTCTTCGTAGAAAAATGTTTTTTAAAGATAAAGAGCCGATCTTCACGTTGCCGTTGATTGACAGAGTGCCAAGTGATGACATCTATAAATTATTGACAACTGACGTGAGATTCAAGTTCTATACGGAAGCACAGAATGGACATATTATTTTTTTTTTAAGCGGACCTACTTAAGTAGTAACTTGTAATATTTAAAGTAAAAAAACTTTCGCCATTACAATTTTTTTTTGTTAACTACTATGTACCATAAGTTTGTTGATATTATCTGGAGAAATTATAAATACTATTAAAAAAATTAAAATACAAGTGCTGCACTGTTGTTTGAGGGCCCATATAGACCCCTCTAAAGTCAATTCAGATTTGCTATTATAAAAAAAATTCTATCCCCAGTAAAAAATAATCAAACATAGTAAAAGTCATTTTGTCACAGCCTATATTCTCGGAAAAAAAAATAAATAAATGGATTTTTATATTTTTACGTAAAAAAAATTACTTATCTGGAAAAATACCAGGGAAAGTTTATCTGAATCCCATGAAACTAGGTATTTTCTGAAAGCAAACATTGTTTCATTTAAAAGTAAAATTGGCCAGTGTAAATGACTGAAAAGTTTTTAGTTTTCTAGAGGCAAAATGTGAATCTTACTTATTATAAAACCCAGGTTTGTGTGTATTACGTTTATTGGATCGAATTTCCTACATTTTTTCAACCAATTTCAACCAAACATTACAGGACTACGATGAAAACTAGATGAAAGTACCTATTTTAACTTAATGAAAATGATGCACACGTGTTTCAGCAGGAACAGTTTGCTAAATTAAGGGGCCGTATACAGCGAAGAACAACCCTTACTAGACAGAAACTCAATCCACGTGACGTTATTTTTATTGCACGCACCAAACTTCCGGTCTTCGTGAGATTTCATTGTTAAACACATTATTGACAAATTAATTTTTTAATATACGAAGACTCATTAGTTTGTAATAAGCTTTGGAAATTATAATCTGTAAATATATATCTACTTAAAAACAACATCCGTTAAGCTGTACACGCTTTTCCATAATTTTAGAAGAATTAACAACATAATGTAAAAATAAAAACAATGGTTGCAGAAATAAAAAATAATTGTAGGTAATTGTTTTAAAAATTCATTTTTCATCAAAATATCTTTTTGCTTTCAGACAATATTGTCCATGTTTATTGGAATAAATAAAAGCAATTAAAAGCTTTTGAAATTAAATAATATTTTTGTTTTATTGAGTTTTTGTATGTTACACTTCAGAGACGATTTTCAGGTAGAAGGGCTCCAACTAAAAAAAAACAAAAACATGATTTTGTTTCCTCAAAGCATTGTGCTTTTAACTGATATAATCACTAAACTCCTAAGAATTGAAATTATAGAGTTTTCGTACAATTAGTTAGAGTGGGTAAATACATATGAAAAAAAAAAAAAATTTCTGCGATGACTTTACTAAAAAAAAATGTATTTATAATAAGTTCCATCATTTGTAAATAGTTTCTGAAAATTTCATTAAAATCCGACAATTATTTTCATTTTTGCAAGATTTTCCAAATTAATGTGTCAAACGGGGAAAAAAACGCGCCAAAATGTTTATACGTTCATTTATCAGCCAAGCTGATAAAAAGAGAAACAAGGTCTTTTAATCAAAATTTACAATGTTCTAAAAAAGAAGGAAAAATTTCAAAAAATAAGTAAAAAATACTTTGATCTTTCCTCTAAAAAGTAACATAAGCATTTAGACGCGAAAATTTTGTTTTCATCGACTTTGGCGTCTTTTTAATCATGCTATGCTCTTTTTTTAGCGATCCAATGGAGTTACCTATGCTAGCATGAATAATGATTTTTTATTATACATCCCCCTATCACTATAGGGGAATAATAATAATAACTCAAATAGTATAGTTACTTTAAGATAGCTGCTCTTTTTAAAGTTTGAAGTAACAAAATTGAATAAAAAAAAAACTTACATAATTATAAGAGAATTAAACATTTGAAAAGGTAAACAGCAGCATTGCATTTGCTTTTCACTTAAAGGTTACAATAGACTCTCACTTTTGTGTAGCTCTGCTACAAATTTATTGCATCATAAAACTTCTGACTATTATTCTTCTGCAGGTGTTCTAAAATGTTTTTTTTTTTTTTTTTTTTTTTTTTTTTTTTTATACAAGTTTAAACTTTATAATAGTTTAATTGTAGTGCATTAAGCTAAAATAATATTCCAATACTATTTAAGTATCAAGACACTGGTTTTAGTTGGGAAATGTCAAAATATGTCAATGTTGAAAAATTATTAAATAAAATGGATTAAAGCAGTATTTTATTTATCTTGGAATTTCTTACTTTTCTGTCCACTCTTATACTTGAAAGTCTTCATTTACTTTACATACTGAGGCATTGATTGTTATTGATGGAGTATTATTACTCTTGAAATCCTTTGGTAGCTGCCCTTTTTGTTGTCAGATTTGATTGGAAAATGTGGTAAATGCTATTTGTTTAAAAGTATATTGAAACCAAAAAAATCTTCACATATGCTTTTTACAGTTTTTATTGTTTGAGTTGATGTTCTATTTATTTATTAAACAGTATATTTATTTTCATCTACAGAATACTTGAGAATTTTTTTTTTTTAGTTTACATCTCCTTCAAGTCTCATTACACAAATATCAGACTTGCAAGAGAACAAATCTGCCTTATGGTAATAATCCTTATCAATTTTACATTAGAAGTTATTGTCCATTCTTTTAAGGATATATGCACAGAAAGTAGCTTTATAGATTTTTTTTTAATATTCTTATAGATTTTTTTTTCTCTCACTTCTGTTTCATAGATTGTGTTTGCATAAATGTTGTTATTCCATAATTATCATGCTTGTTCCAATAATACAGTTTTTTTTTGATGGGGATTATTGTGACTTATTTATTTTTTTAATCTGATTCCACAAGTTGTAAGGAATGTTGAAAATTCTAAAATGGTGGCTTAACTCATTAGTTGATAAAATAAAAATTATTTGTAACAATATATTAAACTGGTTATTGCTCTGTATGTTCAAGAAATTATCTAGAATCTTTAACTTTGTTTATTTTTATTATTTAATTATTCATTACCAAAATGTTTATGATCAAAGATTAATTTCAACTTTGTACTTTTACCTCATTGTTTTTACATCAAGCTCTTTAAAAGTTAGAATTGCCTCAGAATAGTTGGCAGTCTTAAGGTCTCCCAGTTGGCAGGGTAGGGTGTAAATAACTGGTTTTTGGTAAGCATAATTATTTTTCCTTTCTTTTTAATGATTATCAATTTCTTTTATAGATTTGGTTCAAGTGTTAAAAAATATATAAATAACCATGTATCAGTCATACATTGAAGTTACATATTTAATACCATAAAGTGAAATTGGGATAAGTATTATAGATTGGTGGTTGTCATTTCTTTTCATATTTAATATAAATTGTAAAAATATTAGGTACTTAAATAAGTTTTATATATTCTTTGTACTGATAATTACTGCCTGGAAATGAACAGAAAAGTTTACCCTTTCTATTATCTTTTTATTTTTCATTACTTTTAACAAATATCTTCTTTTTTTCTTTTCTTTTTTTGGTGAACCCTATTCTATTAGATATGGAAATGAAAAATCCTCTTTTCAAATTGAGTTTCTCTGTATTAGATTTTATTTTTATTTTATTTTATTTTATTTTATTTTTTTTAGATAATTTACCACTGGCATTTTACTCTATTATAAATTGTTTTTATTTAAAAGACCAAATCTTATATATATATATATATATATAACAATTTCCTTTGTATGGTAATGGTGAAATGTAAATCTCTTTGATTGCAGTCTAATATCTTAACATCAGTATTTTTTGTCTTTCTTTTAATTTGGTTTAGGATTTTTAAGTAATCTCACTATTTATATGTTATTCTAAAGATTTCTTTTTGAATTCTTAATTAAACGTTAAGTTTTTTTTTTTTTTTAATACATTCCAGAATCATGTATTGGGCTTTGTCACTGTAGTTTCTTTAGTTTTTAAAATAAAATTTTAAAAGTCACCAAGAGCAAATAGAATTTGGTTGTATATTCAGTACTTTAACACATGCTATGTAGTTATTGGTGAAACCTTTAACTTATTTTTCCTGTTTAAAATAAGTAGGCAATGTGCTATTTAAATTTATTACCAAATATTTAAAACTAATGATTTAGCCATTGGTATTGTCTGGTTAAACTTTGGTTATTGTGGTTGTTTTGTGTGTCTAAAGTCTACCCAGTAAATATTTCAGTATATGAAAGTAGTTAACAATATCACTAAGGCCATATATTAAATGATTAAGTGTGATTATGCTTGCAATCACTTCATTGTAAATAGGCATATTCCAGTAAAACTTTGGATACTTCAATAAGATAAAAACCTGCCGATATAAATATTTATTTGTAGACCACACAAAATGTTTTCTTCTAAAATCTGCCACTTATAGTTTTGCTACTTATACTAGTGTATATGATCATGCTTAGAGATACATAATTTATAGGCTTTCATTTAATTCATTAGAGACAAGGTACTCTATGTAATATCTTTGAAAACTTTTTCCCCCACTGAATTTTAGATGTTTGCTTATGTTTTATATATTTTATTGAATTCTAGAGCAAAAGACTTTTTAATAAATACAGATTTTTTTTTTTTTTTTTTTTTTTAATCTATATTACTTGGTAACATCAAAGTGTTTTTTAGTATGTAAACTTGAAATAATTACAAATTTGAGCTGGTAAATATCTTTGTATATCTTTGTAAGGGTTTTATTTTTTTTTATTTTTTAACAAATTCTGTTCTTATAACAATCATGCTTAATTTGTAGCATCAACATTTACTGTGACCCTAGAAATAAGGTTTCAAGATTAACTATTGATTTGTATCATTAGATTTCTAAAATATACTATTCATCTCTGGGTATTTTATGAACAATTTATTCTGACAGCATCCTGTATTTATCTGACCAACAATGATCATTTTATATATATATATATGTGTGTGTGTGTGAATTCATTTCTAAATACTAACTGCTATATAAGACTTGTTACATTTGCATATATATTTCATACACTAAATGCAACAACTATTATGGGACTGATGTTTTAACATTGCTGTGGCAAAATAAAATCTCGCACCAACAAATAAATTATTGTAAATATTTCTAATAAAGATATAAACTGAAATTCACTTGGTATATTTAGCATAAATATTTCCCCAAAATTTTACCATTATTGTTTGGTTAATACCAATTTTATACTGAAAATATTGACTTACATAACATCTGATCGCATGTATTTTGTTACTAGTGAAGTTTCTGTAAACATTTTAAATTTTAAAATTTACAAAGCATGTTTTTAAAATATCAAAAAGAATAATGTACTGATAAAAAAGTTAGATCTGACACTTCAACAGTTTTTGAGCATTTGACATCAATGATCGTAGACAAAAATGCACTGAAAAATCCTTGAGTTTGCAGGATTTGGCCTAAATATTGATGAGAAAACTAAACAGTTTCAGTATTTAAATCTGGGAATGTTGTTATTATATCAAAATGAAATAAAAAGGTAGAAATTATAACTAAACTTCAAATTGAAAATCTGCCCCTCTCCTCATTATCAGTGACGACTTTGAATTTTTTTTTTTTTTTTTTTTTTTTTAACCTCTTGAATTATGCAGTAATAGTTGAATACATTAAAAAATTGATTTTTTTTTCTATTATTAATGAAAACACAACAAACAAATATGGAAAAACAAATAATAGTTTAATAGGGCTTAATATATAGTCAAATAGCTTCATATAAGAGCCATTAGACAAAAATGATGGTCGCAATTTCTGACACAAAAATTTGGCTATTATGTGCTGGTGCTTCGCTTCAGACCCATACACAGATTGGGAAGCTTCTGTTATAACTAGACTGCCTGTTCCACGCCTTTGAGAATGTGAGGGAAAATCTGGCAAGTCAAGCTTCATACCCTTTAATAATGATTCCCGAAGTTCATTTTCAGAAATTTCTTCTGTGATTGGTGGTTCACAAACTCCACTTAATGACAGATCTATTGTGTCCAATGTATAGCTTTAAAATTTATAGTTGTCATTCTTTTTAATCTTTTCTTGGCTGGCTCCCCACTCCTGAAAGAATATAAAAATTAATTTGAGTTAGTTAAAAAAAAAAAAAAAAAAAATGCACTCTGTACTGCTTTAATATTTATGGTGAAATTAGATAAAATCCTTAAAAATGATTCTATAAATTGGCATAACTAATTTAGTCAGTTTTATATGAATAAATATTTACTTACCTAATGGACAAAATTCTTTTTATAGCTTCTGCCCTCATTTCCAGTTCATCAGATTTGACCATTGAATATAAGATATTTTCAGACAGCAAGGCAAAAACATTGTATTGTATATTTTTCAATGTGATCTGTTGGATTTCATTTGGTTGCTTTCTAATCCTTTGGATCATATTGAAAATCTACATTTGCTGATTGTGGAACTTATTTCTTTTTCAAACCAGCAAATGTCAAACACATTCACAATAAAATTTATTGAACTGGAGTTTGGTTGGAAGATTTTGTGGGTATGCATCACGAGTCCATAAACACATCAGCCTGATGGTTAAAGTTAACCACCTTGCCTAGTTTAATGGACCAATTTTCTATGATGCAAATCTAGAGTCCACCTTACCTCTAGAAATACCCGCTGTATATTCATAAAGGAGTCTTTGGTCACAACTAAAGGTATCTGCATTTTCCATTTTAAAAATAGAATCCAGAGGACTGCCAACAGCTGAAAATGATATTTGGGGTAAATTATGGTAATCATTTGCACATAATTTACCCAGTGGACCATTGAATGTGTTAGGGCTTTTTGTGGTACCATGTAGATGTTTAAAAAGTTTATTTTGGTGCAAGGAGCAACCAGTTGTGTGAGGATTTCTGTTAAGTTTTCTTTCTAGAAGTGCAACAAATCCATATTCACATTCTGTATTGGCATTAGTGTTGTCAACAAGGATAGCCTTGATAGTGTTCACACTATTGAATTCATGCAAAACATCACATTTGTTCAGCAAGAACAGCACCAGTTGCACCAATATTAGGAAGAACCCTATGTGTCAGATATTCACTTTCATATGTCATCTCAGTTGTGACCATCAAGTGGCATTCTGGTTCCTTGTGTTTTGTTTTTTTTTTCCAGAGTTTTCTCTCCATTTTCCTCCACTATTTCCTTGTACATTAGTGTGTCTTTGACAGTTCTCCCATCAACTCCAATACAAAGAAGATTTTCCAACTTTTCATCATGCTTTTGATGGGTATTTGTTTTCACTTTAGCCTATTTGTTTTATTGGGGATAAGAAGGCCCATAGCCCTCAAATCCAAGAGCAAGGCATTGGCAAGGCTGTCTCCAAGATTGGAAGATACATCACCCCTGATCAATAGCATACCGTGGAATTTTGATAAGGCTATAAGGCCCTTTGGGATGCTTTTTCCGACCATTTTTATTAAAATATCTGAAAAAGAAAATATATGTATTATCAGAAATTACACAAAAATATTTTTCAAAATAAATTTGAAAATAAAGTTCAAAATACATTATTAAATTAAAAGTAATGTTTACTTACCTAAAAGTAGAGTTCTGAGATTAGCTTGTAAACAGGCTTTTTAATAAAACACACTAACTTTGAAAATATAAACAAATTACAATAATTATAAAAGTTGGATTTTTTTAAATAGTTAAGTATATTTTGATAAAAAATACAATAGATATTTGTACTAGTTAAAAGTGTAAACAAAAATAAAACAAACTTACAAGAGGAGGTAATTACTACCAGTAAATACCAAAGAAATATCCAGTAAATAAAACGGCGTTTGTAAATAGTTATTTATATTTTAAACTAAATATTTTAGTGTGTTTTATTTTTTTTTATTTTTGGTAATTTCATTTAATTTATTAGTCTTTTCTTTTCATTAAGACTCTGTTTTAATTTAACTTACACATGTTTCTGGTGACACCAATATAATGATAAAAATCGTAATTTAGTTTGTCTTTTAAGTTTGTTTCCTCAAATAAATATGAAGTTTTGAAGAAAAATATTTTTTATGGTAATTTTTGACATTATTTTGCAACTTTCCTCAAGTTTTTTTTGCATTTCCAAAATCGACCTACCCGTGTGTGGATGAGTTTAGCCTAAGATATGGGCAGGCAAAAAAATCCTTAAAAATGAGGGCACCACAGCAGTGATTAAGGGCACTGCAACAATTTTTTTTTTTTTTTTAGAATTTGCAAAATTTGTTTTTTATTTGTAAAAAGTAATATTAACACAAAATCTTTAAAGGGAAATTGATGAAAATAAACAAAAAGCTTTAAAATCAAATATTTTTATTGACAGATGACATAGATTAGCAATGATACATTGCAGTGGAACATTGTCCAAAAAAAAAAAAAAAATCAAACATTACAAAATTATTAACTTAGAATATGTTGTGGAAAGAATGAAATTGTTGTATTACTATGTAAAAATATAAAGCTTTTTTAGCATAAGATCAAAATGGTTATTGAAACAAAAAAAAAATGTGTACAGAAAATATCAAAATGATCCTTTACTTTCCGACATGAATATTAATTAGTAATTTTTTATCAATAAAAATATTTTAACAACTAATTTTTGTTACCTAGCATTCTGAACTTCCTCTATCTACTCAGGAAATTTGTCAGAAGTGACAAACATTTCTTTTCTATTATTTTAGATTGGGGTGGTCTGTTTGCAGTATAAATACATCAAACTGATCCCTGACTTTTTGACATACATGGAATTTTCTTTACTTGTTTGAAGGGACCTGTCTATTTAAGTATTGCTGTTTTAAAATGAAACGTATTATTACTATGTAATCTTATATATAAAGTACAGTGTATATGTGTGTGTGTTTGTGCATGTCCAAGCAACTCCTCCACTCCGACTAGTCAAATTTTAGTAATTCATAGCTCATTCAAATGCCCTAGAAAAGTTAAGCACAGGGAATGATTTTCATTGAGCTCAGATTCAGGGTTGCCTGATTATGCAAGGTTAAAAATATATATTAATACATTATACTAGCCATTAACGTTGCTTTCATGGTTCAAGGGGAGTGACTTTTTTTTTTTTTTTTTTTTATCCAAACTTGCAATGCACATTTTACTATAAACTAGCTTAAAAGCCACCCTATCAGGCTGCATGTAAGCTAGCTCCCATGCGGACTCTTTGTTTGGCCATCATCACAATAACTAGGAAGGTGTAGATGCGAGAGGCATCAATAAGCTACAGAAGAACTCAAAATTGTTCGCTGCATATAAGTATTGAATTAATGTTTAAGTTTACCTTTTAAAAGTTCAACAATAATTCATCTGCTGCCACTTAATTTAAAGATGACTTGATTTATGTAGATCCTTATTTTCCATAGAAATTAGAATTGGTTATACATTCAACATTTGAAAAGTTAGAGAAACATAATAGCTAATTAAGTAAAACCTATATTATGGAATCTATATGAAATTGGAGCTTAATTCTCCCACAAATTCTGAAATTAAAAAGCCGCGGCTCTACTTTATAGCAATTTGGTATTTACTCAACCCTCCACAAAGTCGTGTTGTGATGCAAAGTCAATTTAATGTGGGGAGCCCAAGTGCATACACCTGGGCTAGGAACAAAAATTCCCTGTGCTCCCACAACCATCAGTTGCGCTGGCCTTGGTGAGAGCACTGATATCTCTCTCTGGTGCAATGAGAGGATATGGTCTCAAGCAGCTGCTCCCCAGAGCTGGGTACCTCTCAGTATAATTTTCCTCATTTGAAACTCTGTCCAAAGCCAGACACAACCTAGAGATGATAAATAAACTTGTTACAAACTATTTATAGTAAGTTACCCACTAAAAGCTCAATATCTATATTTTATATTTTTACTTCTAGGCAATATCATTCTTCAGGTTTAATTTGCATATTGATTTAAAAAAATATTTCTTTCATTAACTCTCCTTCATTACTGTTCTTTTATTTGAGGATTGTTTTGATTTTCAGATAAAAGAAATAGTTCTGTTTAGAAATATCGTCTTATATAGTGCAGAAAAGTGTTTGAAATTGGCATTTTACTTGGCCTTCAAAATAAGTTGTTATCTATTTGTAAAACTTTCCTTAACTTGCAACTTTCCTTAACAAGCCAATTTATGAATGAAATCTTCATTTCAAATTTTTGTTTCAAAGATTTCAAGTAATGGATATATCTTAATTTGCAAAGCGTGTGTGTATACACATACGATTATTTCATTTCTGGTGGACATAAATGTTGCAAGATTGGAATAAACTTCTATTTGTTGAAATTGCTTTCATCTACCCCCTTTTCTTTGAAAATATGTCTACATAGAGCTCAAGTCAAAATTTTTCTCAGAAAATCACCTTGACCACCTCATTAAAAAAAGTGTAACATTTTTTTTGTTCTGAATTTAAAAAAAAAATTTAGGGCACTGCAGCATAACGTCATTTTATATATATATATATATATATATATATATATATATGTTAGAATAATACAACCTATCATAAGTAAACTAATATACACAATCTGAAATGATTGAAAATGACCTTGTGATATTTAACATCAGGCTTTTCTTAAATTTAAAATCATAATCTTTATGGAATATCAAAGTCACACTTAGTTGATTAAGTAGTTAGTTCGAATTTCTATTTCTTTATAAACATACATTTTTATAAATGTTGTTGATAAAAAAAAGATGTGGATTTTATTATCCTATTGTATTTAATTTTTATTATGTATAATAGAACTTAAGTACAATTTTGACCTCAATAGATGTTTTTATCTTTTAATTATGACCAACTGTTCAGAAATAGAAGTTAGATTTGTATTATGCTTACTCCATATTTTATGTCCTATACTGTTTATACATTTCCTGCTTGTCTAATTACAGGAGACAGACATTGGCTTCTTTTGAAAACAAAACACACATGGATACCAGAAGTCGATTGTCACTTGCACCATATCTTCAGTCCAGAACTGGCTTAAAAGATTTGAATTCTGACAGAAAGAACATAAAAGCAACCAGCAATATGAAAACGATATCCAATGCACAGAACAAATTGTCAAAAGAAAATAAGCAAAATATTCATGAAGCTGCCAAATTGGTGACAACTTCCAAGTTTCGATGTGTTCCTAGCAGAACAGATTCAAATTTCATAAGACGTAAGACATTGGATCCCAATTTCAAGAAGAGCTTACCAAAGGAAAAACCAGTTGCAGACCAGATTATTTACAAATCCCCTAAACATACCAAGAAGGAAGTCCCATTACAAAAGGAGTTAAAAACATTATTGGTATCTACCAACTTGGGAACACCAAACACTGTAAAAATTCCCAAAATCTTGCAAGACACTTATCAAAATGAAGAAAATGTGAAGAAAGTTAAACGACGTTCAGTAAAATTTGCAGCTTCTGAAAATTCAAGTAAACCATACTCCCACAATCAGTCGAAATGTTTAGATGAAAAAAGGTAAGTTTGTGGATATCTATATCCAAGAGGATAGAATACGTGTGTGTGTGTGTGTTTTTTTTTTTTTTTTTTTTTTTTTTTTTTTTTTTTTTTGTGTAGGTTTGATTAATTTTGGTCATGGTTATGATTCCAATACAATAAACTATGCTATGGAATATTAGTATTTGATCCTTTTATTTATATATTTAACAAAGTGGGAAAATAGAATAAAAAATAAGAGAAAGCAATTTACTAAGGCAAGAATATATAGAAGGTGCTTTGATTGCTAGATCATCCACAGTAAATGTCCAGATTCTTACAACATTTCACTTTTCTTAACAGATCTATTATTAGAATATGGGGTACTTTAATAATAGGAATTATGGAAACCTGAGTGAAATTAGCTCAACTACATACCTGGATACATCTAAAAATTTTAGACTTTTAAAGTTACCCCCCTTTTTTTTTTTTTCTTTTTTTTTTTTTTTTTTTTTTCTTTTCATTTTCAGTGCTTTCTGTCTATGCATAATTATAAGCAATGTTTGCATTCTTGTACTCCCACTTCTCTTCCTACATATATGGAATTCCATCAGCAAAAATGTTGCTCTAGTCTGAAGTCTTAAAGGCAGAATGCATCACACAGAATTTTTCCCACTTTGTCATTAACAAATTACTCTGTTTTTGTGACAGTTTTTCTTTTTCTGACAAATCACTTTTGTCAAGGGTTGAAAACTGGATTATTCAAAAAAATTGTATCAACAGCAGGTGATACAAAGAAGAGATTTCAACCACCCAAACAATGTTAAATATGTTCATGACTCTCATCAAAATTATAGAAAAATCCTTTTTTAACAGAAAATAATTTCTGAAAACAACTAATGTCTATTTCCAGTCAGAATTTAAAATGCAGTTTCTGCATGAATATATCTTGTTGGTTATAAACATTGGAGTATGAGATATCTACTTGTATGTATAAAACCCAATATATCCACTTTTGCATGTATGGGGCATTTCACACAGCTTGCAGATATAGAAAGAGTCAGTAATCTATTTACTTCTGCATGCCAAATTTTGTATTAATGAATGGGCAGTAAGTTTGGATAAAAAAATACTTTCTGAATTAAATACTTTGTCTTGTTTTGAGAATAAACTTCAATATGTTTTTATGCATAATCAAAAATTAATAACAAAAACTGCTTTAGATTTTTTAAAAGAAACCTTTCCTTTTATTCCAGATAGGAATGGATTTTTTAAAAAATCTTAAGCATATTGAAATACTCAGTTTAAAAAGACCAAAAAAACTAGTATTTTATTTTTTATTAAGTAAATTAAGGATGTAAATGTCTTAAATGATAATTTTCCTGTTTTTGTAACAGTTTCTTATTGAAAAGGATTTTTTATGATTTCAGAGAGAAAATGAATGAATGGCTACGCAAGAGAGGCAAAGCTCCAGTTACCAACAGACACAGCTTATGCTTCTGCAAGCAGGCCCCTGACCATGATGGTCCCCGATGTAAAAGAACATTGACTAAAGAAGAAATAATGATGCAGGTAAGCAATAACTGCTTTTCTCTTCTGGAAATAGTACCTATGATAGTGCATTTTGTTGCTTTTTTGCTTATTGACTACTGTATTTTATGAAATGCAAGTAAATGCCACAGTTTAAAGAATTCATGCTAAGAGCCTTTCATATACTGACTACAGCATATAAAAAATTTTCAGCTTCTGGACCATATGCATGTTTCATCTATTATTGAGTTTCTATTATTTATCATCTGAATTCTCTGATACACAGAAATTATTGGCACTCATCATTATAAATTATCATCAAACTTCCTTTGATACTTCTATGAAGCTTCACCACATTAGGTGTTGCTGCTGTAATTTTTGTTGCAAGTAGGTTTTTATGGACTGGTGTTCCCAGGCCTACACCTAGTTGGTTTTTAATTTATTTTTTATTTTTTTCCTTCTCTGAGATTGGTTGCCAACCAAGTATAGAGGGCCCAGTCTGCTTTTGCTGTTTATCCCATAGCTGGGGGGTGAAGAAACAGAATTGTACCTTTCCTAAGGGTTTTAATATGAAAGTGAATGCAATGAACTTTGATGTAATTTGAACTCTGCATGCTAATTCCACTTTTCATGCTGATAACCACTATACTGCACACACAGTCTGTTGTTGTTTATGTATTTTGTAGAAGAAAAAACTTGATGATGAGAAGCATAAAGTTGCAGAATGTGATCAGGAAAACCTTGAAAATTGTGAAGTTAAAAAAGATGAACATCTCTTTCCAAAAATGGAAATACCTAAAGAAACACTTCAAGAACTTAACGAGTCTGAGCAGATGGATCCTGTCATTCAAGAATGTTCTATTTTGTTAGATGCTGTAAGTTTTTGAAATTTTTAATCTTAACATAAGCATTATTATACACTGGTTTATTCAAACTAGTATCCTAATCTTGATTGTTTAGTTAAATCTTAACTGTTGTATTCTCCAGGATTATTCCAGAAATATTACTGAATACAACAGATACCTGTTGTATTCAGTAATATTTCTGGAATTTTGAATTGAACCCATTATTCAATCCACATAAGTTGACAGCTTTGATATTAAAGAAAAACAAAATATTTTGATGATTATTCACATTATCCTTAAAAACTTTCTGTTTTAAAATTCTATAAATAAACATTTTTTCTATTTTAAATTTTAAAAAATAATCTTCTGGTGATTATTGTTGTTTTGGTCATGTACTAAGCACAAGTCAAAAGTCTGTTTCTGGTTGCATAGATGCTAGCTAACGATTTGCCATATTGATTTGCTGATCATTATCTTCACTAAAAACTCCTTTTCTAATGTGAAGTTCACTGGTCACACTGCTCTTAATAACTAAATGTCAATAGCCATGGATCTTCCAGTACATATCAAGTACAAAGAGGTGTTAATTTTTATCTAATATGTAAATTCTTAATTCCAAATTTTTTCAATGTTCTTGATGTTATTATAGGATGTTTCATTTATCCATCTGTCAGGTGTATAATGTGTAAGAAAAGATAAGAAAACCTGTTTCTTTACAAAATGGTAACGGAAATATTTGCTACTACATCAATTGGATCGGTTCATTTAAGCATTGATACGCAGATAGGTGTCAGTAATGGCTTTATTTAAACAAGTCAGTTTAAATATAGGGGAGTTTCTCAATACCTTCTTTGTTAAGCAATTGTTGTCAAAATCTGTATTGTCCCAACTTATTTATCTGGCTAACAAATTAATATTTGCTGCCTTCTTTGACTTTCTCACCCTTCAGTGATGTTGCTTGTTAATTATGCATAATGCATAAAAGAACATAAGATTGCAAGACCTGGAAGATGAATCAAAGCTTATTGATTTATTTCTTAACAACAGCTTAAGGATCCTCAAGATCAGATAGCAAGACCATGTAAAAATGACAGAATGCCTCTGTAGAACCCCTTAGTGTTCATAGTGTTCAAGTAACGCAAAGATGGAGTCTCATCATCCACACTTTAAGGCAAGACCCAAGCAATGTAAGCACTAACCAGGAGACCAGAAGAAAATGACTTAAAGCTGTCTTTAAGAGGATAACTTGATTCCTCTTAGTTTTTTTTTTTTTTTTTTTTTTTTTTCAATTAAAATCACCCCAAACAAGGCAGTAAAGCCATTAAAACACAAGCGGTTACTGGATATGAAAGAGTTAGAAAACAGAAGTATTATTGAGGAGAAAGAACAATAGAAGAGTAATCAGGTTGATAGAATATAACAATTGACATTGCATTTAAAAAATTTTAAGATCAAACTTTACTGGAAAGCAAGAAGCCTGAAGAGTTCCTCAAGCAGGAAGTGCAAGCAAAGAAACTGTTAGCATAGAACTTACAGTTACATCGAGCTAATTCAACTGTAAATTGATAGAACCTTGTTGCTAATCTACTACTGCACTTAAACTCATAAAGTCTCGGTACCATTGCAAAGAGCTCATTCAAATAATTACCATGAAAGTATTTGTAGAAAAGGTACAAATGGGAAAGTGACTGAAGCGAAGACACCAGTTCAAGATCAGTAATATTGTTAATTCATCTTTGGATTTTATCAAAAATCTCTGAATATATAGCAGCAGCAACAGACCATATGTAGCAGCAATATTTCAGGCTTGGACGAATGCTAGATTTATAGATATATAAGATAGATTCAGGCTAGAAAAATTGTCTAGCATGACACAATGAACTAACTTTTCTTAGCAGCGATTCAATATAGTCTTTCCACTTCATGTCAGCTGAGAATATTAACCCAAGAAGGTGCAACAAGTCACTCTCATGTAAGTTAGCATCAGCCATGCTGATGGAAATTATAAAGGGGTCTTTCCTATAATTAACAGATGCTTTTTTTTCACATTTGCATGGGAATTTATAAATGCAATCTTTTATCAAACCCTTCTTCCATGAAGGACCAGCTCTTGTAAGGAGATCACAAAGTATGATTTTACTAGTGAAAACCATAATGTAAAATGCCACCTTCTGGCTAACATAAAAACAAATAAATTCAGTTATATGAACAAAATTTGGATCATTAATGACTTCTTTCAATTATAAACAATTATTTTTGTTTACATATTGATTCAATTTTATTTCAGTAATCATAACATAACTTGTTCTTTTTATATATGATGCATAATCATCTTCTTGTCCTGGGTATGACAATAAACTGCATCCTGCAGCAAGGCCTCTGATCAGTAGGTGGAACAGCCTCTTAGTTGCTGTTGTTCCCGGGTCCACCTTGTTAGGGGTGCCAGCTATGGGTAAATAGTTTCCCCTCTCTCTTGATCTGGAGTTGGAATACTAGGAAAATGTAAGAATGGGTTTTTTGTTATAATACCATCAACACAAATTGCAGTATACAAAGTGCACATTCGCAAAACCCGATTTCAAAAATCTAAAATTTCCCCTAAATGGGGCTACCCGTTTGCTATAGGTGGCGACCTGTGATGCCTGGGGACAGAGTCCTGGTGTAAAATGACCAGAAGTTTCCACAACACGTCATTTCAGTCCCTACCTGGGATAGATGGGTGGATGGAATAGCCCAATCCATTCCATTTGACTAGTCACATAGTGGCAAGGGCTAGTTGGGATGATAGATAATGGGTCAGACAGGGCCACGAAACCTTACAATGTCGTATGATGTAAGGCTTACATCATGCTATACTTGGGTAGATATGGTGGGGTAGTGCAGGGGTGCTCGTATCCACTCTCATCACAACTATACTGTCTGTGTAGCCTTGGCGGATTAGGGCGAATGGGATATTTTTCCAAGTGGAAAGTATTTCAAATTAGTGACCCATTCAAAAAAGATGGCATCTTTGTTTGGAAGTACTTATCAATGTGAACAACTTTTTTCAAAATTGAATAAAACTAAGAACAATTTGAGAACAAGATTGACTGATAACCATCTTGATGATATCTTGCTCTTAGCATCAACAAGTTTGAAACCAAATATTGAGACACTCTCAATTAATAAAAATCACCAAGTGTGCCATTAATTCTTTGGCTGTTGGTGATAGCTTAACGCCGATGCTATGTATTTATAACCAAATGATTCCACCAATATTTTCAATTGTATAAATAATATTTTTTGACTACTACATTCATCTCTTGTTAATATAAATTATTTTTATGTATATTCAACACTTGTGATTAAATGTGAATATGCAGATCTGTCAACACTTCTCAATTTAACTACATCATCGACCTTCAAATGAAATTTGTTATGTCATTTTCCATAGAATGTCTACACATCTCAGTGCACTAAAAATATTAGACTGCCTGTTATCTTTCATGAGACTTATTTTACCAAGTTGCGTTGCCTATGTTTAATGTCAAATAATGGATACATATTTGTTATGACCCTTGGCTACATTAAAAGATAACAGAAGCAAAAGGAACGATAAAGTGAAAGAAGCCAGGGAGGGACTGACATGCGAGGTAGCAGAAATCTAAAGACAGTTAAACATACACGCATTATACATACATGCCTCATGAATGTGTGGATGATACCGCATGTGTACGTACGTAAGTGTATATGTTTGCAACTATTTGTACTCATATGTATGGCTATATGTGCTTCGTTTTTGTGTGTGTGGTTTGTTTGTGGAACAATTTTCAATAACAGTTTCAAACCTACACATCATAATTTCATCCATTTCACTTTGGTTGATTTTTTTTCACTTTGAAGTATTTTGACGTTCCTTGAGGAAAAGTAATTTTTGTTAGGTGTTTTTTAATTTTAGATTTTCTTTTGTTTTCCTGATTTCTCAATGTTTATTTTTCATTATGGTTTTAAATATTTAGGTTGACAGGGGTTTGCATATGTAATTTTCCTTAATTTTTTCATTAATGGCCTTCATCTGGCCCGCGACCCGTCATTTCAACATGATGCTATACTTGGGTAGATATGGTGGGGGAGTGCAGAGGTGCTCGTATCCACTCTCATCACATCTATACTGTCTGTGTAGCCTTGGCGGATTAGGGCGAATGGGATTAGTCCACCCCGATAGCATCCCTTAAGAAGGAACTCTGGGTTGGGTGGGGAGCACAGACAGCAAATACAAAAATTAAAATTATATGGCTCTCTCTTATAAGCGAACCAAGCGACAATATGAGACTTCTGAAATCAAAAATGAAATAGAAAAAAATGAATTTCCAACTTTCATTATTGTAGAATCAGTAGAGGGTGATATATCAAAAGTGTCTCCTTTTCGTGTTGCAAAGAGTTATTTCAGACATGATCAAACTACAATCTGTTAAAAAGTAAAGAAAAATAATACTCTATTAATTCAAGTGATATTCAAAAAAGAGGCAGAGAAATTGTTAAAAATCAAGCATTTTGACAACAATAAAGTTAAGGCCTACCTCCATCAATTTCTTAATTCATCAAAAGGAGTAATAAAATTCCCAGAACTGTCATTTTATTCATCAGAAGAAATTGAAAATGATGACACCCTAAAAAAATCAAGGAGTAACAGATGTGAAAAGAATACAAGTAAAAAGAAATGACACAGTAATAAACACCAACACACATATTTTGACATTCAACAAACCAACTCTATCAAAAGAAATAAAGATAGGTTACACAATAGCCAAGGTAGTCACACATTCCTAATCCCCGTAGATGTCATAAATGTCAAAAATTTGGTAATTTTCAAAATGTTTGTACGAGAACATCGGTCTATTGAATATGTGGGGAACTGGAAACTGAGCATAATGAATCACCTTGTGAAAGGCCTCCTTTATGTCTAAGCTGTAAAGAAAAACATTCAGCAGACTCCAAAGAGAGTAACATTTGGAAAAAGGAAATAATTAGAAAAAAAATACATGCAAAATATCTCATTCCAAGAAGCCAGAAAACAGGTTGAATCTAATTCACTTCAAGCATCATATGCAAATATCACTAAAATATCAAATCAACAAAAAGACATATAAGAAAAGAATGCATTAAGAAGCCAAGATCTTATAACTCTTATTAATGAATTATAAAGTTTAATAGAACTTCTAAAATGTAATATATTACTCATAAATCAAATGCCCATAGACAAAAAGTATCCTGTCCCGTCAACCTCAAACAAAAATGTCTCTACATGTACAAAACAATTAAATCAGGAAATTCCAAACCAAAGTACAAAAATCCAAGAAATAGAAACCTCTAAATATTCTCAAGGGAATCAAAGGTACATAAAAAAATAACTTAACTATTAGTGAAGAATCAAGAGAAATGGACTTAGAGGAACAAAACTTTAGCCCATCACAAACAAGGGAACGGTCATCATCTATACAAAGATCATTAAAAGAACCTAATGGATAAACAAACTCTATACCATCAACCGCAAGCAAAAATGACTCTACATCTACAAAACTATTAAACCTGAAAAATCAAAACGAAAAAAAAATTATTCAAGAAATAAAAACCTTGAAACATTCCCAAGAGAATGAAAAGATACAAAAAAAAAAAAAAAAATAACGAAATGGTTATTGAAGAACCAAGGAAAATGCACATAGAGGAACAAATCTCTAGCCCATCACAAACAAGGGAAAGATCATCATCTAGACAAAGTTCATTAAAAGAGCCAAATGGTAAATCTAAGGGAGCAAAATCAAACGAGAAAGTAGAAACAAGACGCTAATAGTCTGAAGTGTATAGAAATGATGGACACTTCACCTATCTAAAAAAAAAAAAAAAAATTGGACATGTAAAAATTCATAATTCGTAATACATAATCAAGATGCAAAACCTTATTCAATGGAATTGTAACTGGGGTCAAAACACTATGAAAGTGTAAAAATAGATTTTAATACCAGAAATACTTAAAAAAAATTGTTGCCAGCAATGCATTTTTGAAAAACAAATATTACCAGCAATATATTTTTGAAAAGAAAAATATATATTACCAGCTATACATTTTTTTGAAAAAATATTACCAGTGATACATATTTGAAAGAAAATTATTACCAGAAATAGATTTTAAAAAAAAAAAAATTACCAACAATAAAAATTTTGTTGGCATTAAATAACACATTGAGGTTGATATGCCATAAAACCAAAATAAACCAAAGCATAATCATCTTCAACATTGGGGAAAAAAAATTCTATTTTCTTCCGCAAATTAGCTTTTTTGCTGCTAAGGCCACCCTTCTGATTGTTAATTGTATATCTAATAGGAATTTACTTTGCTTGCATTTGTTTTTTGTTTGTGTAAATGAACTTACATATGCACTTTTTTTTTTTTTTTTTTTTTTACTTATATGAAAATTTATTACATGCAGGGTTGCCCTTCAAGTAACATCTTAAATTGGCTGAAAGAAATACAGGATCGTTTACCAGCAGTGATGAATTCTGCAGAGTTTTGGTTGCTGAAAGCTCGTGTTCATGCAATTGACAAAGACATAGATAGTCTACTGGAAGTATTCAGCAATGCAATGAAGCATAGAGCTACAGTAAGCACTGTTTTTTGAAAACTTTGAATAATCTAATAATCTATATATTAGGTACCACCACAGAGAATGTGATACCTAAGGTTTAATATGAATTTTTCAAAATGAAAAAATCTTTCTTGAAGCTTTTGTTTATTCAAGTTTTAAATTCAAGCTAATACATTAAATTTAATATTTCCAATCAGCAAAATATTTTGCTGTATTTCATAACTATTGACTGGAAAGTTTTTTTTTTTTTTTTTTTTTTTTTTTTACTAAACTGGCTAATTTCCTCTTAATAATACCAAACATTAACAATGAAACTATTTTTATCAAATTTGGGACTTTTTTCATCGTGATGTACCTTCTTTCTTTCTTTCTTTCTTTTTTTTTTTTTTTTTTTTTTTTTTTTGCAAATTTTTGGAGGTACCTAAATCTTTATAAAATCTTATTTAATGCTTTTTTGAAGCTTTATTTGAAGCTAATATCAAGAGATAATCACTGCCTATGTTAATTATACATCTAGTTTTATACTTGGTCAAACCTATTAAGCTTTTCTGTTAATAACAGGTGGGTGACAAAGGTGTAAATTTTCTTATTTTCTTTGAATTGTTTCAGCAGCTTTCAAATTAAATATAGCAAATGTTGGTAAATAAAACATGGAAAATAAATGAAGCAGTTATTACCAAGTTGAAAAGGAAAATGGATTCATCCATTATAGCTTCAGTTACACTAGTTATTTATCAAATATGTGTAAAGAATAAATACTCTAATTTGGAGAGATGCTCAAGCAGCTTAACCTTTATTGACATGAAATAGACCATCAGAGTTCAAACTCTGGCCTAGTCTGTTGCATTCACCTCGCACTAATTCTTTTGGGAAATTCATTAAGTCATCTCTACTCACCCAGCTGTGAGTTAAAACAGCAAGACTAACTAGGCTAGGATAATTACTCTGAATTCAAAACTGGAGAAGGAAATGGAAAACCATATCTCTCTTTTTCCCAATGAGGCATCTGAAGAACTATGATCATTTAAATTCTGAAAGACATCATTTTAAAAAAAAAATAGGGAGTGGGTATGGTCATAAATCCAATCGATCTCAAGATTTAGAATTAGCTTTTTATTTAGTAATATAAGAAATGAAGGAAATGCCATTTAGTTTCAAATTGATTATTTTTAGTTGAATATAGTATATATTAACAAATGCGCAAAATAATAATAGTAATTAGTTTTAACCTTCTTTAAATCTGTTTATTTCACCGGTGCTATGTTTGTCAGTCACATCGGTGTTTAGATGCTAAGTATTTCTCAGTTTTATGCTAACTACAGGCTAGAGTTATGAAAGCAAAATATAACGGGGCTGGCATCCCACTCTCACCCCTTCACTTTTGAAACTCCTAAATGTAGCCATCTCTTCTACTCCGATAGCTTCATGTCTCGCACCTCTCGCCTGTGGAACTCCCTTCCCTATTCCAATTTCCCTGAGAGCTATAATCTCCAGCTATTCAAATGTAATGTCAATCGACATCTCCAGTTGCCTTGATCTATCCACTACCCTCATCCTTTCTTCTATCATTCCTATCTGATCTTGCTCCAAATTTTCTGTAACCCCTTGCGTCCTAGTGGCTTCCCGCCTCGCTTGGGGTGAAACACTTAAAAAAAATTTTTTTTTTTTTTTTTTTTTTTAAATCATCACTATTTTGTCTACCTTATTTAAATAACTTTGTATTAATTATATTTTCTGCTTGAGTACATAAGTTTTTTTGTTTGTGTTTTTTTTTTTTTTTTTTAATCTATACAAAAAAAAAACATTGCATATATTGAGACCCCCCCCCCAAAAAAAAACTATTAAATGTAAAACTGTCAAAAGAAAACAAAAACAGCTATTTTAGCAACCCAATTCCCCTATTTAGTAATAAGATAAGCCATTGTTATTGTAATATGAGGCATTTTTGCTTTCAGTAATATCTCTTGTTATAATGACAATGGAATATTCTGTTGCTAAGGAATGAGGTCAGTTTGCAGGAACAATAGTCACATTGCATTTAATAGATTTTTCAGTTAAGCCCTGGCAGATACAAATGTTTGATATGACACAATGAATCCTTTGCTTGATTGGTTAGAACACTTGCATAGTCAAATGGACTGTAAACCTGGTGTTGGAATTGCTAGTTTTATGACTATCATTTGTATTGCCAGTAAAATTATGATGTGAAAGTTTCAAAGCGACCACCTGCTGTCCTATAAGTAGGTAAAAGGAAATAAAAATTTTCAGGTGCCACTCAGCTGGAAGGTAGGGTATTCTGGTCATGGGCTTATATAGTTAGGCTACATTCCAGATGTTAGGAAGAGTTATGGTTGAGTAAGCGGAATGTCAAGTTCCACAGGCTGAAGGGAAGATTTGGTCTGTCGCAAGAGAAGACAGTAGCAGCAAAGATGTCCTAAGTGTCACTTACAAATCCCAAGACAGTGCCAAGTGAATCTATGAAAAAGAACCCTGTTTATCTTTTTTTTCACCAGTGCAATATTCTTTATCAGTATGCAATTTCTGACCTTTACTTTCTTTGTTAAATGTACGCCAGGCATTTCTCAGTTTTTTTTTCACATTGATGCAAATGGGAATCTAACCACAGTTAGTGTGAGGCAGAAGTTGACCAGTCGGTGAAAAACTTTTTGGTGTATGTTCACACTAAGTCTGAAATTATTTTTCAATGCATGCTTACAGTTTTACTGTGATATCTCTATATAAATGAATTGCTAATAATAAAATGAACTCGTAATCATGCTTGTTTTTTGTTTTTGTATATTTTTTTTTTTTTTTTTTTTTTACATTTTTTGTTGTTTGTTAGATAACATTTAAGTTATTTTTTTGTTTTTTTCCACAGCCCATCAATACAATTGCTGATTCAATGCCACAGATGATAAAGGATGTTATGTCATCTTCTAATGAAACTAAAAAAGATGAAATATGCACTGTGGAAGAGATGCCGGTTTCAGAAAATGAATTAGTTGATTTGGACGAAATGAGTGATGATGGCTCTCTTTACAGTCCATCTCAATCTCCAGCATTTATGGATAGTATCTTTGACTATGATGTTGATGATATTGAGTACAAAACACCTGTGCCTCCAGTAACTCCAGGAATGATGAGACTCCCTGAGTCATCTTCTATAAAATATTCAGTTAAAAAAACGACTCCATTCAAAAAGAGGTAAGATTTGTGTACTTTAAGTCATTAAATCTTGTTGAATACTTCATCTGTCAGTTGCCATTGTAAAAAGAAAAAGAAATTTACTAGAAATACATTTACCAGTAATGCAAAAATTACCAAAGGCCACAAGAAAATAAAATTTTGGCATTAAATGATTCATAAGGAATTGATACCCTATTAACCAAACCAAGCTACATGGAAAGGTAGAAAGATATATTCAGTTTAATATCTTGTTCTCTCTATCATAATTGTTTAAATACAAATTTCTTAACAAGTTTGTTTTTTATATATATATATATATATAACATGCAATACACTCATGAGGGCAGCTTTGTAGTGTAACTAGGTCTATACTGTTTATTAGACATTAGAATATTTTTGTTCATGTATTATTATTATTATTATTATTATTATTATTATTTATATTTTTTTTTTATTTTTTTTTATTTTTTTTTTTATAGGGGTAACAACCATGATGAGTCTGCTGTGATTGTCACACCTGTGCGTCGATCAAATCGTAAAAGCATGGGAAGAAAATCACTTGTTGAAAATGTGATTAGCTCTTTAGACGAACTTTCTTTTTCTGACAAACAAAACCTTCTGTTGAAATCCAATGTTGCTTTAGAGAACTTCAACTAATTTCATTTTTTTCCTTTTAATCCACTATTTTAACATTTCTGCTGGAAATCTTTTAATGTATAACTTGATAAGTACAATGACTTTTGAACTTGAAGATCCTCCAAAAAATATGTAACTAAATCAATTTCCTCTGTAAAAACTGTTGACCTTCTGACTGCCACAAGTAAATTATTTTCGCCTATTTAGGATTTATTAAACTTCCATTAAGTTTCAATTTTGAACTGAAAGTTAAAACTGGGATTTAATGTTAATTTAATTAAGCTCTCTTATTGTATCTGAGTAAAAGATACCATTTTATTTAATAATCTTCAGCAGTGATAGTGTTTTAAAAGACAGTCTACAACATTCAACTTCCTTTAAGATTTTGACACATTTTACAAATTTTAACAAGTGTTCACTTTACATACAGCCCTTAATCAAGTATCCATTGTTTTTGTTTCTACCCAGAATTTAAAATGTACTTCTACATTTGGAAATACTTATAATTGTTATATTCCTTGCCTAGCCTAAAAAAAAAAAAAACACTTGTTTTATATGAACATGCCACATTTTGTGAAATTGTAAATGCATAAAAACATTCAGTAAAATGTCTTCTGTTTTTTATAAATTAAATTTTAAAAAATGATTTTTGTTTTGTTTTTGGTTTTTTTCTTTCAACTTCCAAATGTGAGAATATCAGAGCCCTAAAATAAACTAATAGTATCTGTGTTGCTGATGCTTGTGGGTGTGTGTGCGTAAACATTCAGGATGAAATGGCTAAAAATTATGTTGGAAGGTTTTATTGGTATAATAAAAGTAGTATTAAGTAACCATAGTCAAGGATCAATTATTACCTATCCTCCTTTATAAAATTCACTTTGTTCTCCCTCTTTCTTTTATATCATGCATTTAATTCATCATTACCCTTTGCACATTAACCCTCTACCTTGCTCTCAAGCATTTGGATGATTCTACCCTATCTCTCTCTCCTATCATTTTATACTAAATAAAAGTCTCATGAAAGTGTTAAGCATCACCAAAATATTTTTCCGAGTTAAATTGTTGCAAGTAATGTTATAAGTGTGTCTATTTCAACATGTAGACTTTTCATTGAACTCCTGTATACACTTTGATCAAGTTGTATATTGGACATCAAAGAATATGTACAATTGGGGCCCTCTCTGTTTTTTAATGACTAGATAAATTATCATATACCAAAACTGGCAAAGGCTAAGTATATATTCACAAGGGAAGGAAAGATGAAAATGCTGTAACAAGAAATGAAGATATAAATCCTGTTACAATATATTGAGTTGGTTATTCATAGATTCACTTGACATTGTCTGGAGAGTAGTAGGTGATATTTGGGATATCTTCACTGCTACTTCTGTCTTAGAACAGATTAATGGACCAGATCTTCAGCCAACAAGTACTCTGACTCTTGCTTTAACCATCTCTCTCACTTTCTCATGACTGTTGACTTTCACATACCACTCCTCTGATCATCACCACACATAACATTTCCAACTCTGCCTCTCTACTAATGGATAGCTCAGAACTAATCAGCATCTCACCACCGTCTACCAGAAGCTTGGTACTGACAATTCCATGACTGGCTTATGTAAACGTACAGCTGGAACTCCTTGAGTTCTAGCCAAGTGGCACATGATCCTGAAAGCTTTAATTTATTTACTCTTCTTCAGTTTGTGGACAGCTGCTTTGAAGCTTTCATTTCTCTCGACAGTCATAAAACATTAGACTCAACTAAAATCATTGACTATCCATTTGATTTCATGGGTGCTCTAATAATGGCTGAGTCCCATTATGTCACATATGTAGTGATTCTACTTGGATAATTGGTATTTTCATCAGTTCCCATATGATTACCAAAGTTAAGCATCATCAAGCCTGGTCACTGCTTGGGAATATCAGGTGCTTTAAATTTGGATGTGCAGGTGGTGTAATGGATAATGGCTGAGAATTGTTAATTGGAGAGCAGAGTTCCAATTTCCACTGGAATTGTTATATTCACTTATACACAAATGCCCTTGGAAAGTTTGAATTCACTTCTCCCCACCATGGGTAATTAGTAAAACTCATATCAAAACCATTCTCAAAAAAATATTTCTTACAATCTAAAATATTTTCTGGCTTTAAATAACCTGCAAAGAGTTAAGCCTTAAGAAGCAAATAAAGTAAAAATTGAGATTTTACATATTTTATTAACTAATTACAATTACTTTCTATGCTGCTTGTTAAACCCAAATTTATTTATTTGATGGAAAATAAAATTTCATTTCCTTGAAGGATGATGCTAATTTTGACTTGAGTCTCAGGAGCAGTAGATAGTCTGATAATATTTTCAATGTTCAGCTATATGACAGCTGCATTCATGAGTCATAGATAGTATTTACATAAGTATATGAAATAAAGGTTTGTAAAAAAAACAAAAAAAATTTAGACTACTTTCGATATGCCCTCATAAAATATTAATACTATACCTTTTTGTCATATAGTGCCAAAAAATGATAACCATATCAATTATACTTAAACAAAAAAAGGATGAATTAATAAGATGCTAAGGTTTAGTTTGAAATTTCTATGATTAGTACAGGGCTGAATTTTATTACAAAGGTCTATGAGGATCAAATCAAAACCTGTTATTTGTTGAATACTATCCTTTTGTAAATGCATGTTTTTAAATTTATTTGTATTAAAAATACCCATGAAAAGTTCATGGTTTTGTTATTTGAATTTTCTGATTAATCATAATTCTTAAGTTAATGATTGAATGAGCTCTGAGTTCTACAACTATAAGATTCTTCTTGGAATCCACCCTCTAGTTGGTTGCATCATTAAATATCTGAGCATAACAACTCTATCTTTTCTCTCTCTCTCTCTCTCTCTCTTTCTTTCTTTTTTTTTCTTTTTTCTTTCAATGAAACTAAACAATATTTCTGATTATGTCTTTCCCATCTTGCTTCACAATCAAAAGTTCATTATTTAGGAGGTATTGGTGGGCATAGTGTATGTGTTAACTACTGAACTAAAGAATGACGAACATGCAAGATTATAATGCTAATACTTTTTGAGGGTTTACAACCATGTGTTGAAACACCAGTTCTCATTCACTCACCAAAGTTAAGCATCGTTAAGCCTGGTCAGTACCTAGATTGGTGACCACTCTGGAATACTAGGTACTGTAAGCATGGATGTGCAGGTAGTGTAATAGATAATGGCTCAGAATGAGAAATCAAAAGCCAAGTTTGAATTCCAATCAGGTTTGTTATCACTTAGGCACAAATAAACTTGGGGAAAGGTATGAAGCCACCTCCTCTCTCCAGCTATGGGTTAAATAATAGGACTTGTATCAGATCCTTATCTCAAAAAATTCTAACAATCCCAAAATATGTTTTGGCTTTAAAAGGTTGGTAAGCTGTAAAAGAAAAAAGCCAATCAATTAATACCTTTCGCTCCATCTATAGTTGCTGCTCTGTGTGTGTGTTAATGCAACAGTTTCATTAAGATTGACAGGCAAGGATTTTAGAATTTACTGCCTCTCTTGTATGGTAAGTATGTCAATTTGGAATAATTTTTTTGTTGACATTTTGCTGATCAAACAGCATCATCAGAAAAATGGATTTTATTTCAACTGAATCTATACTATCATGATGTGGATGCCTCTTGCATTTTTCTACACAAACCAGATGTTGACCACTTGATGCCCCAAAGCAGAATGCGTAAATGCATACATCCACTTTAACCAAAATAAGACGAACAATTTATTGACCAGTCAGAGCCACTCCCACTCCAAAATACCAAAATCTTAATTCAGAGCTGATTGACACCTATATATTCTCTAATTAAAAAAAAAAAAAAAACAAACAAAAAAACCCAAAACAGACCAGCATTCAATATGGACACTGCAAGCTGAGCGAGATGCAACACAGACCAGCATTTCATGTCGACAATGACAGCTATCACCAATGTCTGTTTTGCTTCTAATTTCACCATTCTCTCTCTCCCTGTTGCCTTAGCAAAGTTACTAGTGGTTTTGTGTATGTATATATGTATATAATTTACTCATACTCCATGTATTCTTTTGCTTGAATTTATTTTTTCCAAGGCAGAGAATAATAAACTTCCACAACAATGACAGAACATGATGTACATTAAGCCTGTGAACACTTGTTTTTTTTTTTTTTTTTTTTTTTTTTGGGGGGTTATTATTATTATTATAACAACAACTATTTTTTAAAAATTAGATTTTAATAATTTACTAATCAGTCTTGTATGCAAACAAGAAAAATTGTTTGGGCTCAATGAGTAGATATTTAAATATTTTTGGGTGGTTACAGATTGTTATTCTTGCAGTAAAATGGAATATTAAAAGCTATACAACAGAGAAACAAAGCAAAAAGGTCAATAGAACAAAATACAGCAAACCAGTTGTCAATCTTCACTCTTCAGTTGTTGTGCATACCCATTTTATTCCTTGATTAAAATTCTGAACAGTGAAGAATGACAACCAGTTAGAAGTTTTTTGTATTTTGCTTTTCTTTTTCGTTTTACCTGCTTTGTGATATTTTACCTGCTTTTGTGATATTTTAAAAAATTTTTCCTTTCTCTTTATTTGCCTATTATATTGCTTGTAAAGTGCAGATATTGCCTGAATGTTAGTAATTAAGTATTTTCAACTATGTCTATGGGGATTCTAGCTTATGTAGATGTGTCATCTATCTCCATATTCAAATGATTTTTAATACTTGGTGTGGCCATTACATGCATATGTGTACAGTCTGTAAGAATTGTTCATTCATTCTATAATTATGCTTGAGTATCTTGTCTGAATTTATATCTGTTTTATTTCTACTGAATGAATATTTATTGATTCATATTTTTTTTTTTTTTTTTTTTTTTACAGCTTATCAACCCTTTACTTAGTAAATTACTAGAAGTGGATTAACTAGAACAAGGTGTTTCAATAAAAATGAGATTTTAGAGATTGAAAAATAAATACTTTGAAACAAAATCACAGGATATATAAATACCTCTATGATGTGCAGGTGGTGTAATAGATAGCGACTTGGAATGAGAAATTGGAGAGCCAAGTTCAAATTCCAGTCAAATTTGGTATATTCACTTACACGCAAATACCTTTGGGGATGGTATGGGTCCATTTCCTCTCCCTAGTTACGTGTTAAATGAACAAAAAAAAAAAAATTATTCTTACAATCTAAAATAAGTTTCAGCTTCAAATAATCCATAAAGGGTTGATAATTCATAAAAAGAAAACCAACCAACCAATAAATCACTTCAACACATCAAAAGAAAATACGAAAAATTAATACATTAAATTTTCAATTAATAAGATTATATTTGAATTTTGTCTATTGGACCCATATAATACCATGCATGTACACACATTTTGTCAGTTTTATCTTTATTTTCATATCTTCATAAAATAATCTAATCTCTCAAATTTATTTTTGAAACTTGAGCAGCATGTAACTCATACATGAAGGTTGTGGGTAAGCTCTTTCTTAACAGTGTATAAAAGAAATGAATAATCTGTATAATGTACTTTCTTTTTTGTTTAATTGAATTCACCCCATGCAAGGCAGTAAAACAACTACTGGGTGTGAAAGAATTAAAAAAGAAAAGCATTATTGAGAAGCTAGAACAATAGAAAAGTAATCAGGAAGACAGTAAATAATGACTGACATTGCATTTAAATTTTTGAAGATCAAACTTGACTGGAAAGCAAGAAGCCAGAAGAGTTCCACTTGAAGGAAGTGTGTGTGTTCCAAGAAAGTGCTAGCATAGAACTTACAGTTATATCTAGTCAATTCAACTGTAAATTGATGAGACTTCTTTTCATTATTGAACTGATCTCTTTGATTCTGGAAAAGCATGTTTTTCTTAGAGCATTTATTGGACAAATCAATTAATAGTTTTAAAAATTTCATCATTTATGAAACAATCAAGTTATATAACATCTTTTTTGTTTTTCCTTTAAAAGCATAGTGATTTTCTAAGTGTAGTTTAGATGTGGCACAAGCCCAAAAATATGGAGCACTTGTGTTCTAGCTAGACAAACTTCTTGACCATTGCACCACGTCAAGGTGCCCCTTTTTTCTTTTAAAAGCATGTAAGTTTCAGAATTTCCTTTGTAAGATGTTTATAGTTAAATCAGGTTTCAAAAGCATAGATTTTTATTGGCAATATTTTTTTAAAATTCTGTTTGCTAAAATTGATTAAAGAGTAATTGAATTTTTGCATGCTCTGAAAATATGGAAAGATCTTTTATATAGTAGCCTAAGACAACTTTTTAGCCAGGAGAAATAAACTACATCCAATTTCAAGATTTAATTATGTAGTCTCAACTCAACATAAATAAACAGTATTTGGAACTAATATGGAATAGGTGCACCATTTGCTAGTTTCAGGCTTGTATTTTTTATGGATTTGATCAAGTTATCAACAATCGTCTGATCCATATTTTGCCACTCCTTTGGCAATGTATCTTTAAGGGTTGCTACTGACGTAATTTTGGTTGCGCGCTCTCAAAGTTTTCGGTCAAGGTGCTCCCAAACATGCTCTATTTGATTCATGTTAGGAATTTGGGTTACCATGGCAGTGATTTGATTCCTAATTTGCTAGTATCACATGGCCTTCCATCTTCTGGAAAAAACTAGACATTCTTGTCAATTTGACTATGTTCAAATAGTCGGAGTAATCCCGGATTTCCCCACGCCATTACTCCAATCCCTCCATGTTTCACAGTCACCTGCAAACATTCAGTGTTCCAAGTCTCATTCTGATTTCTCCAAACATAAACTGGTTTTAAATTCAAATATTGGCAGAATTTACTTTACCAAATTACAGACTGCCAAAATTCACATTTGCTCTTGAATTGTCTTGCCCAGTCCATACACCTGTTCCTGTTAACCTATGAAATCAAGGGCTTCTTTCTTGCAACTCCTATTTGATAGCCTAGCTCTTTTGGGGTCTTTCTCACTGCATATGGTGACCTATCCATGCTGTTGGTGACATTTTTGATGCTCTGAAGACGGTTTCTGATAACTTCCCTCTTCAGCACCCCTTTCCTTTTCTCAGACTTGATTTTTGGCCTTGCTGAATGTTGTTCCACAGGACAATGGCCTTCTTCATTAAATTTCTTGACAATATTATTAAGTGTTGATGATTAACTTGGAAAAACCTAGCAATTTCTCTATTTGATGTACCACACTTATGCCATCCTATTATTTGCTCTTGTTGAAATTCACCAATTTCCTTATTTTTGCAAACTTTCTTTGCAAAATATAAGCCAACTATCATTCATAGATTAGAGTAGCTTGATACTGACATGGTATTGTCTGAAAAAAAAAAAGATATTACACAAGCCAAAATTGCTGTAATTAAGGGTGGCTAAAAACTTATCATAGCCCACTGTATGTATTTGTTTTGATGATTGGTACCAGTCAGGCATTTAGAATGACAAAAAATATCTCCAGTGGATTATTAAGGTAGTATTTAAAATGAGTATTTATTTAATTGTTTCCATTCCATTCAAAGAGGGCTATTTTAGTTCAATGTCTTTTTTAACTTAGTGGTGAATGTGTTTAAAATGTTAAATCTACATTTTTTGAATTTATTTATATTCATTTATGTATGATTAGACTTGGGAAATAAAATTTTGAAAGAATTGTGATGTGACTATCATGAATTAATCTGTTTATTTTTTTTAATATCAACTTGAAGATGAATCTATTATTTATGTCTTTTTCATTTGCATTTCTCTTGTGAATATTTAAATGTCTGAGTTCTTGGATATGTAGGGAGTGTAATGGTTAGAGACTTGGAAAAAAAATTTCATTATGTTCACTTTTGTACAAATACCGTGGGGGAAAATTATGAATTCATCTCTTCTCCCCCAGTTATGGATTAAACAGCAAGACTGAAAGTTCTATCTTACCTCGAGGTGACAACTGATCCAAGAGAAGAAAAACTGAATACAAAATCTGTCTATCTTGCTCTAGACACATCACTACAGCTATGGCCGCAGTACATCTGGTGCCCCCTACAACCTTAACAGGTTACATGACTCATGGCATGATGTGACTTCTTCTAATTTTAAAATTATTTTTGATCTGCACCCCATGAAACTAGGTATTTCCTGAAAGCAAAGAATGCTCTTTCATTTCTAAGTGAAATTGGTTGGTGTAAATGATTATAAAATATTTTTCTGGGGATAAAATATGAAAAAATAATTAAAACTGCTATTCCTGAACACTGGAAACCAGGATTTTATTTTTATTTTTATTTTTAAATCAGCGATAAGGAAAACAGTGTTGAAATTAAGCCAAAATTGACTTTGACATTGCTGGGTCAAAGGCCAGCCAGGCAACAATACCTACCTGTCATCACCTTGTAAAAAAATCCTTTTTTTTTTTTTTTTTTTTTTTTTAAATCTATGTTTGAACAATGCCTTGATGTATTTTTGTTTTTTAACACCTTTTGAGCAGGGCGATGACAACACTTACGGATAGAACCGAAAACAGTTTGTTTGAAATAAGAAATTCGCATAAAATTGAAATAAAGACGACTCACTGAAAACCGTAAAACAACTTCAAAAAAATGAAATTGCAATGAAATATGTAAATTAAAATAAATGGTATTTTTAAAAATGTAGTAATGTTGGTGGTGAAAATGGAAAATTTTTTTTAATGAGTAAAAAATGCTAATTCAAAATGCTCAGCATGTGTTTCGCACGAAGAATTTGCAATAATGTAATCGACGTTCAGCGGAGAATGCTTACACTCAAGCCACGTGACGTTTTATTGCTTGTGACCTTCCGTACTTTTTAATTACAGCCATTTTAACGATTTTTCTGAACACAAAATTACATTTCTTAATTACTGCAGATCTTCTGATTGGTCAAAACGATACAATTTACAACGCGTTAAAAATGATCTATCTCATAAGGACACTTAGAACACCCGATGCGGCTTTTAACTAATTTTATATTTTAACAACTTAATGTAAAAATCTGTTATAATTAAAGAAATAACAAATAATTGTATTAAAAATTCATTTTTCATCGAAAAAAAAAATCTGCTTTCAGAAAATATTGTCCATATTCATAAAACAACTAAAAGCATTTGAAATTATAATATATCTGATTTATTGAGTTTTGTATGTTACAATTCAGAGCTGATTTTCAAACGGGGGTCCAAATTAAAAACAAAAAAAAACGATTTGCATTCCTCAAAGCCTTGTGCTTTTAACTATTGTAATCATTAACCTAGACTCGATAAAATTTCTAGCGTTTTCATAAAATTAGTTATGTGGGGGGGGGGGGGGTAATAAATATAAAAAAAATATTTCTGCCATGACTTTAATAAAAAAAACTTATTTATAATAATTTCTATCATCTGTGAATAGTTCCTGAAAGTTTCATTAACATCCGACAATTATTTTTATTTTTGCAAGATTTTCAAAATTAATGTGTGTCATATCCCCCCCCCCAAAAAAATGTGCTATAAATTGTCTATGTTATTTACTAGTTGTGCTGATACAAAGAGAAACAAGGTATTTTTTAATCAAAATTTAGAATGTTCTGAAAAGAAAGAAAATTTTTTTAAAAAAAACAAACTTTGGTCTTTCCTCTTTATAATAACATTAACATTTAGACGATAAAATTTTGTTTTCGTCAAGTTTGGCGTCTTTTTCATCATGCTATTTTTTAGCGATTTCGTAGAGGTACCTAGGTATAATGGTGTTATCAATAGGGCTGGGCGTTGACCAATTTCTTGGGTTGGTTGTGGTTACAGTTGGTCTCAGGAGAGTGGCCTGGAGCAGATTGGTGAAAGGAAATGGGCGTCATTGGGTAACAATATTTAACATGGCAAAAAAGGGTTAAGAAAACGATTTTATTTTTTTTGTCAGAAAGGGATTCATTTTCCCAGGATATTGAGAATAGGTTGGAAAAAAATACAAAATACTATTATTGCTGCCTGGCGAGAGACAGCGAACAGGTGCAGGAGGCAGAGGTTAAAGTTGTAGCGGACCCCCGAGCGCCCCCGTATCACAAAAGGGTGAATGAGGTCACAAGAGGCCCGCTAACATTTTCGAAGACGTTAAATCTGACAAGGATGAAACAATATAGACGACAGGACGAGGATATATATGATATATGCTAATTTATTCTAGAAAAGAAAATAAGGTGGCCGGAAACGGTAGAGGTGCAGAAGTTCTAGTGCAGGCATTGATGGTTGAGGTGGGTCATTACAGGTGATCGCTCTTGGTCATGCAGGTGGTCGCTGCAGAGATGATTGCTGTAGTTGATGATGGTCGCAAAAGGGATGATCGCTGTTGGTTGTTGCAGTTGAATATGATGTGGGTTATTGCCAGGATCATATATATTGATTGTTGCAGTTGATGTTGGTCTCGGCCGGGATGCCAAAATGACGTGTTGGGAAGGAAAGAAGAGCTGGCGTTGTTCGGCGTTGCGTGTTTGCCAGTCGAGTCCGATATTAGTAACCTTTTCATTTTTTTAATTTTTAACATAGTGTACGGGAAAGGTTAAGGACGACATCACATGTAGCCAGTAGGGACGGAATGCCGAGAGTCGAACGGGGCCAAGGAGCCTGAAGAGTAGGCGAAGGAGGAGAGAGAAGGAAAATTTCCAACTATCGTCAAATTGGCAGACAAAAAAAATGGGAGCGTAACTTAATACGCAGCCCGTTAATCGACGTTCCTGGTCGCGAAGGCCAGGGCCTGCGTATCCGACCGTTTCAGTCGCCGACCGAGATTTATTTTATAAAATAAAAAACAAAGAAAAAGGCCGAAATGTTAGGGGGTAAAAGGCTGGTCTTCACTATCTTATACCTAGCTAATTTGATTCACGACCCATTCAGACATTACAATATACTCATTCACCATAAGAACTCGTCCGTCACCAATCAATCCTCCATCCACCATAATACCACATCCACTCTGGGGAGACCTACAAAACGCGCCCCGTGTCATAGAAATTTAATGATCCTAACACATATGTACAAAATTCTAAGGTCATATAAAAAAAATGAGATGGGGGAGATGAACCCAATAACGAACTAAAATATTAACATAAATGAAATTAAACGTTAACTGATGTTAGTAGGGCCCGTCCAACCCTCAAAAGGCAGGGAGACCACTGTATTCTCCCCATTGAACAAAAAATCAAGCAGCTCTCCCGCTAAGGCAGTGGGAAAGGTGATAAAAAAAATCATACGGGCATGGGTAGTTATATAAAGCTGACCCAGTCGAAATAGAAAGTGGGGGTCTAAAAACAAACTGGGGAGGTTAAATCTCAGGCTGGATCATAATTAAAAGATGTGGCCGGGGACAGGCGGAACAACACTTACTCGCATTAACTAGGTACACCAAAGCTTGTCTAACCCAACCATTTCAGTTCCACAGTAACGTAGGCTTGACCTAAAAGAAAAATCAAGGCTAATGTTCATACGAAACATTCTCGCCTCAGTCACCCACCTTTTCGCTGAAGACGCTTTCGAATGCAAGCGTTTTCTATCAGCATTGTCTTCATCTTGATGATGCTCAAAGAATCTGCTCAGATATTGATGAGAAAGACGGATAAAATGCATGACTTCCTCCTCTCGCGTCGTCCATATCACCATTCGGGCCGTGGCTAGCAGCGTGAGAAAACACCATCCGTTTCACCCCGGAATACGGGGCGACACGTTGTCACACGCGTATGCGTGATCAATGGGCACAATCATTTTTTTCGGGAGCGAGACAAGCCGTCAGCTCGCCGACATGGTATTTAAGGGGCGGACCCGTGGGCAATTTGGTAGAAGGCGTTTGAAGCCGTTTCCTCTAGACCAAGGCCACACCGTTCGCAGTCTGACAAGTCCGAAAAGCCCCATTGAAGGCCCTGTCATTGAGAGGCAGCCGATTCCGAGCCAGTCGCCAGGTAAGCGAAAACTGAGGTAATCTGCCGCTGGCGCCCAAGACCAGTGAGAGCGAAACTCATCCTCCGACATATCGAGATCCTCGCGTAGGGGATCCTTCGCGACCCCCTCCACTAGCAAACGATAGAAGTCCTTCCTAGGCCGAGAAAGGTCACTGGACCGAGGGACGGCCAGCAAGGCCAACCGACACTCGCGAGTGAGAAGCCACTGTCTTGTGGTAAGGGAGACCAGCAAGAGAATTGGATAAGCTAACAGTAAAGTCTCTATAATAAAATACGTCGACATTTAGCTAAAGGGAACTATGGCCTAACAATGTCTAGAAAGTATATTATAATTAGGTTTGTCAATATGAAACGGATTAATTCAAAAAAGGGAACTTTTGCTTAGTCTCTACCACAGGTTAACAGTGTATAGGCAGCACAAACGCGAGGTCAAGGTCGAAATGACCTGTTCTCTTAGTTTAAGGATCGAAGGAGGAGGCAACTCTGACAAAGTCATCTGTTGAAAGGTGTCAGTGTCCACATACTGGGAAAATTGTCAGCCAAAATTTTCTTGCGAAAAAATTATAATTATGAAAACAGAATGAGTAATTGTGCAGGCAGGGGAAGATGTCAAGCTGATGTCATATAATGGTTCCTCCCGAACGAGGTGGAATCTTCCAAAATTGGAAGTTTGAAACAGAGAACGAAAGGAGACGTTCTACCACTCGGTCTGAACCGAACTCAGGGGTAGCTGGCCGCACGCTCCCTGAGTACCCGTAGATTGTCATTGGTCAAGTTCCACCTGCTGCACACGTTGTGCTAGTTTTTAGATCCAGTAAGCGGGGTGTTGTCCATACGTTCACGGTCGATTGGGGATGTAGGCACGGCTGTGAGGGTGGGCGGCAGGAAAATTAGTATGTGGCAAACAAGGAAATAATATCATAGAAGTATGAACAACAATGGGTAAAATATTGATGTCTTTTTATATAAAAAACAAACAGTAGAAAAGTTTACAGAAAGGATAGAAAATCAATTAACTATAAAAACAGAGGACCACCTCTCTACCAATTATACCAACAGAGAGAGGTGTCTGTGTGTGATTATCTCGTTCCAAATCAATTGTAAGAGAAAATGTAAATAGTAATTCCAGCCCTACGTGGAAGAATGTCAGTGGAAAAAGTTGGTTGTCTGTTGACAAACGAAATTTTCAGCGACTTTTCAATGCGACTGCTACAACGACGATGATTTTTCTTGAAGTATTTATCGGATATTTTTCAATGGATCGAAAACTACAACGACAGTAATCTCTCTCCCAACGTCAATTTCGTCTAACGCCCGAGTCTTTGTAAACTAACAAGCAAAACTCGCGTTTTTATGCAAATATTGAATTGTTATAAGCCAGGTTGTTCACGAACTTAACGAATGTGCCAAACGGTTTAAAGTTTATTTTCAGATCTATTTCAAATCTCTTAGTGAATAAAATTAATTAGTTCAATGTTCATTTCAATTGTCTTTTTTTCGATGACCTTTTTCATCGGATACAACTTATGTTTAGATCAGATTCGTATTTAGCGGTAAACATACACTGATCTTACCTCCCTGTCCAATTTACTTCAATATGTTTTATCAAAAATATTATTTTCGTCTATTTTTTTAATGACCCAAATTAAACATCGCCTCCTGCCCTTTTGCATTTGTTTTTAAACAAGTTTCGCCAAACCCGATTTGAAATTTATTCTTTATCCATCAGCCGTCTCAGGTTTCATATATCATTGTTCTAGATTCTTTCCTATTAATAGCGCTGACACAGTTCACACTTTTCACGGAAGACCGTGTTTTCCATCTTCAATCAATAAACGTTATATTTATATATATGCATTCATATGCGTCAATATCTCTATATACAACGTAAGGAATATTGATGTCATATAATGTCTCCTTCCGGAGGACATTATTTCTTCAAAATTGGAAGTGTGAAACAGTAAACAAAAGGAGACTGGTTGAATTTTAGGATATTTGCATAAAACCCCTTATTTGCCTCTACCACTTCGTCCCCAGCCCCTCAACCTCCGGCGTCTTCCTCTTTGGGTTGAGGTGTCCACCCGGCCCGAACCGGACTTAGGGGTAACTGGCCGTACGCTCCCTGAGTACCCGTAGATTATTTTGACCGGTCAACTGGTCAAGTCCTGCTCGCTGCCCACGCTGTGTTAGTTTTTAGATCCAGTAAGCGGGATGTTGTCCATACGTTCACGGACGACTGAGGATGTGGACACGGCTGTGTGAGTTGGCGCTAGGAAGTTTAGAATGTGGCAAAATAAAACAAGAAATAATATCTGCAGAAGCCAGACAACAATGAGGGTAATATTGACGTCTTTTATATAAGAAGATAACATCAGAACAGAGGTTACGGGGAGAATAAAAACATTTAACATAAATGAGAAAAGAAGAAGTAAAAAACAAAATGCATCCAGCGAATTCCCAACAGAGAGAGGGTTTGTGTGTGATAAACGCGTATTGAATTGCCTGGGAAGGTTTATGACTAATAGTCCAGTCTCATACAGACTTCTCAGAACCGGGGGCAGTCTTCCTTCTCTCCTCCAAAATTCTCCCGCAAATCTCTCCTGTAGCACCGCGACCCGTAATGGTCGCCTGCGGGTGCTCACGCACGTGTCAATGATGTGCCGACCGATCGCGGTCTCTCCCGTCTCTCTCTTCCATCTGCACTCGATGGCAGACCAGCCAACCACTCTCTGCCTTTTCCGTCTGGCTTGTAGCACTGCGACCCGTAACGGTCGCTTGCGGGTGCTCACGCATGTGACGACGATGTGCCGTTTTCAACACAAAATCATGTGAGTTTCAAAGTTCTCATAGCCTGAGTAAGCTTTATTTCAATTTTTAACCGATAAAATTTATTTAGATCATTTCCATTGTCTTTTCAACGAACCAATTCCAAAGTCGAGATCAGATTTCCTCATCAGTAAAAATGCTCTGATATAATTTCACTAGCTAGATTCACTCCAATTTCAATAAAAAAAAAATATGTGTGTGTGTGTGTGTTTATGTGGGTGTGTGTTGTGTATACCTCTCTCTGTTATATTCCTCCCTTACCCATCTGTCATTTACTAGTAAATGACACGAGTTTTCATGTCACCAAAAATGCAAGAAAACCCAGTTCAACATGCTTCTGACTAGGGTCTACTTAAACATACGTCTCTTCCAGCATGCAAAGTCCTCAGTTCTTTTAGGGCTCATTATCCCACTTACATTTTCATTGTCCTTACGATAGATATGTACATGCAACTTCCGGTTAAAGTTCACTGTTGTAGTGATCTTGTGCGGTAGAACCTTTTCACATAGTTCACTAGTTCGAATGTTCTTTCCTTTTTTTTTTTTTCAATTATTGGAGTTCGCAACACTCCTTACCAATTATTTCAGTCTCATTACGAGAAAAAAAAATTTTAAAAAAATTTCGATGTATTTCGTAAATCTATCCCTCCGATTTTGTCTCGCCTTCACAACAGGCTTTGTCGAATCTTTTGTTGGTTTAGGTCCTTCCACGACAATCGTGGACTCTTCTTCAACATCAGTTAGGGGTCCCAATGCACTCGGGTCGGACCTACCTTGGTAAAGTGCACTAACTGGAATCCCTCCTTCACTCATGCACTCCCGTGCCAGTTTATTCTGCCCGGTCGACAACACCACACGCCTCTTCAACTACCACCAAACTAGCAAGGCCACGACTATCATTAGTATAATTCCCACAACAGTCGGCCAGGTTATTATAGCAACCTAATTCTCTCTCCAGGCCGAATTCGGCGTACCTAACTTATCTAACTCCGACTTCAACCGTCCAAGATCAATCTTATCGATTGGCCTTAACAACGCCGGCATCTTTTCTAGCGACATCTTAGGAATCTCTCTTACAATGGGTTCCCACAATCCCGTCCATCCAATGGCATTCGTTCCTACCAGCTTCAACAAAGCCTCATTCTCTTCAAACTTTTCTTAATTGTTCCAGAGTTATTATACTCAGCGACAGGTGTCCCAGCGACAACATGTCTAACTGTGCCCTCCCATGCTCCAACAACACCGTTAAAGAATGGCTTGTTTGACGTACCTTACTCATTATAGCTAACAACTGAAAATGCCTTGCAAAAACCCTTCTAATTGCTGTACGGTTGTTATAGATGTGGTTTACATTTATTACTTCTTTTCTAAAAACCCGTAGGTGAGAAATCAACCAATTTACACTCCCTCTATTCTTAGGCAATTCCAGCCTAGTAACATTGAGTATAGATACGCTCTCTTTAACCGACTGAGCCATAGCTTGTTGCCTCTGCTCTACCACTTTTAATTTCCTCTTAATTACCCTCATTTCGTCTTCGGAGACTGTACCAAACAACACGCTCAATGCCTTTCCCATTATAGGCAGAACTGCCCTCCTTTGCCTGGTCCGTAACAACTTTATTCCCTTCAAATAGTAACTCATATCCTTCCACTGTCTCTCAAGTATTAGGGATTCCTGAGTTAAGGGGTATAATATACGGTGCTATTCCGGAGTCTGTAAATAGTCTCCGGCGACTTGTGTCCTGGCTGTATCTAGTTTGTCCACTTCGATCTTCAACTGACCCAGTAACTTCTCATACGGCTGCAGGTCTATCACCAAAGTTATCAACTACTTTGATCTAGTTATAACTACTTCGCTTGTCTTCTTAAATACAGTATTCCCACTGTGTTCCCAGGTATAAACTACCAGAACCAACATCATCAGTACCGCGAGCCTCCTCTCGTCCATGTCTGCAAGGATATGGAGAGAATAATTCGTCTTACTCAATCATTCTGTTTTGGTTTTGAATGGGTGGTTATATCTTAGAGCAACATATCAAGCACTGACCCGCACCACCACCAGTGCCGTGCATGCATGGGGGCCCTTCCACGCAACCCACAACACCGAGGATAATTGACCGATCAGTCCCAGACCGTTACTCATTCGGTACAACCATTGTACTGATTCCACTTACTCTTTGGGCTCAGGCTGCACCCGCCCCTTAATCGCAATTTCAGTGGTAATTCCTCATTAACACCAGGCGCTTCTTCAGCCCGCAATTTACTCTGCAATTGTGCTAACGGAATTTCATATTCTTCTTCCTATTCACTCAGTTCCTCTTCTTCCCTAAGGTTAGGGTCAATTCCTGCCTCCTCAGAAGGTCCTGCTGGGGTCCGCTTTACCTCCCTCAGCCTTCGAAGGGTAGTTGGGCTAACTTCAATCTCTTCACTCCCTTCGATTTCACTCCCCGTCTCCAACTCTTCGGGTTCTACTTCGGGTTCTACTAACGTAGTTCTCCTCAGCCTTTTCTGTTTAGTTCTTGTTTCGGCTCCTTCCAATTCCCCTATTTCCGCTAGTTTTATATCATTCGCATGCACCCTCTTTACCTTCCCGGTCAATTGGTCCCATATCTTAAAGGAAACTCGTCTGCTCTACTATTCTATAATATGGGCTCCATCTCTGGCCCAATTTACCTTCTCTCAGGTGTATTTTATAATACACTGGGTCCCCGATCTGGAAGGAGACTTCGGCTCTGCCCTTGTTTATTCTATCGTTTCGTCTCTTCTGGGCTCTTCGAATCCTTCTCTTCACCTGCGTAAACATTTTGTGCTGTTGTTCTAGAACTATACGGTGATGATCCTCTCCTAAATACTTCCTCCTAGGTTGCAATAGATTGTCAATAGGTAAGACTACATCCCTGCCATATACCAAGTAGTAAGGGGAAAATTATGTCGTCTCGTTTATGGAGAACCTCAGGGCCGCTAACGCTTGGGTTACGAATAAATCCCAATTCTCTCTATTATCCTCGTCTACTTTAGCTAACACATCATCGAGGGTATTATGAAATCTCTCCACCTTCGCATTACTTTGGGGATGGTATGGGGGGAGGTGGTTCGTTCTGTATGTTCAATTCCTCAACGTCTCCTCATAATCTGATTTACATTCTCCGATCCATTATCGGAAACCAACTGTTCGGGGGGGGCATATCTGGGGAATATTTCGTTCAGTATTATATCTGACACCGTTTGCGCTTTTTTATCCGGTATGGCAAATGCCTCAGGCCAATTCGTTAGCCAGTCCACAAAACTCACTATGTAAAGATTACCTCTAGGAGTTTCTCCATAGGGCCCGGAAATGTCCATGCTTACTTTCTGAAATGGGTAATTCGGGACATCCGTTTCTAATACGGGGACATCCCTACTCCTTTGACTCTGTACTTGGCATGTTACGCATTTTTCTACATGGTTCACAACACCCTTAAACAACTTAGGCCAATAATAATTCCTCATTATTAATCCGTATGTCTTATCAATTCACATGTGTCCCAACTTCCTATTACACTGGTCTAGAACTTCGGCTCTCAACTTCCCAGGTATCACCATTTTTAAACTTACTTCCTCATCACTTCCTGAAAGGTAACACAACACTCCATCATGCACCATATATTTGGAGGTACGCCCTGCCTCTACCTTGGATCTGATAACTGCTATCTCTCTATCCTCTTGGTTTTGCCTAATAATGTCTCTCCAGTGGGTGTCGGAAATAATCTCCGTCTGACTCGTTTCCTGATCCTCCCAAACAAGTCCTTCCCTCGGTGCCTGTGAATTGATCACATTAATTTGGAATGCCTTATCATCCACACCCGGCTCCAGCCTGACAGATTCCGTCTCTAGATGCTTCGGAATCCTCGATAACAGGTCAGCACAGGTATTATCCTTCCCTGCCAAGTATTCTATCTTGCAGTTATATCCACTTAGTTTCAATGCCCATTGCTGTATCTTCTTATTCGTCCACCCCGCCTCTAATAAATATTTGAGAGGTTTGTGGTCTGTTTTAATGGTAAACACTGCCCCATTCAAATAATAGTCCAACTTTTGCACAGCATACAGGATAGCGAACGCCTCTTTCTCTATTACTGGCCATCTTTGCTGAGTATCGGAGAGTCGATGAGACAAAAAATAAATCGGCACTTCCTCAGGCCATCCTTGTCGGGACATGGTTGTGTAAGAACCGCCCCGATGCACTAGCGTCTGTGTACAGCACCATAAGCTTACTCAGGTCTGGGTAGGCTAACAGGGGTATAGCTGTCAGCTGGTCCTTCAGAGCCTCGAACGCACGCTGACAATCCTCGGTCCACTTAAACGTAGCATGCTTCTTAGTTAGAGCTATTAGAGGGTCTGCCAGCCGACTGAAGGCTGGTATGAACCTCCGGTAATATCCGATGGCTGCAATAAATTCCCTAATCTCTCTTACGGTTTTCGGTGCGGGCATGGCTCTTATAACCTCTACCTTGTCTAGATCCGTCTTTATCCCTTCTTTATTTATGATAAACCCTAAGTATTTCGTCTCTTCTTTCATAAACTGGCACTTTGATAATTTCAGCTTTAGTTCATGCTCTTTTAACCTATCGAACACCTGCAGATGTTCGAAATGTTCCTCTGGTGACCTTGAAAACACCATGATGTCATCTAGATATGCTATGGTAAAGGCCTCCGTGCCATTCAGTACGATGGACATCAACTGACTAAATACACCCGGGGCGTTTGCTAACCCAAACGACATAACTCTAAAATTGAAGAGACCCATGTGACAGGAAAAAGCGGTCTTTTCCCGATCCTTTCTGCTAAGGGCCACTTGCCAATATCCCGACCTCAAATCTAAGGTGGAAAAACATTTCGACTTTCCTAAAAGGGCTAGAATATCATCAATCAAGGGAAGGGGCACTGCCAGCGGTTTTGTAATGGCATTTAATTGACGAAAATCTACGTAAAATCTATGCCCTCCATCTTTCTTTTCCACAATGACTATGGGAAAACTCCAGGGAGATTTGGATCTTTAGATTATCCCTGATTCCATTATATCATTCACTGCGTCCTCTACTAATTTTCTTTTGTAGATTGGGGTTCTATACGGCTTTAACTTAATAGGTGGGTGATTACCCGTGTCTATCTTCATTTTTACTGTCTCTGTTTGTCCCAGTTCCTTGTCAGTAATGACTATTACCTCCCGATTACTATTCAGCAACCCACTCAATTTCCTCCTATGATGTTCAGGAGCGTTTATATCCTCCTCCCTTATTTCCTTACTACCTATCTTATTCCCAGGCCTATTCTCCTTCCATACTCTCACCTGCTCGACTCCTCTCACTGGGCACGCCTGTGCCATCTCCTCTCCCTGCTTTATTTTAATAGTTTTATTGGCAGCATTAGTTAACAGTAAGGGAACAGTCCTCGACCCCTTCACTAACGAATCACATACGGTTATCTCCTTTTCACTATCATCGTACCTATCAATAGGGACCACTTGGTACAGGTCACTGCTCAACACTCCTTCTGTTACAATCTTGCCCTTCCCCGACACAGTAGTCCTAGGGGGAAGCGTTATATCCTTCTGGGCCACCACTGGCAATTGTTCATAATTATCCTCTCCCAACGGTATCCCTACTCCGTCCAATGTTAGGGTAGCGGGGTCAAAACTGACCCGTGCCTTATTCTGCTTAAGCCAGTCTCCCCCCCCCCCCAGCAGAATTAGCTCACAACACAAGTCTGGTGCCACATAAACCTTAAGTTTACCTCTGATTCTTGCCAACTGGAAAGATAGCCACGTCATACCCTCTATCCTCATCCTGCTACTATCAGCTTGACTTATTAGTAGATCGACAGAACTAAGCTACGTCTTCAGTACCAACTGTCTAAAAACCTTAAAGCTAACTAGCGGCACTGAAGCTCCCGTATCGACAAGGGCCCTCACCTTCTTGTCTCCAAGCAACACATTACAGGTGAAGTCTGGTCCTTCCTTCAGCAAACGGTACACCTATGCCTTTCTCCTTCCTCCATGTTCTCTCCCTTTCTTCCGTTTGCTCGACAACCGAGACATGGGGGCCGGCAACAAGAGTTAGCCTTTCTCTAGGGGCTCGAATTTCTGTCTAGAGGCCCTCTTGGGTGGGTTAAAGCCCGGATGACTCTCCTTTCCCGGACTAGTAACCTGTTTCTCCCCTTTATTTGAGTTGTGGTTGTTCTGTTTTGCGTGGCCTAACTTTCTCCTGCGAGGACAGGTTCGTTTTAGGTGACTCGATCCTCCACATTGCCAACACTTTCGCTCCTTACAACTGACCGAAAGGTGCCCGACCACATCACATGTCCAGCATCTCAGAGGTCTTACTTGCACTGGGGCCACCCTGCCTCTTACTTTTTCACGGGGGACCCACTGGCGTTTCCCGGACGCTTTTCCTTCTTTGGGGGGGGGTGCACCAGCGTATTAACTCGCTTTATCCCCAGTTTACGGCCCCCCTTCGCCGTACATCATCGAGCCTTGTGTCCGAACTCGCCACAAGTTGTACAGTTCGGCCCCCGAGATCTTGGATCGCCTCCACAATTTGTCAGACAGTCGCGGGCCCGATGCCCACTATACTTGCAAGTCCAGCACACCAGCCCATATCGGCCCGGTGTGGGCTTGAAAAAGCCATAACGCAAATCCTATTGGGGTCAACCTCAGCCTCCCAGTCCTCTTCTACCTCTTCTTTCGGCTCCCGAATCTGGATCCGCTCCCGATCCTTCTTTTTTATTATTACCTAGGCTCCCCGGTGGTTCCTTCCTACACCTCTTATCCTATCCAAGAGTCGCTCGCTGGTCCGAGCCGCTTCTATGGCTGCGGCCAGGGTGACCGGTCCGCCCTTCAGAACATCGCCCCTCAGGTCCATGTCGCTCAGCGCGTCTACATATAGATTGACCAACAAGGCCTGAATAGGGCCACTGTCCCGAGTCACCAATTCCGGAAAAGCTAATGCTGCTAGCCCCGCGACTCTTTTTCTAAATGCTTGTTATAACATTTTTAAACACTCTCAAATATTATTTGGGGACAGAAGCAGTAAAAAATTGTAGTATAAATGGTTAAGAAAATAACATTATCACTGCCAGGTTGAGCTTTTCTTCCATCAGTATCTCATTCACAATTTACAGTATTTACAGTCAGACTAAAATCCTTATCTTTGTTGTTACTACCAAAACATTTCTTATGTTGTGTCCTCTGGCTTTTTTTCAGGTGTATGTCAAACCAGGTAAACTTCAGGGGATTTCAAAATCAACCCTTCATTTTGAAATTCCATGAAGTTTATCTAGATCCAAGGATACCTGAAGAAAGAGATCTCAATAGCTGAAATGTTATGATAACAACAAAAATGAGGACATTAATCAAAATTTAATGATTACTCTTTTTCCCAGAAATTCAGATAGAAATCCAATTCTCTGTAATTTTTTTAAAAAGTTACAACTTTATATCTTTTTATAAATTCAGTATTCCAATAATAGCGAATTTATTAGTTGAAAAAGATAAGCAAAACCGAGATAGATTTTAAATGCTAAAGCAACAGCTGTCTTTATAAATGTTAAATTTGGTTGTTGCTCTTTAAAATAAGGTATGCACATCAATATTAAATGGGGGTGTGGAAAAAAAAAAGACTAAATCAGTTAATTAGAAAAAAAAAGTTTTGTATTTCCAAGTTAATTTCATCCAATATTTAAACAGCAAACTTAGGTTTTTATACAAGACTTTTTTCAGCAGTTCATTTTCATGCAAGATCTAAATCATTGTTTATGTGGTATGTTGCCAGGATGCTTCAGTGTATTTATTTACTGGCAACTTTGGAATAAAATGAACTGACTCAAGGGTATAAATTAAATAATATATTTTTATTTATTTGTTTTAGAGTGAGTTCTTTTTTATTCTGTGTAGCAAAATGTTTGTTAATAAGGTAGATATTGGTAGCAGTCTGGAGAAATGTCCGTCTTGGCTCAGTAGAGATTGTTTTGAAGTGCTAGGGGTGTGTCACTGAGATCTCCAGACGTTGATCAAACAAAAAAGAGAAAAAAAGAAAAAAGAAGAAAGAGGAAATAATCTACTAACTGGATGGTAATTGTTGAAATTCGCAGGAAGATTGACTGAAAAGTTGAGAAGAAAATTAATAACAAAATGAGTTGAAAAATCATGTTTCAAAATAATTCCAAGGAGAATCAAACCCAAATTTAACTAGATGGAATTCAGTAAGATTGAAAACCAAGACTACCCGTCCTTCCCCAATTATTGCTGATGAGAAAGAGACTATTAAGGTATCCACAAAGATGTCAGATAAAAAAAAAAAAAACATGTTTTCGATAAAGCAACCAGGGTAGTCACCAAAATAACATTTACAGATGAAAAACCCGAAAGAAGAAACATTTGATTTGAGTCAATCACCCAGAAGGGGGTGTCCCTACAGAGATAGGGACTGACTTCACGTGTTCATCATTATAATTTCTGTGATATTTGTCCAGAGAAAAATTTATATCCAAACATTAATTTGGATTCCTTTGGATACAAGTGATAAGGAAAAAATACTATTTTGAAGTGACCATGGACAAAAAGTCTATGTGTTCTGTTGATTGTAAAAATGCATAGACAGAGAAAAGATAAACTTTTGTTTTTAAGGAGAGTGGAAATAATTTTCTTTCTTTTCTTTTTTCTTTTTCTTTCCCAATTCTTGAGTGGTCTAGTTGATCAAGAAATAACAGCATGGGACAAGCTGATAGAGAAAGATTAATGACTGAAAATACCTTTTGTTTTTCGCTACACCATCTAGAAGTTGGGTTCATCACACCAGCCCTAGGAGTGGGCTGAGATTAGCTGCTGCAAAAGTAGGAGGAGGAAAGGGAGATTAGCACTGCTTTATATGGAGCGATGGTGCAAGGTGAGACATGAAAGGAGTTGTAGTTAAGAGGCAGCTTGATTCCTCTGACCCCTCAAAAGGGGGCTGGACAACCCCAAATTTGCAAAAACCACTTGAGTAAATGTATTTTTATATATAGAAAATTAGAAAAGGTTGGAAGACAACTGAACCCAAACCCTAGACAACCACACTCCTGTTGGATGCAGGATTCCATATAAGCCAGAGGTTTGGATAACTTAGAGAGTCGCCATACTACTGCCACATCATTTTCTGAGAGCTCCTGACTAAGAACTTGTGCTGGGCCTAAAGACCAGAACTTAGAAATTTAAGTTACTACTAATACATACTGCAGACTCCAAAGGGGACCAACAAATCATATATAAACCAAATCCTTGCATTCTTTTTTTGTGTAGCTCTGAACTGTCTTCACTTCAGTCTGCTTCATCAGTGATCTTCTCGCTCTCTGAGATCAAAAAATACAATGTGGAAAACAACACCAGCTAAGTTGAGTGGAACAGTGCTTTCCATCACAATACCAGCAACAATGAGTCATGCACTAATGAGTGAAGAGTCAGCTAAATGGTAACTATGGTGTTCTGAAGGAACTTGAAAACCAACAGTGGACATAGAGCTACATTATTGGTGGCTGTTGATAAGGATTAACTCATAGGATTACATTATTGGTTACTGTTAACTAGGTTTGATAAGTGGTGTTACAGGGAGAGTAGTAATATTAGAAATAGGTCAGTGTCAATCTACTGTGTTTTACTTGGCCCTCAGAAGGGTAGACAGTATAATTGACAAATAACCTCTAAACTAAATCATGCATCACACATGGCTGATTTCTCTGTGGTAGCATCTTTTGTGTCATACTTTCCTGCTGTCCTCTTTCTTCTAGCTCAGAAGTGTGTGCTTATATCCTTTTGACCAAGGTCTGAGACTCCAGCATGAACCTTGGTTTTAGTTAACATTCTCTGTGTTAATTTTTTTGATTGGTCAAAATTATTTTACTTTCAGATATTCCTTTCTTTTTCATTTTTATGCACTTAAAATTAAAAAAAGAATTTTTAAATTTAAATGAAAAATTAAAAAAACTTTTTTTAAATTTAAAAAAATGTGTAAATTAAAATGTGTAATTAAAATTAAAAAAAAAAGTAGGATAACAAATAAAAAATATTCATTTTATGAGATGATCAGATAAAAAATCATATAAATTCAGGAATCTTTAAAATTTAACATCTGATTTAGCCTTCCACCCCATAGATTTTGCATTTTTTAGTGTCATGCCTGTATTCCCAGATAATTTTCAAAGATTTTCCCCCTAAAAATTTCAATTTTCTGTCATTTACATATTTTGAAATAGCCTGTTGGTATTAATGTTTTAAACATTGTAAAAAAAAATATAATTCCAGATTTAGTTCAGTCTACTTTTTCTTCTTTCTTTTCTATGTGCCTTAAGGATGTAGACAATTATAGCTCTCCACAATTTCCTGTCCTTAGTAACTCTTAATAAATTTTATCTTTTTGTTATCTCTCCTAAACTTTGCTTCATCATCCATTTACTCAAGCTCGCTAGGTAGGTTATGAATTGTTTTACCTGTTCCTCTTGCCTTCAACCTGTCCTGTGAGTACCAAATTTCCCAAACCATAGAATTTTCAACTATCTCTTTCTGATTTTAAGTATAATTATCTTTTTTGTTTCCATTTTCTCTAAAACTTTGTCATGGCATCCTCAGCATTCTTCTGTAGAACCACATTTCTGTTGCTTCAAGTCTCTCCTTCATCTTTGAGGAGATTGTCCAGCATTCACTGCTATACAAGTGGACTGGTATTACATAACAGTTCAGTACTCTTTTCTTTAATGAAATTTTTCTGCTTCTTTGCTACTTTCACTATCCCAATATGGCTTTGGATTTCAGTGCAGTATTTTTAAAATACTTCCAAGATATTTAAATTGTTGTACTTTTTTGATTTTGATATCTCCAATTTTTAATTTGCATGTTGGGCTCTTCATTTTGCTAACAACAATGAGTTCTGTCTTCTTGCAATTGATGTCTAGTCCTTTTTTCTTGAAAACAAATTTCAGCAATATTCTATGATTTTGAAAAGAATTTATTGATACTAACAAGCTTGCAAAATGGTTCATCAGTAATGCTAAAACTCTTGTAAGCAAAAATCTATATATTACTATGCTTGTACCTATATATAGTGTGTATCATGTTTGGTATCACAGATAGTGAGAAAGAAACATAAAGAGAGATGGACATAGAAAGTAAACCAAAAAGAGAGAGAAGGATGTAGAGAAGTCAAAAGAGTGAGACACAGAGATGGATTGGAGGGGATCAATTCTTCTTTAATAATTATAATTATTTTGTTCTATAATAAAACAGATGATGTTCTTCTAATCAACAATCCTAATATGTCCAAACTTTGTTGAGTGTCCAAGAGGGAAACAGAAAGAGGAACATAGAGAGTATAACAGAATGTAAGAGAAAGTGGCATAGGGAGACAAAAAGAGAGTGTAATACAAAGAGGGATTTGAGAGGATATAGGCAGTAGTTTATAGTGAAGGGTTAAATCATGTTTCATAACCTAATGATCTGTTGAGGATAAATTCGCCCCTGAACTGCAACTGACTTAAAATGTTTCTTTAATAATTATAATTATTTTGTAATACAATAAAACTAGATGACAAAAAAAAAGGTATTGATGGTGATAAAGGTAGTTGTTTGTAGTGAGCAATTAGATGTTTTGTGACCAAACAATCTGTTGAGGACCATTCAGTATTTTTAAGAGACTATGTCATTTTTCTTATAACACTCTGGGGATGGTCATGGATTGAAAAGTATTAAGTGAAGCATTAAACAATTTATTATTAAATCTGTGTAATTTACATGGGTCCTCCTAGTAGAGATGAATACAACTATTTTTATGACTTGCCACAAAGTTGAATGTAAAAAAAAATGAGATGAGTACTGTTACCAGCCTTGTCAAAAATTATATTATTATCGATGAATTTTTTAAAGTTTTTATTTAGCCACAAATAAACTAATAACAGATAAGATGCAAAGCACTTTTATTCAATACCTAAACTATTCTGGCTTCATAAAATATACCTTAAACAAATTAAATTATTTAAATTAATGGTATCGTTTTTCTCTAAACCATGTAGAGGAAAATATGGAATAACAAAAAAAAACAAACTAATGTTGTGGAAAAAATTATGGAAAGATCTTGTAATTTGCATTCCTAAAACAAATACCAGCAGAAGTCTAGATATGCAAATCAGTCTCCAGTTAAAAGAGAGATTCTTACAAACCTCAACAAGTAGTTGGGCAGAAAGGAAACACGGCTCCAACAAAAAATGAGTATTGTTATGAATTCAAATTTGAATTACTGAATCTATTTTTCAGTTTTATAAGTCTACCATTCATCTATGCACTGAATATTGTTGCCATGTCTCGCTTGGTGCTTCTGCTACATACTTAGAGATTCTTGACAAAATCCAAAGAAGATTTTGCAATGTTATTGTTCATGACCCAGCATTTAGGCTTCAAACACTTTCCAACTGCTATAACATTGTTTCCCTCTGCATTTTCTTTAAATATTTTCATAGCAATTATTCTGATGAGTTTTCCTCTTTGGTAATGTCTTCCATTCAGTCCTATTCTAGCTAGGCTGTGTTCCAGATATGTTTTTGTCACTCTGCTGACATGCTTTAAATTTACTGACACTTTCTTTTTGGATTACATGAAGAACTTTGGTTCTATTCTATTAAGTTTGACTCTATTTTGTTAAGTTTGAATCTATTTGTTTTATTGTGAATTTTTTTTTTTACTTTATTTTTACCCCCTTGTCTCATAGCTGAATTTTCCCTTTTTTCTAATATAATTTTTAGTTACACTAGACTACTTTTGTTTCTAAATGTATTTTTTTATTTTTGCTCTTTATTTGTCTGACTTAAGGCGTAAACCGTTTTTGTTTTGTAGAAGGATTTGTTACACCATTCTCTGTTTTAAATTTCAATTTTAATTTTCAGCTTTCTATTTTTATTTTTAATTTGTGTTAAATTTGACTTAATTTTTTGCTGTAATTTTTTGTTTCTAAAAACCTTGTCACATCTTTTATTTACTGGTGCAACTGGGTAATTAAGCTAAACTTATTCTATTTTTTTTTCTTTTTTGCATACCAAACTTTATTTGTCTGTGTCTTTGACTGGTAAAAATACTGCTGGTAAAACCAGCTTTTGATTGTTTCTGTTTTATTTGTTGTGCAGATGTTAACAAGGTTTATGTTTTGTGTATTTTTTAGGTGAAGGTGCATGTTCAATATATAAACAAAATATATAGAAGAAGCATACAATATCTGCTATGGATGTTTATTTCTTTTAAGTAGATTGTATTGAAAAACAGTTAAATGTCTCTTGAGTATGTCCATATTCCTTTTTGGTTCAGAAATTATTTATGGGAAGTAAAAATAAGAATGAGTAAAAGATGGTCGAGCTCAAGTCAGCCTCACGCTGAGTTGGAATAGCTGAATCTCTACTTCATGAGTAGGGTTGCTGAAAACGTGCCCGAACAATCTTTTTGGAAATTGGAAAGAGAAAGATTCTGTCCTTTCTGGAAGTGGGTCATAAAATTGCACATGTGACCAGAAACCCTTTCTGGTATCTTTACAACTTGCATTGTGGGAAAATGAATTTATTTTGTTTTTATTCTTTATTATTATTTTATTTATTGATTTTATTTAACTTTCGCACAAAACAATCCCACCCAGAAATAGATAAACTCATTCTTTTTAGAAAATGTTACCTGTCTTCCTGAGTGTGTGTGTGGTTCTAAGTTGAGTCTGAGATTGGTCTAATTTTGAGGAGTCCCATATGGAGTGTCTTCCTTGGCAGATAATTCATCTATGGGGGTGTCAATTTCAGTGGCTGCTGTTTCCTTTGGTTTTGGATCAGGCAGAGGTAGTTTTGACTGTGTTACAGACTTCAGTCTATGCAAAGACACATTTTGATGATTTCCACAATGGAGCTCAATAATAAAATATTTGTCATTTCTTTCTAGTACTTTAAATGGTCTAGTGTAAGGGACTTCTAAAGGGAGCCTCACTTTGTCGACTTGTAACCAGACATGTATACATTTATTTTGTTCATAGGAATTAAATCCTATTTTTCAACCAATAAAATCCCATCAGTGGGTTAGCTGGATAAACAATCATTAAAAGGGCAAATACCACCGAAATACATGTGTATGTAGTGGTAGACCTACCACATGTTATTTTTGGACCATTCAGAAAATAACAATAATAATTCCCTTCACCATTCCCACAAATTCAAGAAAAAGATTTTTGCAAGCAAGTGTGAAATTATTTTCTAACCAATGAAAACCTTGTATTCAAAGAGTTCACACGTCTATGTGAAATTAGATTTTGGGTCTCTCTTATGCATACTTCTTGAGGTTCAAACCTATTTGGGAGGCCAGATTGATCTACACATGCATACATACACATGCACCCACACAATGGAAGAGAGACAGCCAGCACCCACTGACTAAGGCCTTGTGCATGCACACAATAGAAGGGATTAACCAGTATTGCCTACTAAGCCTTTGTCTACAAATTCACAAGCACATAAATCTGTTCACACATTTCCTACTGCAGTAAGAATGCTTAATTATTTTATAAAATAAACTTCACTGCAAAGAAAATTGAACAATTTATTGTCATTGTATATTTCTGAAAAGAATATATAAATGTCATTTCAACTGAGGTTCTGCTTCTAATTTTCTTTCAGTTAATAATCTTTTTATGTTTCATTTAAAAGATGTGTTGTTATTGTTAAAAGTTTGGAATCCCAACACTCAGATAACAATGAAAACCTGGGCAGTCCAGACTCTAACAAGTTCTTGGGGAATAAAAGGCTTTGGAAAAGCATGTAGGCATCTTTCAGAGAGAAATTAAGTTTCAGCCAGTCAGCATAATTTCTCATTCTAATTGCTGAACATTTTCATTGGTAAACTCCATATAGTCCTTTTCAACTATAGACTTGGGTAACAGCACTGAAGTCCCTGTTACTGCAACAGTTGATGAGTAACTGTGTATGGCACTGAGGCCATGAAGTAGTTAAATGTTATTTATCATCTGGAAAAACCAGGAAAGGATTAAGCCTAAAATGAAATATTAGCTGAACGATAGAGAGGAAGAGAGAGAGGGTAGAGACATTTTTTGGTTATGTGAAAGTGGAAAGGTGCTCCTCATTAACAAATACACTCAAAATTTTATTTTTTTTATCCATCAAGAATCTGGCATGTAAACTGACGAATAATTTTATCTTGTTCTTGAGGAATTAAGAAAATACATATCGTTTATGAGAAAAGAGATAGATGGGGCTTATCCTTTTGCTGGCAAAAAAGAATTGGGAAATTTAAATAAAACGCAAACCCTTTTTGAGGGTTGAAGTTATGAAAACTGATCCTGTCATTGATGAACAGGTGATCTGGTTTGTATTTTTACTGGACAGCCTAGGAATTGAGAAATAAATTTATCTCATTCTTGAGAATTTAAGCAAACAAATATCATTAGCCGGAGAGAGAAAGAACTGGATTATGTGTTTGGAAATGAAAACAAATTGGGAATTAATTTTATCTCTTACCGAGAAGATTAAATGAGAACAAATTTCTCTTAACAGGTCAGATGTATGATTAAGGCAGGAGTTATGAAAACAAATCCTGCCATCAGTGGTCTGGATGTATTTTTGTGGACAACAACAAATTGTGAAATAATTTTGTCTCTTGCTGGGAAATTTAAATGAAAACAAATGCTTTTTTTGAATATCAAATGTACAATAAAGCAGAAGTTATGAAAACAAGTCTTGTCCTCAGTGGTCTGGTTTATATTTTTGCTGGACAAAGATAATTCCAGGAAATTAGAAAGGAATCAGAGAATTAAAATTAATGACTAGAATAAAATTATGTCCTTTCACCTATGTGCTTTAAAAATTATATTTGTCACAAAGACAGTTATGCCTATCCTGGAAAGTAGGCTGAGGTAGAATGATGAGAGTGAAGGAGGAAGATGGAGAATTTAGCACCACCTGTATGAAGTGATGGCATGAGATGCAAAGTGAAGCAAGTTGGAGTTGAAAGGAGGAGCAATCCCTGTAAGTACTCCCAAAGAAGGTGGATAATTTTCCAAGTTTGGAAAGTTGGTTAAGAAAGCAGAAATAGGGAACAAAGAACTCTTGTTGGGATTAATGTGAAAATTGGTGTATCACCAAATCCTTAGAACCCTTCGGTCCCATGCCAGTTTAGGGCTAACGTGCATATAAGCAGATAGACTTGTACTGCAAATCCCACATCAAGTGCCTCTGGAATCCACATCAACTGCCACCAGGTCTCCTGATTCTGAAAAACTTTGAACCCAGAATTTTGGACAAGGCACAGTGTCACTATAAAGATTGATGCAGGAAAAGTAATTTTTGTTGTACCAAGAATTATATAAACCAATTGAAGATTAACCCAATGAATTTTTCATTTTTATTTTTAATATGGAGATATTTCTTCCCTTAATATAGCACCCACCATGGCTCAAACCAGCCCTTCAATTACTACAACATTTGATCTTCCACTGCTCTGAGATCAAGAAGACAATGTGAGCAGAATTAGTGTGGAATCAAAGTGGTCAGTAATCAACAACCAGCTTGGACCAACTTCCCTATTGATCAGCGCAGAGTTAGCCATGTGGTTAAAACGTCATCCTAAGATTCTGAGAACTGGACCACTAAACATGGGTACACCACTGGGTGTAGGCAGCGTTGAAAGGGTTATACAAGGTCTGTTGGTAGGTTTTGTAAACCAAGTAATACTATTGGCAATGTATCTAACCAGTTTTGTTTTCTTGCCATTATGGCAGTTTTAATTGTTCTATGTTGCCTTTCAATTACTCCATTGGATTGTGAATAGTATGCTGTGGTTCTTAGTCTGTTAAAGCCTATCTATTTTGATAATTCACTGAAAAGCTCACTTTCAAACTGACTTCCTCTGTCAGTGACACCATACAGGAGAACTACAAATTGGGATATCTATACATTTAGAAATGACATGGCCACTGTTTAAGCTATAGTCTCTTGCATGGGTGTAGCTTCAACACATCGAGTAGCTCTGTTATGCATGTTAGGATGTATCTTGCTGGTGATGATCATGTGCTGTTGTGAATGATGGTTGGTGGCAATGTCCTTACAATGTCAATATGAACTGTTTTGAATTGCATTGAGGGTAGTAGAAAAGGAACTACCACTGACTTTGTGTGGCAATTAACTTTACTAAAAGTAGTGGAATTTGATACTGTGGCTGTGGGTCCTAGATGTGACATATTATGGAAGGTACCATAGATTGCCTTGAACAATGCTGGGTAAGGTGTAGAAATGTCATATAATATAGGCTTGTTGCCAACAGCATAGACCTTCAGTCTGTCTAAGTGTTTATTTCTGTGTCACACTCTGGTCAGATGTGAATCATTTTGTTTGGATTTCAGATAGTTTCTTTGAGAAGAACCCTATAGGAACAGATCTGTTATTAATTATTTGATGTAATGTTGCTCCAACAGCATAGTTGCAACTATCTAACACCAGAGGATAATGGGTTACATCTGAGTTGAGGTAAGGAAGTGCAATCAGTTTGTTTAGAACATTTTTAATGCTTGAGTTTTTTTTAGCATTGTTGAGCTGTATGGTGTTGCTCTGTGGGTGCTTCTTCATCAGCTCAGTGAGTGGTAGAATGTCTGCTGCTCATGAAACAAATTTCCTATAGAAATTAACCGAAGTGATTTTGAATCAGCTGGTTCAGGGAATTCATTTATTTCCTGCTTCTTCTCTGTTGTGGATGTTAAGAATTAAATTAAAGTTCCTTCTTGATGAATTGGCACTTGTCCAATGAGATTTTTAGTTTATTCCCCAGAACTTGTTTTAAGTCCTCAAAATACTGTTTGGAGAAGACTAGAACATCATCCACATAGATAAAAATGCAGTTGACCTGGAGAAATATAATATCCATAAATCTTTAAAATGTAGCTGTAGCATTTCATGGACCAAAAGCATATATACATAACCCCAAATAGAATGGGTAGTGGTTGTGGTAGGAGTGGGTTAAAGGATCTGAGCAAAGCCAAAGTCACTAATTTGGAGGTAGAGGAAGAGGTGGTAGTGAGGGTTGAATAGTCAGGAATCTCACTTGTGATTAGTGATACAAGGATGTTGAACTTTTACTTGGTAGGTGTGGGTTGGTGAAGGTTATTTCAAATAGCGATCCAACTTCCCTATTTTCTTTTTTTTGCCTTTATCAAGGAATTAGAGTTAAGCATCATTTAGCAAAAAAAAAAAGTCAGCCTCAAACAAATACCAAACTTCAAATATATATGTACATGCATGCAAACACACACACACACACACACACACACACACACACACACACACACACACACACATATATATATATATATATATATATATATATATATATATATTCACACATGAACACATAATTGGAACATGCATGTTGGGTTAAACAGTTCTGATCAGTGGCTGGAGGCTGAATTAAAAAAAGTTGGATAATTCAGATTGGGACACTTTTCAGTCCTATATGACTGAAGCTCATTTCTCAAACTTCTTCAAATACACTGCCCCAAAACTGCTGCCCTAATCTCTGAATGGATCCTTTCTGGAATGGAGTGTTTTATACCCCAACAAAAAATAACAGCAAAAACCAGTCAGCCCTGGTTCGCCTAATATTATAAATGGCCCCCGAGGTCATATCCTAAATGACAGACAAGGCAAAGCTCTTTGCCTTGATTTTTGCCTCAAACTCAACATTAGATGACAAAAGTCATCCCCCTCTCAACTTCTTATGTCTCACTGAGCACAATCATAGTAATATACTCATTTCAGCAAGAGAAATCTCTAGACATATCAAAAATCTTGACCACAAAAAAACCACTAGCCCAGACCATTTAAGAGTATCAACCCAGAATTATCCCAAATTCTAGCAAAGTTATTTAACCACTCTTTCCTAATCATGTGGAAGGTGGCAAGTATATGCATGTTTTTCAAGAATGCATGTGATTGATTTTCCCTTCCCAGTATAGACCCAATAATCTCCTCAGTATCATCAATAAGCTTTTTGAAGCCTTAATCAAGAAGTTCATTGAGCACCTGGATAGAAACAACAATATCTGCTACGAGCAGTATGAGTTTCGATTAGTCTGAGCCACTTCTGACATCCTAACAGAATTAATGAGGCCCTTGACAACATACATAATGCAAGGGCCATAACATTAGATATCTTGAAGGCCTTTGACAAAGTGTGACACACTTCCAACACATTGGTTTTCTAATGGTAATGATAACAAGATATTTTTGTACCTTAATCTCCAAGTTATTTGAAACAAAGGCAAAGGCTCCATAGTCTAACATCAAGTCAAACTTCTATTCCCTACATGTATGATACAAGGAGATACCTACAATATAGCCATACTACATTAAATATATGCTTAGGTGCTCTCCATGTATATAGATAGGAACCTCATATACTGCCACAAAGGCCTGCCACCTGTCAATATACTTGGTACAGATAATAGGGTCTTTTGTGATTAGGTCTAGGCTCATCATTTTGATACAATCTTTAGGCACAAGCAACAATATGTTCCACAGGAACTAGCCTGTGGCTGTAATTATCTGCTAGGGTTTTACTCCCAAGGAAATCAATGATTTCATTGCCATGTCTGTTGTGGAGTAACAAGTTTTGCACAAACACTTATCCACCACAATGACTGACACTGTTTTTCAACATGTTCTATTTCATCAGGCATCTTCTCATGACCAAGACACATTTGAAAAATGATTGGAGAAGCCAACAATTCCATGAAGATGTTGCCTGCTACTGTGGCATTGTCTAAGTTTCTATGTGTCTGGGTTCATTATCTACGTTTCTATATGTCTGGGTAAACTTAGATAGGCCTAAGGTTAGGGTGGCTGATTATTGGAAATTATTTGGTGAGATTTGCAGGAACAGCTGCTATAATTACTACAGCAGGAATTGAAAGAGGTTGTGGTTGGGAATAAGTGGTGGGCTATTTTAAATTCTAGTGTTAGGTTGTTTGCTACTGATTATAGTCAGTAACTCAGTCTTGTTAGATTAGCAGTGCAAACAGTATGTGAACTTAGAATAGATCAGGCTATTTAATTGGGAGATAGTGGAGAAGTAATTTAGCAAGCATATGTATGTTCATAGGCTTTCACTTTAGATTTGTCCCTTCTTTCTTTAGTTCGATCTCCCTTTTCCTCACTTGTTAGATGACAAAAATATCAGTTTTCTAGTGGATATGGAACATTTTTTCGTTGTGCTTTCGTATTTGTTGTTGTGTTTGAATGAGTGTGTGTTTGTGCATGTTTGGTACAGTAATTGTCTCCAATTTGGATTCAGTCCTACATTAATTTAATCCAGTTAACTTATGATTCTGCCACAATTTAGGATGGATGGGGGGGGCTTTTATTAGTAATTATTATTTTGTTTAGTTTGGTGAATAGGATTTTTTTAACATTATAAATACACATTTGAGTTAGATTTTTTAAAAGTTGTTGTTTCCCCACCACCACAGACAAATTAAACATATGGGGACTAGACAGAACTTCATAGAGTCATTGTGGTATTATGGTGACTGTAGTAAGAATGGTAAGTAACAATGTGTTGTTTTTTGGTGCAAGGAAAATTATAGTCATCTGGATCAGCAATTGTGTCCAGCTAAGTTAAATATAAAACAGTTGAAAACCAGTTTTCTCCATCCCCCTTTTGTACTTGTGCTGCATTTCTTGTGTTTTCAAGAATAAATATTGCATTCCTCTTTGGTACCTTGACTTCATGAATTTAAGTATAGTACTAGATTGACAACTAGGTCTCATCATTTTACTATTGAAATTGCTAGATGTAACCATAAGTTCTGTTCTAATAGTTTTTCTCTTGCACTTCTTGCCTGTGGAACTCTCTTCCTGTTTCTGGCCTTCATGTCAACCTATGATTTTCAAAATTTTAAATGCAATATTGTCATCTGTCTTTTTGATTTCAATTCCTTTTATTGTACTTTCTATTCAATAACATTTCCTCAAGTTCTTCTACTCAGTAAACCCCTGCATCTTAGTGACTTTATTGCCTTACTTAGGGTGAAATGATTAAAAAAAAGGAATAATGTTCATTTAGATATTTGATTACTTATACTATTTACATTATTCAAACTGTTATCCTCATCTTCATTGCCATATTCACAATGTTTTGTCCGTTTTATGTTTCGGAACTCTTCAGGTGATTGGAATTTTGAACCGAACCCTTTATTTCACTCACTGGGGTAGATTGTTCTAGTTCCACATGCTATGCTTCTTCCGGGTGTCTCAGTTATTTCCCTTTAACTCAACCCATCAAGTTTTTTGGTTCACTACTGCTGTAGCCTGGTATTGAACTCACAACACTTTGGGTCTAGTCACTGGATCTAACCAATGTCTTAATCATAATACCTCATGTCAGAGATATAGACAGATAGATATTTGATTAATAAAATGAACTGGTTTTATAGGTGGAACTGTTTTCTTTTTTTAATCCTTTAAAGAAAATATACTTACTCTTTAGTTTTATGAAAGTGATAAGATATAGTCCGATTAGTAGAACTCTTCTCCATCAACCACTGTGACATGCCAGTAACATAAAACATTGTCTAGATACTGAAAATAGTATATTCATACATTTCCCAAAATATTACAGTAAAGTGGACACAAACTCTATAAGCCAGAATTTGAACTCTGATTGCTGATTTAATTTTCTATACTGATAACCATTACACCAAACTAGATTTTTATAAAAGTATTGTTTGTTAATTTCTTTTTCTTAATCATTTCACCCAAGCAAGGCAATAGGATACAAGAGGTTACAGGTAGATTGAGAAGACTTTAATAGGGAGATGTGAGAAGAATGGACAATAAAAGAACAGGATTCAGGAAAAAAAATGGTGATTGGCATTACATTTAAATTTTTGAAGATTGTAGGTAGTAGGGAAACAAGAAATTGGAAACAAGAAACCACAGGTGAGAAGTGTGAGAAAATAAACTATTAGAATAGAACAGACAGCTGCATCAAGCTATGAGTTCTACAGTAAAACAGCAAGACATAGTTACACATTTAAATTCATACAGTCAATGCACCAAGGAGGAAAGCACACCAGAACAGTTGCTATGAAAATGTTTATGGAAAAGACAGAGGGAAATTATGTCACATTGGTGGAAATATGACCAAAGTCAAGATTCTAGGTCAGGATCAATTACATTTAATAAATTTACAAGTCATCACTTGTCCCAGTTAACCACTGATTGGAGCTCATTTTCCAGAGCAGTTTTACTTTGTTGGGTCTATCAGACTTACTAATAAAACAGGAGTAAATTGTGTCACCTAAATAAATATCTAGTTTGGAAGAAAAAATGTTCAAATTAAAATGGTGGTTTTAAAGCTATAAAATGATGTGTGATGGTATTATTTAGAGAAACTGAACCCAGATTGAGTTTGGTAAAGTTGGAAATTGTGTACATGCAAATTGATACAGAGATAAAGTGCTGATAAGACTTAGGGGCCTGGAGGAAATAGAATATGGATAAGTTAATGTTTATTCAAAATACTGTTCTCCAAAAGTACATTATTTCTTACCAAATTCAGAAACACAAAGAGTTGACCAATGCAGTAATTTGAAAAGTTGTTTTGCAGGACAATATTTTAAAACAGTGAACCTACAGTTGTATTGTTCAGATTTCAATAACTTTTAAAACATATCTCATATTTTCTAGCATTACAGAAATCTTAGATGTGGAGGTAGTGAAGCAGCAACTCAGTGAAATTGGTGAGTTCACTTTCAAACTAATACCTTTGGGAAAGGGATGAGTTTATCTCAAATCCTCCCAGCTATGGGTTAAATAGCAGGGCTGGCTGGGCACTCTTCTTTTAAGGTGGCGACCACTCTAGGAGAAAGAAAACTTTGAATTCCAAACCAGCCTGAAGAGAGATGGGCTCTGTCAGACACATCACTGACTACAGTACATGTGTTGCCCCTCTGACTCTAATGGGTCATGGAACTCATGTTATGTGCAGTTGATCTTTTATAAATCATTTGTGATGTGTAGAAAGATAACTGACCATTGTGTACACTAAATTGTTGAACATAGACTCGTCCACTCGCTACAAGTAGGAACTTCTGCTCATAGGAACAGTAGGTCACAAGGCGTAGCGTTGATTTGTATGCATTGCTGCATTCAACTATGGTATTTGCTATTATTGTATTATTAATCCATGTTCCTCATGGGATTAAATCCTTTCTTCATTAATCTTTTGTTCCAATGTTTTCCTTAAAATATTATTAACCAGAAATATGAGCTTATACAAGCATTAAAACAATTTGACAAAGAATGCATGCAGGGAAATAAAATTTTGATTTCTGGACTGAACAATTCTTACTGGAAATCCTTACTAAAATGCCATAAAAATATGACTATGTCCAAAAATAATTATCATAATTATTTATGTATAATACATACCTTTAAATTTTGGCTACAAATTCTTGAAAAAGATATCTTGTGCATTATACACACTGATTTTCTTTTTTAGAATTTGTAGCAGCTAAATTTAACATTGGTCCTACTATTTATTTGGTTTGTATTGACTAAAAATGAGAGTTTATATAATTTATGTTTTGAAACAAATTTTAAAAGTATTTAGAGCAAATGCACAGACATGCTGGCACAAAAATGCAATGAGCCTGTGGCAAAAATAAGCTTATACTTGGAGAAACAAAATTATAAATTAACTCATATTTTAATGGCTAATGTCTATTTCTTTGTAGTGGTTTAAAAGAGAATATTTTGACAAATATGGGGCAAAGTCATTAAAATAATTCTACATAGTGGACAGCAGTGAAGATGGCATCTTATTTGAGGAAAGACGATGCCTGTGGACAAGAACAATATAAAAAATGACAAAGATATCTACTACACTGACAGCACAAATGAATCTTACTTTGATATTAACAGCAGTTATACATACTAAAATATATTTAATTTCTATGTGAATACAATTTTTGGCAAAGTTTAACATATGTACTCACAAAAAAAACAGTGTATCAAAAGGACAGTTTTTCTTTTGACACTGCTATTACTGTATAATCTTTCAGCAATTTTTATTGTTTTAAAAAGCTATTTTTATAATTTTAATAAAACTTTTTGACACACTGTTTTTGGGGGCAATATGTTAAATTTTGCTATGTTTTTAAACAAATTCAAAATTTAGCTAACAATTAAAACTCTTTGGTACACATTAGTTAATTTGACTCTTAATCAGTTCTAACTTGAAGCAAAAAGAAATTATTTATTTCAGATAATTTGTTATGTGAAAAAGATAGGTGTAGGAGGTTGCTGAAAATATTTTTTTGAGTGCCTTAAGAAATTAATCTAGGAAGAGAAAAATGTTCTAAAGAAAGACTTCTGATTTGAATCATGTCTCTCCACAACTTCCACTTTTGTAGCTCTTAGTAATTTTTTTGTTATCTCTCCTAATCTCTGTTCTGCCAACCTGTTACAAAAGTTTATTAAATAAGTTATTTGATGCTCTTGTCTGTCTCTCTTGCCTTCAATATGCTCTGCAAGTGTCAAATTCTCCAAGTTCTCTTTCCTCATTATATGTCCAAGTAATTTCAATTATCTCTTTCTGATTTTAAGTATAATTTTTTTGTTTCCATTTCCCTCATTACTCATTACTCACATGTTCAATGCATGGGGTTTCCATCATCCTTCTGTAGAAACACATATCTGTTGTCTCAAGTCTCTTCTTCATCTATAAGGAGATTGTCCAGCATTCAGTGCCAATTAGGAGAAACAATATTGCGTAACAGTTTAGTACTCTTTTCACTGTTTCTAATGAAATTTTCCTGTTTCTTAATACTTTACTTAGTTTTTGGAATGCATCTTTCACTATTCTAATACACCTTTGGATTTCAGTGTTGCATTTTCTGTTCTCTGTTAAAACACTTTCTAGCTATTTAAATTTTTGTGCCCATTTGATTTTGGTATCCTCAATTTGTAGTTCGCATTTTCAGCTGTTCTTTTTGCTGATGACCATACATTCTGTTTTCTTACAAATAATGTTTAATTCTTTCTTCTTGCTTTCCTTTATTATCTTCTGTAGGAGTTCTTGTAGATTCCTTTCTGTGTCTGATACAAACCCTGTGTCATCTGCATATGTGGTTAAGATATTAAGTGGGGACTTACAGTAGTATAAAAGCCCTTGGTAGTGAGAGTAAACAGTCAGCAGAGTTCATGAAGTGCTCAGATGGCTCTTTAAACAGAGACGGCAGAGTTATCAATTTTCATCAGGCTGTTCAAAAGTTAGAAAGTTGACATAGTGAGAGTGTTCATTTGATGAATGAAAAGAGGTTCAAAGTGATTGGTATTTGTGGAAAATGTTCAGAAGTTGGTACTTCCTTACAGAATTATCTTTGAAGAAAATGAGTTGATTTCATATTATCAAAGAGAACTTGGTCTAATTGTGTGCTTGTTTTAGATAAACCTGTTCAATATTATCTATTTTTAAATTTTTGTCTGTTGTCCCAGAGTTCTTTGATGGTCATCAATTCCTCAGAACCCAGCAACCTCTTTTCTCAATTTACTATTAAGGTTATTTTCTCTGCTTACTTACATCTCACCCTGACTACCCATTCATGAATATAATCATGATGAATTGTCATTAAGATGAATGACTGCTTCTTTTTTAACTGTTCCAATAGACTCAATAAACTACTTATCAAAATTGTCTTGTTCCAAGTTCTGTCTTTTTGATGGGTTGGAAATAATTTTGTGAAGGAATTCTTTTCTCAAACATTTTCTTCCAAAGCATTCCTTGTACAAAATATTGTGCCACCATAATCAGCCTCAGAAGCAAGACTTATCACAAAGACTCCATTCAAACACTTCACCTACTGGAAATGTCTTCACTCTAGATAGTGGAAAGAGGCTAAGGTAAATTTTTTGTTTTACTTTTCACATAAATTTTTATAAGTGATTATAAAAGGGGTTTAGAAATTTATAAACTACTATCTTAAAATGTTTGCAGATATCTGAAACATCCTATCTTTGTATAGTATGATTCACACCAGGAAATACCTGGGATCTGAATCAAATTTTATGACCATCAGAAATGTTTGATCTAAAAAGAATTTATCTGCATTGACCCAATATGCACTGGGTTCACCAGAAGAAATACCAAAGTAAACTTTATACTTGGTATCACCTCAGAACATCAAAAGACCTAAGTGACTCAAAGCCATCAAGTACAGAATCAAGCCTCAGAGGATGTCAGTGAGTGCACCAATATGAACAAGAAGTGAACCCAGCTGACTTTAGGATATACATACGTAAGACAACTGGATGATTGGATGTTATATAAAGGCTCAACCTACGAGGACAGAATCCCTTGAATCCTTGCAAGAAGACCAAATGTTTGAAGAAAGACCTGAAACTACATACTTTTTGATTTAGCTGATGCTAATTTGACAGTCTAGAAGTTAATAAACAGTTATTTGTATATATGATAAATTTAGTCGCATATTCTTATTAGATGTTACAAATATGACATTAAATTTGTAATACTTGTTTAGCTTGAATGATAAGCTATTGCTCAAGTAGTTTTAATGTAATGATATTCAAGGCAGTTCAAAAGTGTTTTGCATTTACTGCCATATTTGGTATAATGTATTAGTATCATTCATAATATACTCAGTTTTATAAGAAGGCAGTTTTATAAATATGTTATTTTTAATGTTTATAAGTTGCTTAATATCTCTTAATAAAACCTCTATAAATAAAACCTCCAGTAAACCTCTATGCCTTTCTTTTGTTTGCATCCATTCTCCCTCTGTCTTCCTACATATATTTAACCTTTCACCTGCTTTTATTTTTATTTTTCTATGGTTTTATTATCTCCTATCTTTCATCTTTTTCCCTTCTCTTCCTCTCTTGCTTCTATTGTGATTAATATTATATTGGGTATACAATGAGGAACTAACTGATTTCAGCTTGGATGGGCTGTGGATCAGGTAGATACTACACTCTGAAAAGTTTAACAGTCATATATACAAGCAGAATAATTGTACTTTTTTGTAGCAAATACAAGTGCTGTTTAGAATAATCATACTGGTGGAAATTTTCCAACTTATCAAATAAATGTTCTGATTCAAAAAAACATTCTACTAGGAAATAAAGTAATTGTTCTATGGAAAAAAATAAATATACCATACCAATAAGCATGGAGAGGAAAAAGAAGGAAATAATTTAATCCTTCTAGTACTTGAATTTTGGTACAGATTATAATAAAGATTATACTATTTTTCTATATATAGATTTTCAGATGGAATCAGAGTCAATAATTAATAATTATACTTCTGTTTCAAATCAGGATTTTCTGTTTTGAAAGTGATCTTTTTTTTTTAACAAGTACTGCTTACTCAATATTAGATACAGAATTGTAAATATATATCCTACTGCTCAACTATATTATTATTAATTTTTCACTTTTATTTTTTTCATCTTATTTCTATTGTGTTTCATCAAAACCATTAACCATTAGTCTTTTATTAAAACTCACAACCGTTAGTCTTTCTATAATACCCCACTGATCAAGTGGTTGCCACTGCTGTTGCTCATTTTCCTTTTGTTTCAATCATCTGTCATTCCTTGTCCAAGCAGTACCCAAAATATAGTATTTTTGGGATTGTCACTTGGTGGTATTCTTTTATCTTCATGGCCATCACATGGTGACATCAGCAAACTGTAATGCAACCAGATTCTATGAAGTTTTCACCCAGTAGTAATTGTGATTCTATGAAGATTTCAGGTTTGAAATCCTGACTGCTGTAATAACTCCTTTGCTGAATACTAATTTCAAAGCACAAACCTTGTTAATCTTTAACAATGGGTTTAATTATAACAAATTGAAGAATTTCAAAGTATATAACGAACAAAGAATTATTAATTTTTCTATGTAGCCTGTTTGATGGTCTTTCAACAGAAAAATTATTCTCGCAGCAATTCATAATAAATGGAGAGATCTTAAAGCAGCAACTGGAGGAGTATTAAAACTATACCGTTTCAACTTCAAAATAATAATAATCAACTTCAAAATGGACTTATTTTCAAGTAAAAAAATGAATCAACTTCAAAATGGATTAATCAACTTCAAATTGAGAAAATGTCAAAAACCTAAAAACAATCAACTTCAAAATAAGAATAAACAACTTCAAATTGAGATATTTTTTTTGGTAAATTGAAAATTATTTTTCAATTAATTTACCCCATGAGTAAGGAAATTGACTGTTCGTCTTCATTATATAGACAAAGAAAAAACCAAAATACAAACAACTTAGAGGCCAAGAAAGCAGTGGGTGAGCCTACAGTAAAAGTAGGAGAAAGTCTCGTATGGGCAAAAATGATGATTGATGAGGATGCTGGAGAAACCTCTACAAAAGAAGCTGAAGAAGAATTAGCAACAGCTCCAAAGAGGACTTACCTCAAGAAAACTGTGGCTAGTGAAAAAAAGGCCCAAATTTTAGCTGCACATGTCACAGCAGGAAATTGGAAAGACCTGGCAAGAACAATTGATGTGCCTCTGCCAACAGCGTACCGTTGGTTAGACCAGGGTGCTGATAAGAGTGACTCTAGGGGAGGAGCAAGAAAATATAAAATTACACAAGAGCATAAGAATTTTATGGCTAAATTAATTGAAAACTCTTCTAGGGTCACTCTTCAAGACATTGTAAATACGTTGGTCGAAAAGTATGAGGTTCATGTGATGAAAGAATGCATAAGAAAGCACTTGGAATCCATGGCCTTTACTTTAAAAGTGGTTCATTATGAACCAGAAGCTGCCAATAATAATGTCAATAAGGCGAAATGTAAGGATTACGCAGTAGCTTTATTAGAATTTCAGTCCCAAAGTGTGCCAATTCTTTATATGGATGAAACCAATTTTAATCTCCATATTTCAAGAAGAGAAGGTCGCTCTAAAAAAGGCATGAGGTGCACTACAGTTGCGGCTGGATCCAGGGGAAATAACATCCATATTATTGGATGTATTAGTAATAATGGATTAATTCATCATAAAATTAAAAGAGGATCTTTCAAAAAAGTGGATGCGAAAGAATGGACCAGGGAGTGCCTTAGAAAGGCAAATGAAATTTATAAAAGGTGAGTTGTCTTAGTTATTGATAATGCTCCTTGCCATACTTCAATTGAAATGTTGTGGAGGAGGATGAATTTAGGCATCACCAAATTTTCAGACTTGCCCCCTATAGTCCGATGTTAAATCCCATTGAAAAGGTTTTGTCAGTCATTAAAGCTGACGTAAAAAGATGTATGGCAGACTCAATTGTTGGGATTTTAAGAGGTGATGGCCAGGGATCTTTAACTACTAAAGAATTCCACCTCAGCAAGTTAGAAGCGATGATCTCCGAGGCAATTAATAATATTCCCCCTGAGACTTGCACTAACTTTGTATCTGGAATACAGAGATTACTTCCCTCTGTAATTAACTTAGATGATGTAATCTTTTAAATAAATTTCTTAGGAATGTTTATATTTTTTTATATCCCTTTTAAATAAAAATAAAAGAATAAATATTAAATTTATTAGTATTATATTAATTCTCAATTTGAAGTTGATTAATCCAGTTTGAAGTTGATTATTTCTCATTTTGAAGTTGTTTTCCAGTTTGAAGTTGATTGATCCATTTTGAAGTTGATTAATTTTTTTACCTGATAATAAGTCCATTTTGAAGTTGATTATTATCATTTTGAAGTTGAAAAGGTATAGACTTTATCTATCTTGACTTCTGGTTTCTCTCTCTCCTCTCTGAATATTGGCTGGTTTATATAATAATTTCACAGACCTTTGCCATTGATTTATTTATTTTTTTTTTTGTTTTTTTTTTAAGATATCATTATCTTTATTTGTTTGAAGACCTCTTGTGGAATGCTTAATTCCAAAAAGCCCCTAAGTTTGAACTTGGTAAGCTATAAACATTTGTTGGGTTGATAGTATTTTAAATAAACATAACAAGGATTCTTCTTTGAAATTTTGTAAATTTTAGATGACCATAAATTTTGTCATATTGCCCCAGAGGCAACTGGTTAGATTGGGGAAGATCTTCTTGTGCCATCTTCCTTCAAGATGTAGGTGATCATGGCTTTCCACAATTTCCTGTCCTTTGTAGCTCTTAATAAATTTTTTCTTTTCATTCTTTCTCCTAAATCCTGTTCTGTCATCTATTTACTTAAGCTCATCAAGTATGTTATGCTCTGTTTTCCTCTAGCCCTTAATCTATCTCCTGAGTATCAGATTTTCCAAACCCCTCTTCCTCATTATGTGCTCTAGAAATTTCAACTGTCTCTTCCTGATGTTAAGTATAAGTTTCCCTTTTGTTTCTATTTTTTCTAAAACCTCGTTGTTGCTCACATGTTTGGTCCATGGTATCTTTAGCATTCTTCCATAGAACCACATTTCTGTTGCTTCAAGTCTCTTCTTCATCTTTGAGGAGATTGTTCAGCATTCACTGCCATATGGAAGGACAGATATCATGTAACAGTTCAGTACTCTTTTAATGAAGATTTTTCTGTCTCTTAATACTCTGCTTAGATTTTGGAATGCATCGTTGGCTATCCCAATGCGTCTTTGGATTTTAGTGTTGCACTTTCTGCCCTCTTTTAGAACACTTCCCAGATATTTAAATTTTTGTACTTGTTTGATTTTGATTTTGGTATCTCTGATTTGTAATTTGCATTTTTTGGGTTCATTCTTTTCTGAGAAGACATTTCCTTGTCTTACACCTCTTTCTATATTTCTATCCGTATTCAGGTAGTTTACTGCCAGTATATGTTCTTGATTATTCTAATATCTTTCCCAAATATGTCAAGGTTGCTGAGAAGTTCTAACAGATCTTTAGTCTTCCTAAATATTTCAAATTCAAATCTTCCCAAAGCTTTCTCCAAACTCATTTTATGGTTTCTAATTATTATTTTTAATTTGTTCTTTCTTTCCGTTTTCTCTTCAAAGTCTAATTAGGTTCTTTGAATTTTCTCACAGTTTAATCTTAATTCAAATCTGCTTTAAATTGTCATTCACATTCTCATGAATTAAAACTGTTGTATCCTGTCGACACTCCCACATCTTTTAAAATCAACCAGAAGGAAAAGCTTAATTAGCAATCACTGTAAAACTGATTCAGGATATAAAAAGGCCTCAAAGCAACAAAAAAGTGATCTTCTGTGGCCCATGCCAAGTAGAATTATCATCTCTCAGTTGTGTCTCTGCCTTCAGGCAGAGTGCAACTCAATTGTGGCTCTGTCTTCAGGCGTAGATGCAGCTGGGGAAAAAAATACTGAGTGGTGTCTGTTTCTGGTGGAACAGCTGACCACGGCTGTACCTTCTTATTGCACTAGAGTTCCCCACATTAAACCTGACCTTCTGTCACATCATGTCTTGGGGGTAGACTCGGTAAATACTACCTTCCGTAGCACAAATTACTAGGATCAAAGTAGTATGCGTTCCAGCAGACAACAGCTGGACCATGGCTCTAACCATCAGCAGCATTTCCAGCCAACCAGCATCATCTGCAGCTCCAGCTCACCATTGGTTGCGACTCCAACCATCTCAAGCAGGCCTCCAGCTCCCACCACTCCAGCCATCTCCAACAGGTTTTCAGCTCCAGCCATCTTTGCCAGCAGCAACAATATGCAATAAACTGTCCCTTTCAGGACAATGTTCTTCTCTTCAGTGACTACAAAACTGTCCTTTTCAGGATAATACTTTTCAACAACTACCAAAATTGTCCTTCTCAGGACTCTTCTCACCCTCTATGTGAACATGCAGACATATTTTTTGCCTAGTGTGCTGTTACCTAGTTGATGTATTTTCTTTAACAAAAATAAACTTGGCAATATATTTTTTTTTACTCATCTTTGTTTTGTTTGTTGTTGTCTTCCATGATTCAATATCTGTTTTTGGACAAATATACCACCCGCAACAAAACATTGAATCAGGGTTACCACCCTGTTATATCCCTCAGGCAATAACATGCTGAACCAAAGTCACCACCCTGTTATATCCCTCAGGCAATAACATGCTGAACCAAAGTCACCACTCTGTTATATCCCTCAGGCAATAACATGCTGAACCAAAGTCACCACCCTGTTATATCTCTCAGGCAATAACATGCTGAACCAAAGTCACCACCCTGTTATATTTCATCAAATCTCTACAACCATTAGTAAGCTGTGAAAATCGTAAATGCACAATAAAATTCCATCAGGATTCTGACTTTCATTTTTTTTTCCTGTTCAAGGCAGCTGCCTTACCAATTAGATCATGAAGATTACTAGTTACACAAGCTCAAGTCTAACTATATATCTTTCATTCTTAATTAAATTAAAATTAATATTACTACTAATATTATTAGTGTTTGTAATAAAATAATATCTTCAAAATTTTAAATGAAATTTTAAATTAATATCTTTTGTCTTCTTAATTTGTGTTCTTTTATTGTTCTCTCTCCTTAATAATGTTTTTCTTTTCTTCATATTCTTTTACACTCAGTGACCCCCTTGTGTTTTAATGGCTTTATTACCTTGCTTGGGGTGAAATGATTAAAAAATGGAAACATTAGAAAAATGTCAATCTAATACTTGTAAAACTCAAATGTTCATTGCATATAAATATACTATTAACATAAATATGATATAAATTATATATTTAGGAGTAAGATCATTATTTTTAAATCAGTTTTTCTTTTGTAAAGTTGAGTGTCACTAACTTATCACAGTATATTGAACTTAAGACTTGATGGCTTACAGACCCATATTCTACAACTTCAGGAGCTAATTTTATATGGATTTTCAGATAGTTAACACTATACTTGTAAAATCCACTATATACACAGATGTACATAGTTACTGCATTGGTTCATAGGTTGTCCTTTTGGTGGATAAAGTTGTTTACACTTTCATAGAAATATTGATTGGCTATCAGTATGTGACTTGCCTACCTGTGTGCTTTAAAAGTTAACTTCTACAATGTTCTTTATTCATGGTCTTTGTCTACAAAAACCTATTGATTCTTTACTTACCAGCTGTTTACCACCAGGTGACACATAATTCTCTGACATTTCCAAATTCATATTTTTTCAAAGAAAACAAAAAAACATGCAGAAAATTGCAGAATGCATTAACATTTAATGCTGAGTTGAATTCCACAAATGTTGCTCTTTTAACTACTTCTGGGCCTTGATTTTTGTTAATGTAAAAGAATCCTTTCTGAAAATATTAAAGTAGCCAGTGTTCTCTTGCACCTTTTTATGTATATGTGCATATATCTATATTTATATATATCTATATATCTATATCTATCTATATATATATATATACATATATATATCAATTGATTTTACATAGTGTTTTATTGTTACTGGAAACTAATCTAAACTACGTTCATCATTAAGGTTAAATAATACACTGGATCAAGTCACATGTACAGTGAGAAAGATACTCAATATTTTTGTTCCCTCACAGAAGATATGCTAAATTAAGGAATGCAGTAAGTGTGGCATCAATAAAAGGTCCACACACATATGCAATGAGAATGGCTGAATTTATTTATGAGAAGCAATAAATAAGATATCAGTTAGTATATTTTTTCTTTTTTTTTAAATGAATTCACCCCAAGCAAGGCAATAAAGCCACTAAGACCCAAGGGGTTACTGAGAATGAAAGAAACTGAGAAAACCTTGTTGCATAGAAAGGACAATGAAAAAACAGGATATCAAAAAGAGAGAAGATTATGATTAACATTGCATTTAAATCTTTGAAGATTGTAATTGACAGAAAAGCAAGAATCTAGGAGAGAATTCCACAAGCAATAAGTGCAAAAGAAAAAATTATTCATATAAAACTTATGATTACATCTAGCAATTCAACAGTGAAGTGATGAGACCTAGCTGCCTATGCTTAAATTCATAAAGTCAGTGTACCAAAGGAGAGAAGGCATTAGAACAATTGCCATGAAAATATTTATAGAAAAAGCATGGAGAAGCTATCTTAAGGCAGCAAGAAAGTGATTGAAGCTGAGATACCAGGTCAGGACTGTTAAAATTGCATAATCTTTGTTGGATTTTGTCAAGAATCTTTAGATACATAGCAGAAGCACCAGATTAGATGTGGCAAAAATATTCACTCCATCTCTTCACTTCTGTGTTTGTAAATGTGCAGGGCATAGTCTAGGAAGAAATTAAATAGACTGGGACTCTCATTTCCTCCTGGTTGTACTTCTGATGGGGTCTGAAATGTTTCTGTATAGCGGTCCTCACCCAACATCTAAGATTCTGTCGATCAAATCAGTTTCCTTATTAGATCGGTGCATTCAGTGAATTTGGAACTTGGAAGATAGTTTCTAATGGATGAGAAGAGGAAGTCTCTAATGATGTGGTCATATGCTGTTGTGAGGTCAACAAAGCAGGTATACAGTTTCCTATTAGAGAGGTAAGCAATTTCTTGGAGTTATTTGATGACATATATGTCATCATTGCATCCATTATCAGAACAAAAACCAAACTTGGTTATTAGGAGTTGAATTTCATAAAATGATGAGAGCTTAGTTAATAAAATGTTCATTAGCAAGTACTAAAATTTAGGTATCTCTTTTTTTCATCACAAGTAATGTATTTTTAGCAGTTTTTAACTATTTTAGATTTCATTCAGTTCTTCACCATCATCAGATTGCCAATTGGCGACTACTGTGTCAAACAGGACATTTTTATGTTAACCTTACTTTGATTGTAATCATAAGTTAATCAATTTTATTTCATTCTGGATTTATTAGTGGATGAGCGTTGCCAGTCAGGCATTTTTATATGTGAGTCTAATACTGATATTAGGGTATAAGGTGAGTCTAATACTGATATTAGGGTATAAGGTTTAATTTGATTTTTAAAGTGTGCTTTATAGAGTAGGAAATAAAGTATTATAAAATTCTCAAAAGAATAAAAATTGAAAAGAAAAATGTTTGACAGTATTGAAAATTCATTCAACTATAATGGAGACATATAAAAAGTTCTACTTGCTAAACATGCTTTATTGACTATTTAGGACCTTTTCAATTGGGAAAAAGTGGCACTAGATTTTGAGCAATCATGTCAAAGAATAGTTTATAGAAAATTTCATAGAAATCTATGCATTGATTTTTGATTTGCAGAAAATTTAATGCTCAATACTCTTGTGGTACTAATGACTTAAAGCAACTTGAACTGCTGATAGAAGAATTTGACTGTTTTGTCTTATGTAGTATGTGTCTCACTCCAGATCATATCAGAATATACTTTGCACTCCATGTGATGTCAGAGAAGCCAGATGTATCAACTAGATGACCTGACAGGTGACCTCCTGGCAACCAAGTATAGATCTGCACCTCACAGGATGTCAGTGGCTGCCCTCATATGTGAACAAGTGATAGGCAAACATAGGAAAGAACCATATGACAGAGATAGATATATGAACACCAGTTCCAGATGAATGAGAAGACAGTCTTTCTCTTACACATTACAAATGAGAATGTAAGGCCCATGTTTAGATGAGGGCCCAAAGTAAACAGTAATTAATAAAGTCGAATGAAATAAAATGTAATGTTACATATAAGAAATTCAGCCTCATATTCTCATTTCTAATGTACAACAATACTTCCTTACACTTATTTTCAGTCTAATACATCATTCTTTCTTTGAATCTCATCAGAAGCTGAGCTGATTTGATGGAGAAATTGCATGAACATATCCCAGGCTAAATATAGTTATAGAATGTCACCAGTCAAGAACTCAGCTTTGATTTGGACTGCTTTTCTTCTGAAGAAAAAATAATTATAATTATGTAATATAATAAAAAAAGGGTGATATTGTAGAGACTACACATTAATAAATATGAGATATTCTGGTGGCATCTTCACCTTCTACCTTCTGCAGTTTGTTTACACTCTTGAAAGATATTCCTTCAGAATTATTTCTGATTTATCCAGCTCTTCAAGTGAATTCTTGGTAGAATTACAGCACAATTAATTGGAAGGTTATAAATCTCCTGACCTCTTTTTCTTTTATTTTGAGCATTTCTAAATTGAACTCCATCCCACTTTCAATTTTTCTTCACCTCTGGATGAAACCTTGCAAATTATTTTATGCATCTTCTACAAGAAATGAATCAATAAATCAGTCAAATAATTGATTTTTGCTTACCTTTTTCCTTGATCTCGAAGCTCTAATGTCAACAAATACCAAAGACTGCAGCAAATAGCATTTTGGCCAAAATCAGATGCAGTACTGAAAATAGCCAGTAAAAATGATTTGCAAAATGAGCAGATCATATGGGATTAACAAAAAAGGGTGTTTAGGAGGTGGAACCACTATTAGAAAAACTGAAAAGTTGATTATTGTTAATATTTTCATTCTTCCAAATAGGCTGATAATAAAAAAAAGTAATTATTGTACAAAAGTTACAACAAATATTACGACTGTCATATGAATTATTATGCCAAGGATTTATTAATTTTCATCTATATTTGTCATTCACATAATCTTCAAACTGGATACTTTGTTGTTCATGAAACTGTTCTAATAAATAAATATATTTTATTGTAATAAAGTGATGTATTATTAGGACTTTTATACATGTGTGAACATTTTATTAAAGCTGTTATTAATAAAACATTTTTTTAATTTATAGTTGAAATTGTTAAATGTAAATCCCTCCAAAACAGGAATTGATGATTAAATACTTTTGGATTTTCATTCTATATGCTAAATTGAATATATTTTACTAAAGCTTGAGATTAAGTCTGTCCCTGCTCAGTTATAAGACCAGATAATTAATAATTGAAGGGAAACTTGAAATCTAAAAATAAAAAGTAAATAATAAAAACTCAAGTGATTTCATTATAATCTAAAAACTGTAGCTAGGATTGCCCATGTCCTGAAAGAACATGGTTCATAGAAGAAGCAAACATTTCAGATAACTTAAAAGTTTTTTCTTTTATGAATTGCAGATTTGCTATTACAAATATAGTTAATATAAAAAATTATATAATTACAAAAACATTTTATTTGATGGTTGGAACAACTATATTTGCCTGCATCAAGGATGCAGTTTTTTATGAAATAACTCTTGAAAATTTGCATAATATCAGGAATTCTGGCATAGATAACCTTCCTTTAGGGTTAGCATAGGCCTGTGAAAACCCTAACAGTTGTCCTCAAGAACAAATGGCAAATGGCAAATTTTTTAGACTTATTTAAAAAAAAAATCCATGACCCTGATGCCAGCAAATATATAATATTTCTTGTAAAACTTAGATCATAAAATAGTCTTGATGATTCTATAAAAACTTATTCATTCAAAAACTGGTTATTTTCTGTTTCTTAAAAGAAGTCACTTAGCAGATCTATTATATAATAGTAAACTTAAAGTAGCAATAGACCCAAATTAATGTTCAGGGAATGAGATAAACATTACCAACACTTTGATTCATTTGTTCATGTCTTGTAAGTCACTCAGACAGTGTAATTTTGGAGCTTTATATCTATTCTCTAATTAAATGCTTTCATATGGTTTTCAGTTTTATTTTTGCCTTACTAATTGCACCTTTTGAACATAGCATGTACACCAATTCTTAGAACCACCTTATTTCTTTATGTTGTTCTTATTTATTATTTTAACTTTGTTTTAGAAATATCCCCCCACCCCCCAAAAAATTACTATGGAAATTAAATATCTATCAATTGATAACTGTTAATTTGCTGTCATTTCCTAGCTTTGCTATAGGGTTCTTGTAGAAGTTAGTATAAATTAGTATAATTAAAATAAGTTAGTATAGATTAGTTAGTATTAATTAATTAGTATTAATTAGTTAATATTAATAAGTTAGTATTAGTATAAATTAGTATAATATTAGGTTCTTGTATAAGTTAGTTCCAAGATTATTAATTGGAATTAATTTTATACTTTGTATACACACACAGATATATATACTCTTTAAAATTTTCTATTTTTATAGAGAAAGTGTACCCTAGTAATTGTTTGTAGAAATAAAAAGCAATGAAATCAACACTAAACTGACTACCCTGTTTATACATACATACATACATAGATACATATATATATATATATATATATATATATAGATACACCTAGTGAGCCAGACAAACCTACCTAGGTTTCACCTAAACGGATCGTCAGGGAAAGTTTGGCTAACGAGGCAAAGAGAAACACATATTTATAGGTGATAGCTAAAATCATACCACGTGACAAAACAAAAAAATCAAAAACAAAAACCACAAAAACAACCTAAGTGGGGGGGGGGTAAATATTTATTCAAAAAAAAAAAAAAAAAAAAAAAACCTCAGTGGAAAGTCAATAACGGGAAAACGTCTAATTTAGTAGCCAAGATTTTTTATGTCTACATACATTGAGAATTTCAGTTTTAGAGTTTAATAGCTGGTTAGGTTGATCATATAAAGCTATGGCTAATTTCTCCTCAGCACATAATTTGCAAAATTTATGGCCTGCTTTATATTTTGGGCATTTTTTTAATATTTCCCATTTAAGGATGGGGTCTATATTATCTTCTTGTTTGGTTTTCCATACGTAGGTAGATAGCGTGGTACTATGTTTAATTTTTGCATTGTTAAAACTACTCGTGTGGTTATAATATCTTTTTTTAAATTTATCCTGAGTAGCACCTATGTATGTTTTAGGGTTAGTATCCTCAGTATTTTTGTAAATTTTCACTTGATACACCACGCATTCCTGCTGGCATTTTCCCTGTAATGGACAGATGTTTTTGTTTCTACAATTACAAGTAGGAGGATTACTACGTGGATCATTCCTAGTTTTTTTTCTTATTCAATCCATTTATAATAGTCCCTACGTTCGGCATACAACAATAACTAAGTTTTACATTGTTTTTGTTAAATATTTTATATAACTCAGTTTTTTTGGGAAATGTTGTTCCAGTAAATTAAAAAATATCTTACCAATTTTAGTTTTTACCGCTAAATTGAAAGGGGGATTAAACCACAAAATTTTTCTTTGCCTATTATGTTTATTCCGAGTAATATTGTGGTTGTCTATATATTCTAATTTATTTTTATGTCCACTCTTAATTAGGGCTTGCTCATAACTTATTTTGTTGGCCTCAAAAATGTCCCTATTGGAGGAATTAGTAGAAAGTCTATACCCAACATTTTTAGAAATATGCCTTGTCCTTATAATATGGGCTGGGTGATTTGATTTTATGTGTAAATACTGGGGTTCTTGATTTTCTTTTTTATACGGGGATATTGTGCCATTTTGTAAATTTAACGTAATATCTAGATAGTTGGTAATTTTCAAATTGGTTTCTATATCGAGATAAAATCCGAATTTTTTAAAAAACCAGTGCAGTTTTTTACGAATGTTGTCACATTTTTGAGGGTTACTATTGTCCACTATGATTAAACCGTCGTCGCGGTACAACCCATGGTTATTAAAGTCTATATATTCGTTAAGCCTATGGAGCAGCAGGCACCCTACTATCTCGCACACCTCTACCCCATCAAACGCTCCCATAGGGTTGTCAAAACCGTTAATATTCTCTTTTTTTATCCATAATGTATTATTGTGAAATAGCAATGTATTTCTACAATGTCTAATTAGATTTATTTTATCGTCAGAAATTTGGATGTATTCTTTAGCTAAGCTAAGGGCTTCGTTTAGTGTTTTCTCTGAAATAGACGGATAATACTCCTTAATATCATACCTAATAAATGAGCACTTTTTATTTTTATTGTAATTTTCAAACCATTTAATGAATGCAATCCTTAGTAGATTGCCATTGGTTAATATTAAGGAAAGTTCTAAGGGATTTACATATATCCTGCAGAACTATTTTACTTATTTTGCCTAATTCCGTCTTCGTAGGGTTTAAGTCTATATTCCGGATTATTAATAAAGTTACTTTTATGATCTTTTATGGTGATAAAGCAAGTGTTTAGGTTTATTTTTTCAACTCGATTTCCTAATTCAAATTTATTAATTAGGATGCTAGCCTCATTGTTAATTTTAGTCTCTATGTTATTAGGAGCTTTTAATGTTTTATTACCTCCTTATGTAGTATTTTTTTGTAATTATTGGGGCTCATTCTGTATAAGAATTTAGATTTATCAGCTTTTACGTAAATATTCTTGTCTTCCTTTATTTCTTTTATATTTTTAGCAATTTGTTGTTGCACGTTATTATTCCTTATTTTTCTATATTTTAATTTTTTGATAATACCGATTAACTCCGATTCGAAGTTACTGAGTTCCTTAATATACGGAGGATGGGCATTGGTCTTGAATCCATAGCTCTCGTTGGTTTTTCTATTAGGTTTATTATTTAAACAAAATATGCACGCCACCTCATATTTATTATAAATTTTTCTATTTTTCTTAATAAACATAACTCGTATGAGTGACGGTCAGGTATAGGTATGTTTTTAAGTGAATAACCTATGTCTACGCGTTCCATATTAGTCGATTTTAAACAGTGCTCGATAGGATAACCTAGAGCTTTATACATATAAATATAAATATAGATAACTAGACTTGTTTCGAAAAACCCTCGAATTTTTGATTTGCTAATCAAATCAATCTCGAGGGAAAAAAAGGTTTTAAAAAAAGAAAGAGCTACAAACATGAACTTCTGCCGACAAAAAAAATCGCACAGATGCAGGTCTGAAGCCCAAAGAAAAAACCCCGATACGAGTAACAACTAACTAACAAAAGAGCTCAATACAACCGTAGAGCAGACCTAGATACACCTCGTGAGCCAGACAAACCTACCTAGGTTTCACCTAAACTGATCGTCAGGGAAAGTTTGGCTCCAAACTTCCTTCTACCTCCTCTTATATTCATACAACACACTTCATTAACTCTCTACCTTGAGTGACTCTTGGATCATGTATTGTGTGAATGCTTCCCTGAACACTACAATCTTAACCTTTTCATGTCAAGAGTCAATCATTATCTATCCTTCTTTTCCTCATAATCTTCACCTCCTACTACTACTCTTACACACTTCATTCAGTAACCCTCTACCTTGAGCTTAAATGGCACTCAATGCTTGTATTGGGTGAATTTTAGTATAAAAAATTATATAGTAATCAACTATTTCACAACTTAAATGATTGTCCTTGTTTACAAACACTCTATCACCAATATTGATTACTCTTCCCTTATAAATATGATAAATTTTAAACAGTATCATTATATGTGTGTATGTACAGTTAAGTGTCCTTTTATAAGAACAATAAGAACCAATATTTTGCAACTGCTCTTTCTTTTGATTTAATTTCACGATTTAATTTAATGACTTTTGAAATGTAAGTTAAAAGTAAGCTATACATTTTTTTAAAAAGATATATTAGAAATATACAATTTGGATGTTCTATGTATAAACACATATGTGCATTTTTCTGTTTGCAATATTTTATAAGTGCGCAGAACTGTATGTTCACAAAGATCTTTTAAATTCATGCAGGTAACATTTAAAAAACAATGATGTAACATTTGATATCAAAAAAGTTTCATAAAATAAATCAATTTCATGCCTGTGAATAAAGGTCTTATCATCTGATTTTTTATGGATGACCTTATCAAATCTCAGCAGTTCCAAATTTATTTGCTGTTTTCTCATTGGATGTCCAAAAAAATGTGAGACATTTTCTTTCTTTTTATTGGCTATTCAAAAGGAAGCTCTGCACACTTTTTTAATTTTCATTTGCTGTCACATTTAAGCATATACTATATAAGTGTGAAAAACAGCTACCCTTTGGCTGATCATTTTAGAACTTGTTCTTCAACTCCAGCCTCATCCAAGTACCAACAAAGTGAATTGTGACGTGTACACTTCAATATATGAAGATGGGGCACCATCTGTGGGCAGCCACACCAGTCTTGCTCACTATTGCCTATCTCCTCCTGACAATTCCTTCAGTTACAGCAGAAAAGAAGACGTAACTCTCTTACATATTATTTTTTAATAATTTAAAAATCTAAAAATTATTTTCTTAATACAATATTCTATTTTAAATAATGCTTTACTTTCAGAAATGTAATCTTTTTTGTTTTGAGATTTTATAATGTAGCATTTCTGATATTTTGCTTTGTATAGAAAGTTTACTCTAGAAATCATTAATAAATTTGATAAAAATGTAAAATGTTTTCTTATCACACTATAATTAACTAAATGTCTTATTTTGTTTGTTCGTCTTTCACCACATAACTTAAAGGCAAATAGTATTATGATCACCAAAGTTTTTGTGGTAACTGATGAGACTTTGGAGTGTGATTTATTATAATAGTCCCAAAATAATTATAATAATCCCAAAATCTTTTATATTTTTAGTTAGGAGTCTGATTTACGATGCACATATAATGCTAAACTGAACCCCTACTTTATGTCTGTTACATTAACTACACCAAATCTTTATCTTTTTGCTTAATCATAAGCAGATAAATTCCTAGTTAGCAAAAAAGAAAAGAGAAAGAAATCCAGAGTAAAATGTTCATTTCCCCACAAAATAGGCACTTGTATATATTTGTGAAATTTCCACCCAAATAATTTAATGTGATGATGGGAATGATTTTCAAATAAGATATGATTCTTTGAATACATAGTTCAAATTCATGATCTCTTATTGCGTTTAAAGACCCAATTTAAGTCTTTTGCAGAAACTAGTTTAAAATCCTGCTGATAGTGTGTTTTCAGCTAGTGTCTAATTTCTGGTATTTCATTTTTTATTCTTTTAATATCTTCTGAAAGGGATACATTATTTTTCAAGATTTTCTTAACTAAATACATTTTTCAAGTTTTATAACAGGCAGTACCAAATTAATTTTTTTTGAAAGACACACATTTGCTTTTTTAATATAACACTATTAATAATGCCTTTCCTAAGTATTTTATAGTGTTATTTTAGGATCTTTATTTTGTCTGAAATGTTTACATGTTACTAACTTAATAGTTCAAATTAATCTATTTTTATTACTGTTATTCAACATAATTTTTAATATAGCTGTTCTCTTTAAGTTTGACAATAAATAAAATTGGATTAAAATTCAAAAGCTTCCAGATAAAAATAGTAGATATAGGAAATATTATTAGTATTGCCTCCAAAATAGATCAAGTTTTTTGTTTATGAATGTTCATATTTCTGTTATGATTATTTTATTACTATTAAATTATTTAAATTTAATAATTCATAACCATACCTCATGAAAATCTTAATGCATATAAAAAAATCATTCACATTATATTACTTATTATTATATAATGCTTTACCTATAGTGTGGCCAATGTAAGAATTTAATGTTGATTATTAGTGTTGGAGATACAATCTCCCAAAGGATGAGAATATATAGCTTAATCATAAATTGAATGTCCTCACAGATATAAAATAGGTGTTATAAAAAACATGATTAACCGTGCAAATATGACTTTCCCTTACATACATTGTTTTATGGAGAATTAAGAAACATAAAACAAACACTAATCAACAATAATTTCCCAAATTATGTTGATGATGAAATAATGTTGATTTTAAAGAAACACACACATGTGTGTGTGTTTATGTGTGTGTAATATAGAGGAGTCATAAATAGTATTTACATAAGTATATGAAATACAGGTTTGTAAAAAAAATGAAAATACTTTGGATATGCCATATATCTTTTTGTCAAAGATTCATAACCATTGTCAAAAATGATAATCACATCTGTTGTACTTAAACAAAAAAAGGATGATTTAATTAGATGTTAAGGTTTAACTGGAAACTTCAAATGATTAGTACAGGACTAATTTTTATTACAAAGTTTTACGAGGACCAAATCAAAACCTGTTATCAGTTGAATACTATCCTTTTGTAAATGCATGTTTTTGAATTTATTCATGTGTTTTTACCTATCTAAATTTGTGTGTGTGTGTGTGGTCTACTGAGAAATGTTTTAAATCTGTAATTTAGTAAATTTTTGTTCTATTTAATTTTGGTTTAATGTGCTGTTCTTGAACATTTTCTTGAGTTGAGACCGTGTAGTGTTGGAGTGATAAAATGAAGAATTGTTTTTTAAAAATATCCGTTTCCATTTTTTTGTCATAAACTCTGCTGCTAATTTGCACAGACTCTTTGCCAAAATACAAGACTGATCATTGAATAAGATGAGGTTCTGCAACATTTGGTGAGCCACAAACCTCTTGTTTGCGCATGTGTAACTGTACAATATTGTATACAGATTTGAGATGATGACATCATGGTTGACATTTGTCTTGTCTGACCGAACACAGATCAATGAATACTGGTATTTTACATAAAAAAGAAGTCATTCTTCTTCACTGATCAACAGTTACAAATCTCCAAAGGTTAACGAAGAAGTTGAAAGAAAGAAAAATAACTTCAGATTTGCAAAAAATTACATTAATTTTTTTTGACTATTTTTATTTTGTTGAAAAAAAAAAACATTTGTTGTTCTTTGATTTTTAAAGCTTTTATGTTTCTTTATGATTGAAAAATGACATGCGTATTTTTTTAATTATTTTATTTTACGATTTATTTTTCAATTTAACTTTTCCCCACTTCAGACGAGGAAGGCAGATAGCTATTTTAAAAGTCACTCAAAAGACGATTTTGTTTTTCAGTCTTTTTCACTGTCTTCCAAATCAATGACTTAAAAAAAAGTTCAAATTAAATTTTTACTTTTATTGAACACTTTTTTTAACTGAAGGCTGGAAGCAGTTAACTGTTAAAAAGTGTTCAAAAAGTATAAAAATTTAACATGTATCTCCTGATTACATTTCTCAGAAACGGCATGAAAGTTTTCTTTTTCGATTATGTCGAGCCGGGCCGGCATTTCTATTGCGCGTCGTTCGGTTAGTTGAAGAAAAAGGGGGAAAAAAGATAAATAAATCAGACCTCCTAATAAACCTAATTTCCTTTACAAAGTAAATTTATTCCCTTTTTCAAAAAAAACATTTTATTTTTATCATCATTTTTTTGATTCGTGAATTTCGAAATTGTATATATATAAAAAAAATGTAAAAATAATAGAAAAATAAAATGTCGATATGATTCTCGCATCAATAACATTGAAAAAAAAATGCCGGACCGACTTTGAGAAAATTAAAAAAAATGTTTTTCTTTTTTATATGGTTAATTTGCATTTTAAAAAGCAAATTAACCTTTTTATATATAAAATATTTAATTTTTTAATCTGTCAAATCACTTTTTTTAAAAATTCATTTTTTCCGAGCTGTAATGCAAAAAAGTCAACTGCGTTTTTTTTTTTTACTTTTTTTACAAGATTTCTGTCGTTTGAAATTCGATAAAATTTCAATGCTTTAAAATTTATTTACAATTTATTTGTGTAATTTTCAAATTTCATTTCTTTCTTCAACTGTTGTTTAAGATGTTAGGATTTTACAAAAGTTTTTTTTTTTTTTTTTTATAAAGATACAGTTAAGCTAAAAAGAAAAATAAATGTTTTTCGATAAATAAAAAGTATATATGTAGTATTCTGGGTAAATTTGCTTTTTAAGCCCCAGAACGAAAAATTTCCTAAGAAGAACAATCATAAATTCACAGTTTACAGATATTAAAGAAAAAGGAGCTATGGAAAACCATGATTGCCTATGTTCTGAAGGAATTTATAAAGAAGAAGAGGTTGATAGAAAATTTTCCATACAACAGAAACAGTTAAAAGATATAACATGAACCATTATGTTGCTCATTAATATTTTTAAAAATAATGTATAGAGAAATTTTAGCAAAATTTCTTTTTAAGGAGGCAATGTGTGATTGCAGAATGTGATTAATTTTTTTATCACATTCATTACTATTGTTCAAATTTTGTCTCATTATTTAACAGAGCTTTTGATAAAATTAATATAACATTATCATGATAAAGCAAACAAATTGTATTTCAAAAATCATTTTGTCCCCTGGAATGTCATTCAATATGTTAGGGTTCTTTAAGTCCAAGGAGTTTCATGACAAGCAATTTAATAGTTCTTATGGCATTTGATGCACCCACTCTCAGAATATTTTACAAACCTACAACTACAAACTAACAACAAAGAATTTGTTTTGTATGAATTATTTAATTATTTAAAATAAAGAATTCGAATTTTGATGACAAAAGATTAAGCAAAAGTTAATAAACAAATATTTACGATGAAAATAGTAATTTTGAAAAGTTGTTATTGAAATGTTTTTATTTCAGTTTTATGTTCATCCATTGCTGCTTGATCAATGCAGATGATTTTTAATAATTGTTGAAGCATTTTCTTTTTTTTAATTAACATTAATAATATTAATTTATGGGTGGTCATCTTTTGACCACACAACCTGTGCTCAATCTCACCATGTTTAGTTTGTCAAGGAGGTGACTTCTTGATAATATTAGTATGAGACAATCCTAGTGTACAGCATAATTGAAAAGTGCCTGAAAGCTATACCATAGGTTGACCCAAGCCTTGTGAGTGAAATTGTGTAGAGAAAACTGTTTAGAAGTTGTCAATGATTGTGCTAGCCCAAAGTTATAAGTCATTGAGACTGAGGGTTTGAATCTTGTTCAACTGATGATCATACCAGATTTTGTGCTTTATCTTAGAATTGTAACTAAAGTCTGCCCAGTATAATTGCAATATAAACCACAGGTTGTCTCTATGTGTTTTGAAGAAACACAAATATGCCTGAGTAAATATCTGCAATAGGAATTAGTTACCTTAGCAGAGAGTTGGAAATGAGTGGCCAACCATTACCTATAATAAGTAATGCTAGTCTTGCTTCAGTAAAATTATGCAAGAGAACAAAAATTTTTTTTTATCAAACTCTGATTAGTGAAGGATTAGTAAATGAGTCATTTCTAAAATTAAATATCTGATATCTATTTACTAAGTTTAGCTTAATCTGACATAAGGTTACAAGTGTAGAGCACTCAGCAGGATCAAAATTGCTGCACTGGGGTCTATGGGAATGGACTGAAAACCACCCATGTGCTATGTAGCTTCAAGCTGTAGATGATTATGTCTCTCAACAACTTGCCCCTTGTAGTTCTAAGGAACATTTGATTCTTTACCATCCCTCTTAGTCCTCACTTTGCTATCCATTTATACAAGCTTGTTAAGTAGGTTATTCACTTTTTCTGTTTAACCTTAAATATATCTTGTGAATATTAAGTTCTCCAAGCCTTCTTGCCTTAATATGTGCCTCATAAATTTCAACTGTCATACTAGCAAAGGACCAACTTCAAGGGATATGCAGTGATAGTAATATATCATTGTTAATAATACTTAAAATCCATATTTTATTCACAGAACCACTTAAATCTTTAAATACTTAAAAATACCAGAAAGAATTCATGTTATTGCTCTACTTATTTTCTTTCTTTCTTTTTTGCCATTACAAACCCAAAAGTTGATATTTTAATAAAAATATTATTAAATATAACTATTATAAAAATAATTTCAGAAAAATATCCCTGTATAATAAAAAAAGTCAACTATAATAATGCAGTATGTTTTTCTGAGTTCTCATTGAACTTTGCAGTTTGGAGGATACTTAATGATTTTATAGTGTCATCAATAGGTATATAACATTTCTGCCTATAGTACTCTGCAAAATTTCTTTATAATTTTGAAGAAAAATCTATGTTTTTTTTTAGTACTTCAAATACAGTATATCAAACAATTTTCTATTCATGGTAGTTTAACTAAGAAATACTCTCAACAGGTTTGCCATATTGACTACAGTGTTTCATTCTTTTTTATTTTAACATTATCAGAATTTATTATATATGTCAATGTTTTAACAATGAAATCAATATTGGTAAAATTTTCAGGATATATTTATACAAAATGTGAATTTCTGCATTCTATTAGAGATGTTTACAATAACTTATTTGGTACAGTGAGATTTTATATAATTCAAGGGTTGTTCATGTAAATAAATATAATTCCTAATATACTTATTAATATTTATTTTTTAATTTTAAATATGTAGAGACTGCTAAGATAACTGAAAATAGAAACAAGGTATTGTCAAATTATTAAGTGATGGGAACATAGCATTAAAAATTGCAAAAATGTTGAATGTAGACCAGAAAACAAAAAGGAAATTGAAAATGTTGGTAAGATATGAACAAAAAATAAAGAATGCCACAAAGAGATTCAAGAAACATCTAAAGGGTAATAAGCAAGAAAAATGAATGGTCCAGGAAATATTTGAAAAAAGCTGATTTTGCAAATGTAAACTGAAAAGATGTAGACTATTAAGAATGTTGGCTAAAGACATGAAAGAAACCAAACCACTAACCTTTAAAGTAAACATTACAAAAAGAAATGTATAAGGTGAATAAAGTACATAAAATTAATATCTCAACAGTAATTTTTAGTGATGAATTTAGAACTACATTGGATGGATGTGATAGCGGGGCTAGAGATTGGGTTTTTAATGGAAATACTCAACCAATACAAATTAGAAGACAATAGGGGAAGTTGGTGTAATATTTTGTGTTTGTACTGTATGTAGTAAAATTATAATTTTACTACATACTTCAAAGTTGATGATGGTATTAAAATAAATGTAGAGAATTATAAATTCTTGGGTGAGATTTTTTTTTTTAAGTGGTACAGGTCATAACCAGGAAATTTTAAGCTAAAGCATACATTCATACAAGACGGTACTCCTGCAAATTCTTCAAAGTTTATTATTGCTCATGCCAAAAATGCTTTCAAAGACATCAAACTAATGGAATGGCCCACAACCTCTAGTTATTTATCAAATAAAAAATTGTAATCTATTATTAAAAGACATGTATATGAGAATAGAAAACATTATTCAAAGAACATCTTTGGTAATCAATAAAAATGATGCAAGTAATATTTATAGTGAAACAGTAGAAAAATCTGCAAAATCAATGAATGAAAAACTAATATATAAAATAATTAATTAAAATATTGTGGATTTTGTGCTAAGTGAATATTTTTTCTGTGTTTTATATCTTGGATTTACTTATAAACAAAAAGATACCATAAGATCTTACCATAAGATCTGACACATCCAAAAAAGTTATCAATATTTAGGTTAACCATTATAAGTTCATATAAATATAAATGTTTCTTGAACAGTTTATTAATATCCATTGGTTTATTGTGAAAATATTAACTTGCATCATAAAATCTGACATAGTATATCACAATGAAATGTAGAAATTATTTGGATTTCACATTTACTAGAATTGTACATTATCAAAATATTTAGAAGTGTACAGTATTTCAATTAACAGATCACTACATTATTTGTTAGTATATGGAGTCCATCTGAAGAAAAAAAAATCATAAGCAAAAAAAAAAAAATTATGGGGTTGAATTTGTGATGAGGTATGGTTTGCTTATGTGAAATAATTGGAGAAAACAATTTTTTCAGATATTTTATTTTGCAATTATATATAGAACATTCATGAAAATGTTGATGCAAAGCAGAAGCAAAGTTAATTATATGTTGAAACTGTCAGAATCACAAGACATCACTACTTTTGAAATATAATGATAAAAGTTGATACTGAAAATCAATATTGAGATGTTAAGTTCAAATTTTAAAAGTGATAAACAATAACTGTCTATGGTAATAAAAATTTTTTACATTGTTTTGATGTTTTCACAGTCAGATATATTGTTTACTTCCAGCAATAATTAAAATTCCCGAGATGCACCAGAGGCTTATAGCTAAAATGATTTAAATAATAACTAAAGGAAAGAGTGTGTCCAGTTTCCATCAAGCTTTTAATCTATTTTTTGGTATTGAATTCAACTAAAGGAATTTGTATTAATAGATTAACTAGCAATGTAAAAATATTGTTCAGCTAGCATAAATAATTACCTGCAGAAACCAAATCAACTGTCAAGCAGTAAATCTTAAAGAGAATTGTTTGAATATTGCTAACAAGATAAAATTTTTAACATTTCTGAAACTTTCCCTAAGTATGAAAAAGAAAATAGACCATTACTTTCAGAGGTAAAGGTTTTCTACAGAAAAGTTGTAAGCATAACAGAAATTTCTCAATGGATTACATTAGTACAACAGATATATGAATTAAAATTCTTTCTTTTTTCATTTTCAAATATGAAATTCATCATTAAAATTCTAAAACTCATCATAACAATTTTAATAATGTTTCTTTGTTTTTATAGATGTTTTTTGGAAGGCCCTTTTACGTATTATGCCAATGTGACATATAAAGCTCCTTGCATACATCATCTGAAGGAATTGCTTAATTCCAGTCTGATACTGGGTATGTTTGGTAATATTGCAAATAAAACGGAAAAAATAACCTTGATGAAAAAATCATCTGGAAACTGCACTTACATGAAGTAAGTAAAAACTTGAATTTACTATTCATTTATTACTGAATAGTTTTCATTTTTATGAACTCTATTTTGTTTCACTTTTCTGGATTGATCTTAATATAATGATTTTGTTTATACTCTTAAGTAACTGTACATGCTTTATCCTTATAAAATACCTCAGATGATATTATATATAGCTTATTATAAAACTTTTAACTGACCAAGAAATAATCATCTATTCAAGTTTTTAAGAACTGATAGGCTTATAGTACAGATATTTTAGTTTAGATTACTTCTACAGGGTGGGGCAGAAAGTTTGCCCCAATTTCAAAGGTTAAAAAACAAACATGATCATTGGAGAAAAAATTTGCTCTCCACTCCAGGCCATAGTGGGGTATTACCTGAAACAAAATAAATGACATTTAATATATTTCATAGATACAAAGTTTTTTCTTTTATCTTCATATGTTCATTTTTTATTAACCTTTGAAATTGAGGCAACCTTTCTGCCCCACCCTATATATTACCTTCCTAGACTTCAATTATTTAATTTTAATTGTGATTAACTATTTTTTTTCTATTGACTACTTGTAATTAAAATTGTTTTGTGCCTTGAGGTATATATATATATATATATATATATATATATACCAATATTTTTCTTCTTTACAGAAACAAGTATAATACAGTTCTTGTACTTGATCCATTATGCTTAATTTTTTTTAATCACAATCTTCATCTACAACAGATTTCACAATAACATGAGATGTTCTCTACAAAGAGCTCAGCTTTGAGTGGCCATATTTAATAATTAGATCAAGGCTGGACTATTCATGCACATTGTCACACCACCTCTTCCTACCTTAACTTCTTATGCCAATTATATCTTCTAAGCAAATTTTGGAAAGACCTGATTTAGAACTGTTTATGTAAAGTTTTAATACTTTGATGATGGACATAATAGGTACTAGTTAAGTTATCTCAAGAAGCTCTTCTATTTTAATAGGATCTGACAATCTATGGTTTATCATGATATGATTTTGAAAAGTCTTGGTTTACTTGCATATTTTTTCTAGCAAAAATTGACATACTTGATTCCACAAAGAACAACGGGCAATATGTAGGTATTATAGATCTTTTTTTTTTTTGATGCTATAACATATCCAATCAGTTGAAAGTAGTTCTTTATTCTTTTCAAAGGCAGCCACCTTAAGCTGATCCTAGTTGAAAAATCACTTGTCCTGTTATTTTTGCATGACAACTAATAGCCTATGTAAATGAATTCCAAAACTTATTTGATTGACTTATCATAGATTGTAATATAGAGGGGTTGTTTTTTGTCTGTTGCCATACATTTAGGTTTTAAGATATTAGAAAAAAGTTCAGCATCAACTGCATATCTAGTTAGAACATCAAGAAAAGTCTGAAAATCTTTGCTTGATCTGTTTATGGTAACAGTATATTCAACAGGGCTTAAATTAGAAAGAAGATGACCACCAATAAAAAAAATTAGAATGTTAATAATGGCTTTACAATGTGAACAACCAATTAAATTTGTAAGGTATTAACTGTTCACTTTATTTTTGTTAAACATTTTACCCCCAGAAAGGCAATAAAGCCACTAAGACACAAGGGGTTATTGAGTGTGAAAGAATAAGAAAAAGAAAAACATTATTAAAGATAAAAGAAGAGGAATCAAGAAGACAGTAGATAATGATTGACATTGCGTTTAAGTTTTTAAAGATCAAAGTGGCTGAAACATAAGAAGCTGGAAGAGAGTTTCACAGATGAGAAGTGTGAGAAAAGGAACTATTAGCAAAGAACTTAAGGTTACGTCTAACCAATTCAGCTGTAAACAGATGAAAACTTGTTGCCAATCTAATACTGTTCTTAAATTCATAAAGCTTAAGTATCATAGAGAAAAGTTCATCAAAACAATTCCCATGAAATTATTTATACAAAAGTTATGGGGAAGTGACTGAAGCTGGGGTGCCTGACCAGGACCAATAACATTGCAGATTCTTCTTCAGTTTTTATCAATAATCTCTAAATACCACATATGGTCAGCTGCTTCTGCAGCAGTCCATATGTGGCAGCAATATTCAAAGCATGGATGAATGAATATGTAAGATAGATTCTGGCCAGGAAAAGAGAGCATTAGCCTGAGAAGTCACTCTCCTGGAGATTAGCATTAGCCATGCTGATGGAAGGCAGAAAGGGGTCTCTCAGATGATTGATAGAAAGCAGTTTTGTTTTGTGGGTATTATAATTAACAAGTCATTCCTTACTTCAGTTAACATCAGATTTCTGACAATCTAACCTTATCAAATGAATCAGTCTTACTATTAAGACAGGAGTAAATGGTTGTGTCATCAGTATCGATATCAAGTTGAGAGCTGAGGCCATCAGGAAGGTCATTGATGAAAATTAGGAACAATGTAGGCCCAAGAATAGAGCTTTGGGGGACAACTGCAGTAATGAAAAAGATCTAGAAGAGTGGCCATTCAACTTTCATTTTGTGATTTGATAAGTAAGATCAAATAAGTTCAAAAATTTGTCCAGAATGATTATAACCTTTCAACTTGTTAAACCCTGTCAAATGCCTACGACATGTCCAAAGCAACAGTATTCTTATCTAAAGCTTAATAGACACTTTAAGCAATAATTGTTAATTCATCAGCAACAAAATCCATATTGCTTATCTGAAAGAAGACCCTAAATATGAGAAGATTAACCAGTTCAAAGTTGAGGTCCTCTAGTATTTTGCCAAAAGGAAGTAGAAAGCTGATAGGCCGATAATAAAAATGAACAGACAGTTCAACTGAGTTCTTAAAGATTGGAACAACATAAGAGTATTTCCAACAAGCACAAAAGCAAGAAGCAGCAAGGCATTTATTGTAGAATTGACAGAAAACAGAAGCCAAATCAGGAGCATATTTCTTAGAGACCATTGCAGAGATACCTTCAAGTCGACATTTGTGGGGATCCAGTTTAGAAATGATAGCAGAAACCATGAATGGAGTTATATGCATATGATTCAATAGAGACTCACTTCTAAGTGGAAAGTCAGGCAAAGCTACTCAAATTGAATGAAGAGGAAAGGGATAGAAGACTTACTCTTATTTAGCATACTATGACAGAACCACCAAGAGGCAAAGTTGTTAAAGGCTATATAGTGTTTTTTTCTATCAGGAAACAAAGACTTAGAATCTTCAAGGACACATTTACAATCATTATTTTCAGAGACAAATAGGTGCTTTTTATCACTGAAACTGTCTTGCTGGTATAGCCAGTAAAAGTGATTATTGTGGGCTATGGTGGCTGAGCAGGCTGGTGTGAACCATGGAGAAGGTTCTGGTTTCACCCGATATTTCTGGGAAGGTACAAATAAATCAATGCCACTTTTATCCTAAGAAGAAACCTCTGTAGCACAATTCCTATTAGGAGGTTTAAAAATATCAGTCTAAGGGGCATCTCGAAGAAGTCCCAAAATGAATCCTAATCACTATGTTGGTAACAGCAAGAAGTCTTGTGAAAAGGAGGTTACTGTCTAATAGACAACTCAAAAGAAATATCAACAGACACTATACTGTGATCTGAATTGCCAAGAGGACAGAGTTGTGATGCTCAATAAGAAGTATGTGAGGAGGTAAGGAACAAATCAAGTAAAGAAGCATATTGATCAGATTTATTAGGGAAACAAATATTGATCAAGCAATGGAAAAATGAAAAATCTGTATATTGGCAACATCATTAACATTAAAATGTTGAAGCCACTTGATGTGATGAACATTAAAATCACCAAACACAAAAATGTTTGCAGATGAATGTAGAGAGAGAGCCATTTCTATATGATCAGAGATTTTGTCTAATATATTGCAGTTCTAAGAAGAAAGAGAGCAATAAAGGAAGAAAAGATTGCTAATAGAGTGCAATAATGAAAGTCAAAAGCACATGAAAGAAACATCTAGGGACTCAAGGGACAATTCCCTTGCCATTGGAAAATTTTCTGGCAAATCAGAAGATAGGCTAGAACAGATAATTCATTAGTAGCAATAGAAGAATTTAAATTAGATTCACAAAGTAAAGAGTTTTTCAAGAGAAAATAGTCTACACTGCAGAAATTGGAACGGATACCACGAATGTTGGAGAAAGAAAGGTTGGGAGGTAGATGATTTTTTGTTTACTGGTTTTCTCATAATTCTTTTCATTGTACTCACTAATTGTTGCAGTAATGGACTTCAGTGCTAAAATCCAAGCCTATAGTCAAAAAGGACTCAGTTTACTAATGAAAAGGTTTGGCAATTAGCATGAGAAATGAGACTGGAAACTAAATTTCTCTCTGAAGGATGCCTACACACTGTTTTAGAGCCCTTCATTCCACAAGAACTAAATTAATGCACATGTCTGATTATGAGTTGACAGTGTGAAGTGCCCTTTAGAAGCCCCTTAGGCTGGGGTTGTTTAAAGTCCTAGAATGAAATGAAAAGTATTTTACTATTGAGCTCCATTTTGGAAATCATCAAAATACATTCTTGGACAGACTGAAGCCTGTAACACAGTCAAGACTACCACTATCTGATTCAAAAGCAAAGGAAACACCAATCACTGATAATGAAACCCTCACAGATGAATTATCTGCTGAGGAAGACACTTCAGATGGAGACTGCTCAAAATTAGAGCAGTTTCAGACTGAACCTAGAACCACATTCTCAGGAAGATGTATAACTTTTTCTAAAAAGAGTGTGTTCATCTTTTTCAAATAAATAATGTATTTGTGGAGCTCTGCTTCTGGGTGGAGATGTATTGTGGGAAAATGAAATAAAACTAGTAAATAAAATAATAATGAATAGAAAAAATAAAAGATAAATTAATTTTCCCATGATGCAAGTTATAAGGAAACTGGAAAGGGTTTCTGTTCACATGTGTGATTTTATGACCCACTTCTGGATAGGAATGAATCTCCCTCTTTTCTACCTTCCAACAAAATCATTTGGAAATGTTTTGGCAGCCCTATTCATGAAGTAGTGATTTGGTCAACCCAACACACACAAGGCTGACTTGAGCTCAACCATTTTTACCTGTTCTTATTCTTACTTCCATCACTTATTTATGAACCAAAAAAGAAAAGAAACATTTAACATCTATTATAATAAATGTCTGCAGTAGAATCTCAAGTTTTTGAATGCTTCTACCTTCTTTGTTTACATATTGAGCATGTACCTTCACCTATAATATACCTACAATAAACCTACAACCTTGTTAACTTCCATAAGTTTCCTTAAAAGCTTGTGGTACAATGTCTGATTAGTATGCACTTGAGAAGGTGTAAACATTTATTAGGAATTTCCCATCACTCAAGGTATTCTGAGTAGATATTGCCTAATCCTGTGTGATTACCACTTTTTAGATTTTGGTTATCAGATTCTCATTTCAATATGGAAGATATCAGATTTTCTGTTGAATCATCAATAGCTTATTTAATAATTCTACTTTAATAATGTATAATGATTTGGTAAGGAAGTTAAAAAAAAATAGTGAATCATAAAATTTTAAATCCATAAAAAAAATGTTTGATATTTTTATATGTTCTTCAAAATTTTTCATTCTCATATCCAGTATTGGTTAAATGTTACTGTTGATTAGATTTACTTGAAATTAACACTGTCAGTTTTTGTTCATACATCTTTATAATAAGACTGTAGGTGTGACAAGAAAGCTCTCTGACAGTACAAATATTGTATTAAAATGGTATACACTGAATGAAGACATTATTATATCAGATATAGTTAAAGGTCAAATTATCTTACTACTGTGTATCTAGGCACACATTTTAGGTAATTGTTCCATACCAAAAATACCCTGAAATATCTCTATAAATATACCTAAAAATCAGGGCTTTTACTGACATTTTATACAAACCATAATGCTGCCTTATCTTTACTTACATTCCTTATGTGTAAAAGAATTTCTGTCAACATTAGATGATAGAAAATGCAGTGCATATTTATATTTAAAAATACATAATTTAGGGAAAAAATTCAGCCCACTGATAATAATGAACTATTCCAACCTACAGATTTCAGTACTAACCACTCTGTATAAAAGTTGTTTAATTACTAACAGTTCAGTTTAGCAGAATAAAGTTTCTAATGTTGATATTTGGTATTGTCTACTCATTACACCCACAACTTTTATAAACATATATTTCTTTTTTTTATATATTACAAATATAAAAAGGAAAATTAATAAAAAGCAAAAATAAAAATTCATATCAAAATATTATATGCATTTTCTGCTAATTTTCATTGATGTTCAGCCAATCTGTCAAATTTTATAAAGGTTTTGTTATATTTGTAATAATGATATTATTTAGACTGAAAAGCAAATGCAGTATTAAATTTTAGCTGTCCTAAAACTAAACCTCAAAATAATTGGGAAAATGAATAAATTTGATATTTAATTAATTAAATTTCATGAAGTAATTTAACATTTCCCCTCTTTATTACAGTAACTGATAGACTGTTTTTCTCATGCAAACTAACATAGCTTTCCTATAGCAAATTAATAAAACATCAACAGAATAAAATGAGCTACTTTAAAATGTAATACTTTGTTATTGAAAATATGATTTATCCTTATTAAGTGAACTACATGCAGTATACAACCAGTGAATATGATTTGTATTTTTCATTTCTCAATGTATGTCACAAATAGAAAAAGTCATTTTGTAGAAAACATAAATTTTTATGTTTATTAATTTCCTTAATATTTAATTACCTACATTGTTAAACTAAAGTAAAAACTAAAAGCTAAAAAAAACTAAAGTAATTGTAGTGACACTGGCAAATTAATATGCTCTAATTTGCATAAGTGCAAGAGAAAGCCTATATAACTTGTCACTGAGAATAATGTGGGACGAAGACAAGCTCAGCAACTGACTAGTGCTAAACTTCGACTTCACATCAATGGCGTCGCTGATAGGATTGCATTTGTCTCTAGAAGATTCAGATTACGTGGATGCATGGATTCGCTGTTTTTCTGCCAGTGCAAGAAGTAAAAAGCTGAAAGACCACAAGCAGAAGGGAGGCGAAAATGAAATTACGGATTTATTTTTGGCTACAGCTGGATGCGAGGCAATAATGAAAGTCTCCACCATGGCATATCCCACAAACTTGGAAGACCTGACTTTCGAAAAAATAAGTCAGATTATAAGGAGAAATATGAGACTCAAAAAAAGCTGGTAGTGGCAGAAAGAATGAAGTTCATGTCGATGAAACAAGAAATTGACGAACCAATTATAAAATATCTACACCGTCTACGAAATGTGAGTAGATATTGCGAATTTGAAAAACTCGGACAGGACAAACAGACTATTGAAGAGGACTTGATTCAATTAAGGTTAATAGAAGGTATGTGCAATGCATCACACCGATATAAAATAATGGAACAATTACAAATAGGAAATATGTCTTTAAATACATGTATTGACTTTATACAGCAACAAGAATTAATACAGAAATACAACCATCATAAAAGTCAACCCAGCGAACAAATATTCGCTGATACGTACATGTTAAAAAAGATAAGAAAATGTTCGTATTGTGGACGTGAACACGAAATAAAAAGGGAAAAATACCCAGCATTTGGAAAAACCTGTACAAATTGCTTAAAAAAGAACCACTTTCAAGCAGTATGCAAATTCAAAAAGAAAAATGCTGAAAGAGTTGAAGAAAACAAAACCAATATGGAAATCTTCACATTAAAAAATAAGAATATAGAAAAAATTGAACAAAAGAAAAAAGACATTATACTAAAGGTTAAAATCAACAACTGCAATTTAGATATGCAAATTGATACTGGGAGTGAAGTAACGCTGATACGAAAAATTTTTGAGAACGCATTGGAAAGCCACCTTTATGAAAAAGCAGTTTACAACTCCGCCAATTTGATGGGTCGATCATAAAAACTTTAAGATACTTTGAAGATTCTTTGGAGTTAGAAGATAAATTTGAAGTAATACCTATAATTGTCACAAGTTGTAAAAAGAACCATGGACTTCTTGGAAATGATGTGCTTAACATAAATTCAACCAAATTAATTAATGAGATAAAAATGGAAAAAACCAGAAAGTTAAAAAACTATAAAGCGAGTTTAAAATTAAAAGAAAATGTCTCCCCCTCTTATTATGAAGCACGAAAATTACCAGTACATTTGTTGCCATTAGTAGTAACAAAACTATGAAAATTAATAGAACAAGACCTTCTTGAACATGTTCCCCCTGGGGGTAGCAAGTGGGCATCATCCATTGTAGTTTTGAGGAAGACAGATGGTGATTTACGTATTTGTGGAGATTACAAAATACGCGTAAATCACAAAGTTTGTTCCGATTCATATCCCATACCAAATTTTGAAGTTGCATTACATGCACTGGCAGGAATGATCGTTTTTACAAAAATAGATTTAAAAACGGCATACCACCAAATACCCATAGACGATAACTTCAAAGATGTAACCACGATAAATACGCCAATAGGGTTATTAAGATGGAAAAGGATGCCAAATGGAATAAAAACCACAAGCGCCATATTTCAAAGGGCCATCGAACAGGTTTTAGAAAATATGAAAAATATGATTTGTTACCAAGACGATATATGCATAGGAGCTACTAATGAAAATGAATTAAAAAAGAAAACCAACATAATCTTGAATAGATTAAGAAATGCTGGAATGACAATAAATGAGAAAAAATGCATAAGCAATTGTAGTAAAATAACTTTTTTAGGTTATTCCATTTCAAAAGAAGGTATATCACTAGACCAGGCCTTGATGGAAAAAATACTAAAGGTAGCTACACCTACAAATAAAAAAGAACTGGAGTCTTTTTGGGATTGGTGAATTTTTACAGGCGATACTTACCAAAATACACGGACTTGACTGAACTGTTTGCAAATTTAAGAAAAAAGAATGTTGAATTTATTTGGTCAGAGGAACAACAAAAAGCTTTTGATAGATTAAAAGTAATTATGGCAAAGAAACCAGTAGTGAAAATGTTTGATCCAAAAAAGGACATTACGTTAACCACAGATGCAAGCTAACATTCGGTATCGGGAATATTATCACAAGAAGGACATCCGATAATGTATTTATCAAGAAGACTAATGAACACCAAATTTAATTATTCAAATATAGAGAAAGAAGCATTGGCTATTGTGTGGATGACTACTAGAGCCCGACAATTTTTAATTGGGAAAAAATTTCTGTTAAGAAGTGATCGTAGACCATTAGAGTTTATATTTAACCCAAGGAAAGAATTACCCAAAGTAATGACATCAAGGATACTAAGATGGGCAATAAGATTAATGGCATTTGACTTTGATATAGAATATGTCAAAGGAAATTCAATTCCACACGTAGATGCACTATCAAGATTGCGATTTTACAAGGAGTCAAAAGATAAAACAGAAGAAGAATTTGAAAATGCATTCTTACATTGGGTAGAGACTGATGTTTTGTCTTTAGATAGAATGGCTGCGGAAACTAGATATGATCCAGTATTAAGTAGGATAATATCGAGAATAAGAAAAAACTCATGGGGAAATTGTTCTAGGGCGGAAAGACCCTACAAAAAAATAAGACAGAAATTAACGATAGAACATGGAGTGATTTGTAATGGGGATCTGGTAGTTCCCCCAGAAACAAAGAAAATTGGTAATAAAAAGTGTACATGATGATATACACTGTGGAGTAGTGGCCACACAAGAAAGGATAAAATTAGAAGCATGGTGGCCAAGATATTCAAGAGATGTTGAAGAATATATAAAAAGGTGCAAAAAATATAAAGAATTAAGAAATTTTATACAGACTACTTCACATTCGTGGCCCAGAGAAGTGGAGCCATGGAGTTGGGTGCATATGGATCATGTGTATATTACTGGAGTGGGACTCTTATTAATTCTAGTAGACTCTTTTTCAGGATGGCCTGAAACAATCCGGGTGCTAGACAAGAAAATTTCTATGATAAAACAGATTCTAAGGGTCATATTTTCCAGAACGGCATGCCAAAAACCCTGGTATCTGACAATACACCAGAATTTTGTGATGAAGATCTTAATTTATGGTTAGAAAAAATAGGATGTAAACCGTATGACACCCCCATATCACCCTCAGTCGAATGGGTTAGCGGAAAGAGTGGTGCAGACCGTAAAAACCGGACTAAAGGAGTTCTTCTACCAAGGCTGCTTTTAAGCTATTGCACAATACCACACGCTGGAAGACTAGAGAGCCCATCAGCTTTAACGGGAAGACAAATTAGAGCTCCGTTAACGATGTCATATTCCACAAATGAAAAAATGTGGTACAAAAAGAACAAAGAAGCAAATCCAGAAAGGGCAGAATTTATCATGCAAAAACGCCACAATACAGCTATAATAAATAGAGAAAACGGCAAAAATGTACCATCCCATGCAGATCAAATAAGGACTCAGGGTGAATATGAAGAGCAAAATGAAGAAGAAATGTCTACGATTCCGTCCATTAATGATTTATTAGAACAACCGTTACAGAATGAAACATCAGAAGACGAAATAATGCAGGATCATGTAGGCCAGAATGAGTTTGAAAGTTTAGATGAAGATCAAATAATGCAAGTAGATGCCTATGATTACAGCTTAGCGCGAGACAGATCTAGGTCTCCCAGAGAAAGAAATACAGGAGAGAGAGAAGTAGAGCAAAGTAATGAGAAGAAGTACAAGAACTACTAGAGGTATAAAACTTATATGTTTCAGGGAGATGTAGTGACACTGGCAAATTAATATGCCTAATTTGCATAAGTGCAAGAGAAAGCCTATATAACTCGTCACTGAGAATAACTTGGGACGAAGACAAGCTTAGCGACTGACTAGTGCTAAACTTCAACTTCACATCAGTAATGTTTAAAGGAAAGATAGCAAATACAAATATTATTGTGATAATCTTATAACTGAGTTTTCAATTATTAAAAATTAATGATTGTTTTTAAAATAACTGAGTTAATGTTTTCAATCAGTTTTCTTTGTAAGAAATCCTCTCAATTAAATTTTTTTTAGTTTATTTTTTAGAAAAAAATAGTCCTAAAAAGCTATGGAGCATTTGATGGTTTTTAAAACTTTGGTCATTTTTCTACCTAATTCCTATCAATTAAAAAATTTCTTAATGTTAAACTCAGTATTTTTGCATCAGGAAATTTTTGATCAGGAAGAAGGTTATAAATCATTTATTTGTAAAATGCTTGTATAGGTTTTGTTGTGTAGGAAACCTACCACCCCTCTTGAAGATGAACTTGTCTACAAACAAAGACTTTAAATAGTGGCATGTCAAAAGACAGAGTCGGATAAGTTCTTGGCTGAGCTAGTTCTAGACTACTCAGGAGATTTCTGTACCTACTTACCAACCTAATAAACCCCTTTTTATTGTTACGTGTTATTTGGCATTTGTCTTTACTAACCCCAAATCAACATCATAACAGTGGCGACGAGAGATTCGTTCATCACGCTGAGTGGAGAATTTTTCAACTCTAGGTGGACTATATAATTTATTTTTTTCTCGCACTGAAAGAAAAAAAAAACAATACGTCAAATTTTGTTCTTCACGAAGAATTGGGATTTCAACGTGCCTAAAAGAAGTAAGACTTATGCTTATTGTGGATATATACGTGTTTTTCCCTTTTTTGACTGTTTTCGAAAAGTGTTTTGTGTAATCTATTATGCATAATGGAAGATTTGATTGCATTAACGAAAACTCTAGTGCAAAGTCAAATTCAGCAACAAGAGCAACAAAAATTGTTTCGGGAACAACTATTGGATTTACAAGTTCAGCAGCGAAATGACACAAAGGCTTTATATGAAGCAATTTTACTTAAGAATCCAGTAAATTTGTCATTCACGGCCGAAGGTATTGCTAATTCTATTACTGAGTTCAAATTTAACCCAGAGAAGGGAATAACATTTCCTGCGTATTTCAGAAGATTTGAAACAATATTTGAAAAAAAATGTGAAGGTTGGACTGATGAACAAAAAGTGAGTTTACTTTTACAAAAGTTGGGTACAGATGAAAATAATAAGTATACAAATTTTGTCCTTCCAAGAAAATCTAGTGACATTTCTTTCGAAGAAACTGTTAATACTTTATCTAGTATTTTTGGCGAGCGAGTTAGTTTGTTTCATACTCGTTTCTCATGTTTGAATATGGTAAAGCGTGATGATGAGGATGTTGTTACGTATGCTGGAAATGTTAACAGAATGTGTGAACGTTTTATGTCACATGATTTTTCAATTGATCGATTTAAATGTTTGATATTCATTCAAGGCTTGACTTCTAGCAAAGATAAGGACATAAGGTCCCGAATATTGGCAAAACTCGAACAAGATTCCGAGATCACTTTGCAGAAGGTTACGGAAGAGTGTCAAAGAATTGAAAACTTAAAACATGGCAATACCCAAATTGAAGAAAAAGACGTATCCTGTGTCCATGCTATTCAACCAAAAAAGGGAATAGTTAATGAAAACATTAAAAAACCAACGTGCTTTGGATGCGGTGGGGGTCATTTTAAAAGTGAATGTTTTTTTTACGACAAAAATTGCTATTCGTGTGGCAATAAAGGCCATATAAGTAATCATTGTAAAAGCAAAAGAAAAAAAATTAAGTCGAAAAAAGATAATGTGAATATTGTATTGTCACGTCAGGAGATTGAGGAGGGGCAGAAAAGAAAATTCGTACAGGTAAAAATTAATGAAAAAAATGTTAAACTACAGCTAAATACTGGAAGTGATATTTCCATTATTAATACAGCAACACGGATTAAAATAGGCAGACCTTTGCTTAAAAAGACTGAAAAAGTGGCTCGCGGGATTTCTGGAAGAAAATTACATTTTCAAGGTGAATTTTCTTGTAATATTTCATTTGTTGGTAAGACACTAAAGTCTAAAGTGTATGTGCTACAAAATGCTTCAAATTTGTTTGGAACAGATTGGATTATACTGTTTAATTTATGGGAACTCCCTATAAATTCTTTTTGCAATAGAGTTAATGTTTCTTCTCGATGTAAAAACCGGGTTACAGAAAATTTGTTGAAAGATCTGAAAATAAAATTTCCACAAGTATTTTCAGAAGGTCTTGGATGTTGCAAAAAGGCGAAGGCAAAATTTGAAGTGAAGGAAAATATAAAACCTATTTTCAAGCGAAAAAGAAATGTGCCATTTGGTGTTGTGGAACAGATTAACAAAGAATTGGAACTGCTTGAAAATTTAGGAGTTATTTCATGCATTGAATTTTCAGAGTGGGCCTGCCCTGTTGTATATGTTAAGAAAAAGAATAATAAAATTCAGATGTGTGCCGATTTCTCTACGGGTCTAAATGATTGCTTAAATGACCACACATATCCTTTGCCTTCACCAGAAGACATTTTTGCAAGTTTAAGTGGAGGAAAAATATTCTCTAAATTGGATTTATCAGATGCCTATCTCCAAGTGAAAGTGGACGATGAATGTTCTAAATTGTTGACTATCAATACACACAAGGGTTTATACAAATTTAACCTTTTGCCTTTTGGTTTGAAAGTATCCCCTAGTATTTTTCAGCAAATTATGGACACTGTGCTGGCAGGGTTGGACTTCGCCATTGCATATCTTGATGATATTTTGATAAAAAGTAAAGATCGAAATGAACATTTGGAACATATTAATAAGGTTTTTGAAAAAATTGAAGAATATGGATTCAAACTTGCAGCTGAAAAATGTGAATTTTTATGAGTGAAATTAAGTTTTGGGGCAGATAATAGACTCTGATGGAAGAAGACCAGATCCGGCGAGGGCAGAAGCGATCAAAAGCATGCCATCTCCCAAAAAATGGAGTAACGCCACTAAGCGTTCTTAGGACTTGCTAACTATTATGGGATATATATTCCTAATTTGTGCAGCCTTTTATGGCTCCATTAAATAAATTGCTTAAAAGGGAGCAAAGTGGGAATGGTCAGAAGTGTGTCAGAAGGCGTTTGACAAAATAAAGAATATTTTGACGTCAGAATTATCACTAACACATTATGACCCTAAACAGGAAATTATAGTGGCATCGACGCAAGCTTAGTACGGAATAGGTGCGGTAATTTTGCATAAATTCAGAGACGGCAATACGAAGCCAGTGGCACATGCATCAAGGACATTATTACCCGCAGAAAAGAAGTACTCTCAAATTGAGAAAGAAAGCTTAGCTATCATCTATGCTTGTAAAAAATTCCATAAGTATATACATGGAAGAAGGTTTATATTGCAGACTGACCATCGCCCGCTGCTTTCGATCTATGGTTCAAAGAAGGGTATACCTACTCATACGGCAAACCGTTTGCAATGATGGGGAACCATTTGGTTGAATTAAAATTTCAAAATAGAATTTTTATCATCGAAAATTTAAGCCATGCTGATGGTTTATCTAGTCTGATCCCAACCGCTGGAAGATACGGTGATAGCGTCGTTACAAGCAGAAAATGAATTGGTGGAAGTAATGTATAACACAGTAAAAGAATTACCGGTGATATTAGATGAAATAAAATTAAAAGCAGAAAAAGACATTTTTATTAGAAAAATGAAAGAAGTTGTAACTTCAGGAAAGTATAAAACTTCTTCACCAGCATATTCAATATGTGATGAAGTGCTGGAAGGGTTGTGATACTGGTTGTACTACAAAAGCGGATGTTGAAGGAATTTCATCAGGTATTGGACGTATGAAAGCCCTGATGAGGAGTTATGTTTATTGGCCAAATATGGACAAAGACATTGAACAGGTAGTTAAAACTTGTAGAGGGTGTCAAATGGCAGTGAAAGCACCGCCAGTAAAATACACACCATGGCCAAAAACAGATGTTCCATGGACCAGACTCCACATAGATTATGCTGGACCCATGAATGGTAATTTTTACTTGATAGTTGTGGATAGCTATTCCAAGTGGCCTGAGGTTTTTAAGTGCAAAAGACCAACTGCTTCTGTAACAAAAGATTTTCTTACAGAACTGTTTGCACATTTTGGAGTACCAGAAAAAATTGTCACCGACAATGGAACTCAATTCACAGGAAGTGAATTTAAGATGTTTTGTAAGACTCTGGGAATTGACCACATCACGACTTCACTGCACCATCCTAGGTCAAATGGACAGGCTGAACGGTTTGTTGATACGTTCAAGAGAGCCCTTAAAAAACAAATGGTACTAATACAGATGATGGTAATATACAGCAGTTTTTAAGTATATACAGAATAACACCAAATCCAAACGCAATATCAGGGATGTCTCCAGCTGAACTGATGTTTGCTAGAAAAATTAGATCTGTGTTCAATAGGCTGCTGCCGGAAAGAAAAAAGAGTTACCAGAACAAAACGCATCAGGAAAATATGAAATATTTCAGGCCGGGAGATAAAGTTTTTTTTTAAAATTACAAAAATGGGAAGGAATTTTGGCAAGATGGAGTGGTAACGCAAAGAATTGGTAAGATGTTGTACATGATAAGAAGTAAAAAATGGATGCACAAAAGACATTTGAACCAATTAATGAGAAGAAACATTGAAGAAATAAGTAAAGAAAATGAAGAACCAATGGAGGTGTTATATGATTTATTCGATATACCAACTCCACCATTGCCGGAAACAGTTGTCCAAAGAAGGACAAGCAAAAGAAAAAGAACTAGGGTGGAACGTTTAAGTCCAGATCCCAAAAGGAAAAGATATTAATTCCGGAGGAATTAATCTCAACGGGGAGGTGTTGTGTAGGAAACCTACCACCCCTCTTGAAGATGAACTTGTCTATAAACAAAGACTTTAAATAGTGGCATGTCAAAAGACAAAGTTGGATAAGTTCTTGGCTGAGCTAGTTCTAGATTACTCAGGAGATTTCTGTACCTACTTACCAACCTAATAAACCCCTTTTTATTGTTACGTGTTATTTGGCATTTGTCTTTACTAACCCCAAATCAACATCATAACAGGTTTTTAGAAATTTTATTATATATGAAAAATCTATTTTTTTTAAATCATTAAGAAACATTAAAGAATTTTGAAGAGTTTAAATAAATTGCTTGAAAGCATTGTTTGGGTGAACAACAAACTAAATAGGAAACATGAAAAAGAATAGACAATATAAATATATAAAAAAGTGACAACAAATTCAAAAGTCTGAAGAACTAGAAAATGCAGTGGCACCTTTGATCAGAAAAATATTTTTCCAGGTCAGTATCTACAGAAAAAAATAAGATCCCATCCAGTATTTAGTTCTGTAAAAAGAATTTCTTGTGATCAAGATTTGTAACTTTTCTATTTTACATTGTTTATTAATTATTTTATCTATATAAAAGTAAATTTCCTATGCAAGAATTTGAAGTATATGCTGTAAAATTAAAAAAAAAATATATAAAAATGCTAATATTCTCCAAAGTGATTAACCATTTGTGAGTCTGTCTGATTTTTTTGTAGGTCAATACTCAAGTTTGTTAAAAAGTGCTGTAACGGTTATGAAGGCCCTGAATGCAAAAAGAGTAAGTTTGTATCTTCTTTTTCTAATATTTGGTTTATACCACCAATCTAGTACTTCACTTAAGTTCATATGAACAATTAACATGAAAGTATTTGTACTAAAGGCATAGGGAAGCTATGTTACAGCAGTGGGAAAGTAACTGGAGCTGAGATGTCAGGTCAGGACCAATAACAATTCAAATTCTTTGGATTTTATCAAGAATCTCTGATGAATAGTAGACTTATAAATATATAAGATACAGTCTGGCAAGAAAAATTATCTAGCACAATACAGTGAACCAACTTTTCTAGCAGCAGACCTAGCAATTGATTCAATATGATCTTTTCACTTCATGTAGGTGGAAAATGTTAGTCTGATAAGGAGGCTAGCATACTGATGGAAGGTAAAAATGGTTCTCTCAGACAATTAAAAGAGGGTAGTTTTGTTTTGGAGGCATTAAAATTAACAAGCCATACCTTGCCCCAGTTAACAACAGATTGTTGTTTATTTTTGAGATCAGTTACCAATTTGATCATATAGAACTGATCATACTATTAAGACTGGAGTTAGTAGTTGTGTCATCAGCATAAATACTGAGTTGAGAATTGATGCCATCAGAATGTCATTGATGAAAATTAGGCACAATGTAGGTACAACCTAGTGGACACCTGCATTAAAGCAAAAAGATCTAGAAGAATGGCTGTTCAAGATAACATTCATTTCATGATTTGAGAAGATTGAATCAGTTTAAAAATTCGTCTAGAAATACCTTAACCTTTCAATTTATGAAGAAGGCCAGAGAATGTCAAATGCTTTTGAGATATCCAGAGCAACAGTCTGAGCTTCACCATTCTTATCTAAAGCTTGATTGACACATTCAGCAATAGCTGTTAATACATTGCCAGATGATCTAGAGAAGTGAAACACACATTGTTTATCTGAAAGAAAACCCTGCAAGGTTATTAACCAGTTCAGAGTTGATTAGGTTCTCTAGTATTAATATTTACTTTGCCAAAACAAAGCAGAAGGTTAAGAGGCCAATAGTGAGAAGGATCTTAAAGACTAGAACTACTGAAGTTGATTTTCAATAAGCAGGAAAAGCAAAAACAGCAAGGCATTTATCATAGAGTATAGAGAGAACAGGAGCCAGATCAGGAGCACATTTCTTAGAGACTATTGCATGGATACCATCAAGTTCACATGCTTTGTGGGGATCCAGTTTAGAGATGATAGCAGAAACCATGAATGGAGTTATATGCATATCATTCAATTGAGACTCACTATTAAGTAGAAAGTCAGGCAAAGCTACTCAAATTGAATGAAGAGGGGAGGGATAGAAGACTTACTCTTATTTAGCATACTATTACAGAACCACCAATAGTCTTCCAAGTCAGTAAATCATTTATAAAGAATTTTCATATTGTTGCATTAATTTTTAAATTTTAATTATACTTTCATCATTTTCAGATAATGTAGTAAAATAAGCCAGCTTTTATAAATCTGTGGTTTGGAAATAAAACTAATTGGTTTTGTTACAGAATGTTACTTTAAATAGGACTTCATTATAAGTTTTCCAGAAACATTATTTGTGTAAAGTGCAGTAAAAAAAAAAATTATCTCTTATACGAGAGAAACATCAGGCTCTATTGATATTACTTCTCGTACCTTGTAGTAGTTAACACAATCTAGGAGTGTTTACTGGAACATGTAAAAATAAAGTGTAGACATATTTAACAAATTTCATATCACTACAACATATTTAGTTAATACATGTGTTTGAATAGATGTCTCAGTTTTTTAAACTGTATATTTTCAATTACCAGCCTGGGTTTTTTGATAGTCTTTCATAAAGAAAATGTACAATTCATCAGGATTTAAAACTATAAACCCCTTAAAACACTGTTTAACCCAGAGTACTTTTAGACTGACTCAGTAATGAAGGATTTCATGGCCAAGCAAAATTGAATTATCCTTATGAAGAAAAACACATCATTTATCAAGATCTTTTGAAGCTCATATCTACAACTTTTCAGGAGTTAATGAATTTTTTCTTTAGTTTGATATTATTTCTTATTACTATATATTTATTGGATGCATGTACTTGAGCAGATGTCTCTGATTTTAAACAGTATATTTTTATCTTAATAAATTTCCCCTACATAAGTGTAACACAGGTTCAAATCATGCTGAAGGGCACATTTTCTTTAATAAAGACTCTCTAAAAACCCAGGCTAGTAGACAAAAATATACTGTAATACACTTCTGTCATCAAGAATAATACCTTGATCAAATTATCTTTCATGCTGCTACCACTAATACTTGATATAATGCCTTTCATGACAACAGCTGGGTTCTGGAAAGGCTAGTCTTCAACCATGAGAAGACTCAGGATATGTTAATGTTCACAACTGAAGAAGTAAATTGAGGCAAATAGCAACCTTCTGTCATTTGAGTACATGCTTCTCAAAGCTGGAAATGCTCTCTTGGCATCTTCTTTCCCAAATTTGTTTACATGTTCAGTTTAGGAAATGTACTTGTAAGGTGTGCTGACAATCTCAATATTTGGTATCACCAGATGGAAGGAGGCAACAAATCTTACAATACACTGTATGAGCCCTGTGAACCCATAGGAGTTTAAGCAGTGATGATTAGTTCATAGCAGTGGAAATACTGTGAGCAGTAAAGAATGAGGAACTAGACATGTAAAACACAAACCCTATTCCTCCTTTGAAACCACAGATTAACTATCGTCTCAACCTTTTTCCATACTATCAACCAATTCTTCTTCAGCTGAATGATGGGACTAAACCAGATGCCAACTATCTTTTACAGCTTGTGTGTCCAACTAAAGGATCCAGATAGTGTGAAGTGATGGCATCTGTGTAATGCCAGGCTCACCCTCAATTTGTGCAGGAAAGGTTCCAGTACAATGTTGTACAGCATGCACAAAAGTGGACAAACTTGAATAGATTTGGACAATGTGAAAGCTTCACTCTTACTCCTTTCAGTTCTATCATAGCTACAGGGTTCATATACAAGAGGAGAATCCAGTAGTGAAAATGTGCTTGAATCCAGTTGTAGACAAGACAGTTTCTAAGAAACAATGGTTGACTCTATTGAAAGTTTTGAACTGACATAAAATGATCAGTGTAACTTTGACATTCTTTATGACCCTATGTGTGACTATGTGCCAAATGCAGGTTATCTTGGATCTTTCTAGCCTTCACAGTGCAAGTCTGTTTGGGGGCTACTAGATAATTCAGCACAACTTGCAAATTGTTTGTTAAAACACTGGCATAAATCTTAAGTTTTTTCAACACTAGTTGGTCCCTTATATTGGAATTTAGTGGCTCCCAGGTTCAGTTTTTTGGAAGACTTGAGAGTCATTATAATTGGTTAAAAATATCATCTATGCCCTCTTTGGTTCACTTCTGGAAATCAAGAGGAGCTTGAGCTTTGCTAGTTTCTCAGTTGATTGTGGAGGCAAACATTTCTGGTTCAACTTGTACAATTTTTTTGAATAGTCATAATTTTATTGGACTATCACAATGAGTTCCTGGTTGTATAGGTAAAATTTGATCATTTATAGTTTCTATATCACCAGAAGGTAATAAAATACAGCAAAGGAAATATGAATAAAAATTATGATATTGCATGAAAGAAATTTGATGAAGTGATTAAAGTACTGAATCTTAGCATTAATAAGTAGATCAATTATAGAAGTATTACTTTATAAAAAAATAATTTAAAAAATGATTATTTACTTTTCAGGTTTTGAGAAGAATAATACTTGCCACTTGTTTGGAAACCATGCATTGATTATCTTTCAAAACAAGTACTTTACATTTGAGGGTAATACATCATATACATTGGCAGCTGGTTACCATTATGATAATGGCCAAATAGATAAATATCCTATATGGTCTATCCAAGTGGACTTATCTAAATGTAAATCACTTTTGAATTGTAAAAGAGTAAGTATTACTTTAAATATTTATTAACTAATTCTTGGAATATTTTGTTTTTTATTGTATAATTTTCAACAGTAGAATTTAATTAAATTTTTGTCTATAAATATAGAGTAATTACATTGTAAGTAATGAAGCCTTTTTCAAATGATCCTGATTCTTTTATCATACAATCTTAAAGCTATTAAATTTTCAAATTTTTTATTTTACTATGTAAAAATAATAAGGAATAATATCTGCATATTTAAAATTGAATACAAGTATTAAGTTGGAACAAAAATTTGTAGCATTTAAATCTGATTTAATTTCACATGTAACTGAGAATTAAGATATACTTATTCTAAAAACTGGTATTTCATGTTTTTCTATATGATTAGTTTATGGATTGTGAAATTTAAATGTTTTTACATTAAAAGTGAAAATGGAGGAAAATGAGAGGCATTTTCATTTATTTGATGCTCTTTTATCTCTGGAAAGCAAAAAAATGTAGTACGAACAGCAAAAAATGTGTGCTGTTTATGGAGATAGTACCATAACTGAGAGTACATTATGTAAGGGGTTTTCTAGGTTCAGAAATGGAATTGATCTGAAATACAGAGAATGTTTCAGTGAGACATGAGGCATCACAGTTACTTCATATATCTCATGATAGTCATTTGAAAACACTTGGATATGTGAATCATTATGATGTTTGGATGCATTATGACTTAAATAAAAAAAAATGAATGAACTACATTTCCATCTGTAATGTGACAAAATAACCAAGTTTTTAAAATAATGCTCACAAGGCAGCATTTATAAGTAGATTAATTATATTTTTAAAAAATAATTCAAAAGGGCCTAGAATTCACCAACCAGGAGAGTATCATCTTCTGTCAAGACAATACCAAATGTCACATCTCTTTACAGACAGGCAGAAATTGGTATAGTTTGACTGTGATGTCCAACTGCACCTGCCTTACTCTTGCACCTTAGGAGTACCACTTATTTCAATCCCTACAAAATTCTCTTAATGGTAAAAAGTTCAATTTTTTGGAAGACTGTAAAAACCACTTACACCAGTTCATCACCCAGAAAGATGCCAAGTACTGGGAAGATGGAATCATGAAACTGCCTCAAAGATGGTGAAGGGTAGTGGAATAAAATGGCCCATAGTGGTTGAATAAATTTGTGTTTAAATATCTAAATATTGTCTTTGAAATTCACTTAAATATTCTGCAGACTTTTGTCCTAACCCAATAAAATTGTGATAATCATTTTACAGTTTTTTATTATATTACTTATTTTAAATGATAAAATCTTCAAAAATTTATGTCATTATCTGAAAATAATACTTGTAATTTATTTTGAATTTTTTTGTTCCTTGTCTGAACTTTAGGCTGATTCACAGCTAAATTTTTTTTCTTTTGGAATTTTATTTCTTTTATTATCTTGTTTTCTTTTACAATACTCCTTTTTTTTCAGGCATTGAATATTACAGTCAATAATGCTAATATTATCATCAATGATTGCAATGAAGTTTTAGTTGACAATTCACTGATGTATCTTTACAAAACTTTAGAAATTGAGTGTAAGTCATTTTATCATTTTATGTTTTTAGTTTAAAATATTATACACAACAATATATAGATATATATAACAATCCCATACATTAAGAAAAGATTAGTCTAAAAGGGAAAGTGAAGGGGTGCTTACATCTCCAAACCAGTATTCTGACACCTGATCATCAAAACCTTTAGAAAGTAGATCAAGTTCTGTACTTTTCAACAGACCCTTTATATCAACAAATGAAATTTGTCAGTGCTGATTTTCTCAATAATCTTACTGTACCAAATAATGATAAAGGTGATCATTAAATTATTTGATGGCACAACAAGGAATATGACTTCAGCATATTGTGCTCAAGGGAATAAAATAAATTTTAGATATAATTTACATTTATCTTCTGAAGATTTTCTGTATAATTATGATATACTTGAGAATATTCATATGTAATATTGTGTTGAAGTACTTCAACCAAAAAATATGAAAAATAATTTTTTTACAATCAAAATATTTAATCAAATTAAGTTCAGGAATTTTAGAATTTGTCATGAACTTTATTATTTTCAATGTTGAAAGATACTGGTTTTGAATTTGTGTTTCACTAAATTTCATGAGAACTATGAACTAAAGTGAATAGTTTATTATGAAAAAACTGCTGATCATTAAAAAATAGTAGTTAAAGAATATGGATTATACAATTACTGGTTTGCCTGTACCATCATAAAATGATGGCATATTTGAGTAATTTGAGTATTGCATTTTACTTATACGTTTATGTTCAATACTTCCCAAATATTGGACTAAACTAAAAGTAAAATTATGTAAAGATATGGATTATCCTTATAATATCTCCATGCTATAAATAAAAACAGTTATAATAAATAAAACTAACTTTTAATACATATATTTAAACACATCTTTATTTATTTACAGAGTTAATCACAATTTAAGAGATCATTTAACATAATATTTCTAGTATAAACATGTGGCATTTCACTAAAAGAGTATACTGTATGGAGATAGGCAATCTGTCCACCTTTATGAAATATATTATTCTGGTGATGTAGAAAAAGAGTTATACACATAAAAATACATTTATATGTAGATAAATATTTAATTTTCTGTATGTAAATTTATTAGTCAATAAATGTCATAGATATCATCAAATTAATTTATACAGTGCCTTTTCAAATAGAAAGTATTTTAAATGAATTCATAAGAAAATAAAAATAGTTAAATTCATAAACTTCTGACTAAATCAGTTTATAACACTTGTATATTTTATTTGTGATTTTCATAAATTTTTTAACTAAATATTTTTATAAATATTTAGTTTGTAAGATATACAAAGTATTAAGTATATTGAAGTTAATTAGTAAATTTTTAAAAATATGCATACATTAAACAGTGCGTGTTTCTGAATCTGGTAAATATTCATAATGTGTTACTTATATACGTTACAGATCATCTATATTTTGATATATATATGATAGATATAATATATTTTTGCATATTTCTTTCAGCTGTAACAATCCAAAAGAAAAATGAGTACATTTTTGTTGACAGCAAGGGATATTTTGGTCTTAAATACAGTAAAAAAGGAATCTTGTTAAAACTTGATAGTTTCAATGAATATACTGATATTCAAGGTTTATGTGGTAATCATGATGAATTAGGTGAGTCCTTTTTTATCTTATCATGTTTCATCCATAAATACCAAATAAGAACTAAATAAATAAATGTTTCCTTGTGATTTTTTGGCAACTACTTATAATTTATTATGTGTATTCATATTATATTAAAGAAATATCTTAATGAATTTTTGGTAAGAAGAAAGCTAAATTCAAAGAATCTTCTAAGTACACTAAATTTTCTATCAAATTAAATCATGATGAAGAAAAACTATGGTAATATATTTCCAAAGCTTTACTCAATGTTAATTTTATTTTGCATACTTTAAGAATGATCACTGAGTTAAGTAAAGAAAATGTAATTTCATATTTAGTATTATGTTACTCATTCTTCATTTAAAAATTAAAATCAAATTTTTGTGTAGTGACATAGGCAAAATGAACTTGCCTTATTTTGCATAGAGTTAAGTGACTATGAATAAAACAGTCATCACTTGGCACAGGGGTGGTACTTCTATGTCACAGACTAGAAGACAACACAATAATATGGTGTTACCAATAGGATTTCTGACACTGTTGGATAAGCCAGACTTTGTGGAAACATGAATTCATGACCTAAGAAGTTAGGAGGGGAGAATGAGATTACAGATCACTTTTTGACTTCAGCAGGATGTGAGGCCATCAAAAAGATCTCTGTTATGGCATATCCCAGAGAATTGGATATTTGACCTTTTCACAAGTTTTGGAGATTTTAAAGAGAAATTTGTAGTAAAAAAAGAAGTTGATTATTGTGAAGAGGACAAAGTTTATCACAAGCAAACAAAAGCTGAACAAAACAATAATACAATATGTACAGAAGCTACAAGAGGCTTCCAGATTCTGAGTTTGAAAAATTTGGCACTAGAGAAATGACCATCAAAGATGAGTTGATACAGGTGAGATTAATTGAAGGTATGTGTGATGCTTCATGCAAACACAAAGTTTTAGAACAGTTACAATTTACTACAATCTCCTTGGATGCATCTATAGACTTTCTGCTATAATTAGATTTAGTTGAGAAATTCTGTACATTCAAGAGTAATGTTGAATCATGCAGCATATAGAATGTGTGATGCAAATACTGTGATGAAAAGCATGAATAGGACAAGAAAAAATGTCCAGCTTTAGGACAAATATACTGGAATTGTGAAAAAACAAATCATTTCCAGTCTTTGTTTAAGTATAAAAGGAAAATGAAAAGGGTAGAAAATTTGAACCCCCTCAGGAAAATACAGCTGTATTTGTGATACAAAGACATAAAGAGAAAAATAATTAATTAAATTGAATGATATAACTTTTCCTCTTTTCCCGTGCAAGTAGATACTGGGAATGATGTCACCCTAATCCTAATAAATGTCTGAGAATGAATGGGCAGACTAAATTAAAGAAAGTTTTGGCTGAAGACAGTCTGATGACACTTTCAACAAAATGTTAGGTTGTTTTGAAGGAACTTCTGAGACCAACACACTTCAAAATTATTCCCATCATAGTAGTGAAATGTGAAAAGTCATGGGTTTGTGGGAATAGATATCTTGGAAGTGGATACAACCAAATTAATTAAAAGCATTAAGTTGGAAAATGCTGAAATGGGGATGTTAAAAAGATACAAAATGAGCATTCAATTAAAAGAAAATAGTCACCCTCTTACTTTGAGTCTTGCAGACTGCCCATTCACATGCTACCTTTAGTAGTTGCTAAACTGAAAAGGATGGTGGGGCAAGAAGTTTTAGAACATATTCCCCCTGGTGCTAGTAACTGCCTCACATTGTTGTTTTATTAAACCCACATGGAGATATAAGGATATGTGGCAATTATAAAATAGGAGTAAACTGCAAAATATGTTCTAATTCATTCCCTATTCCTAACATTGAAACTGCTATTGATCTAAAATGTTATAACCAGAAACAAATTGATGAAAAATTTAAAGAGGTCACTACAATTAACTCTCCAACAGGTGTACTCAGATGGAAGTGTATGCCTCACGGTGTAAAAATAGCAAGTGCTATTTTTCAAAGAACTATTGAAAATGTACTAACTAGTGATGTTAAGAATATGATTATTTATTAAGATGATATATGTATTGGTGCTCCCAGTAGAGGAGAGTTTAATCAAAAATTGGATTATGTTTTAAGTAAATTAAAAATTGTTAAATTGTGACACAATAACATATTTTGGATATCAGATTTCCAGAGACAGAATTTCACCAGACACAAATTTAATAAGTAGAATTTCCCCAGACACAATTTAATAAGTGTAGATACCTATGCTATTTTAGCAGAGGTATATACACCTACAAATAAAAAAAGAATTGGAAACATTTTCAAGGTTAGCCAATTTTTATAGCAGATATTTGCCAAAGTATAGTGGATTGATGGCACCCCTTGTGGAGTTATGGAAAAAGTATATTGAATTTAAATGGACTCAATGGCAGCATTTGAATATTTAAAGAAAGAACTTACAAAACAATTTTTGATCTTAAAAAGAAAAGACTTTAACTATGGATGCTAGTGAGCATGACATACCAGTAATTTTGTCTTATGAAGTTTATCCTATAAGGTTTATGTCAGCTGAAACTAACTATTCAAACATCAAAAACAAAGTGTTAGCTATTGTATGGAACACAAATAGAGCTTGCCAATTTTTATTAGGCAGGAAGTTTCTTCTTAATTCAGACCATAAATCTTTAGAGTTAATTTTGAACTGCTGAAAGGAGTTACCTAGTCACATCATTTCAAATTTTAAGATGGGCCATAAAACCCATGCATTTGACTTTGAATTTGATATTGAATATGTGAAATAAAACACTATTCTATATGTAGCTGTTTTATCATGGCTAAAGTTCAACAATAAACCATTAGAAAGATCAGACAATTCAGAAGATGAAATATTGCACTGGATTGAAACAGATGTATTACCCTTAGATTTTTTTGCATTTGAAATTTTACAGGATCTAGTATTAATCAAAATTGCATGTAGAATAAAAAGAAACAAATTGCATGATTGTCCTAGGGTAGAGAGACCCTATAATGAGGTAAGGCACAGGTTAACTATAGAGAAGGGCCTTATATGTAATGGAGATATTTTAATACCACCAGAGAGGTTAAGAAAAGACAATAAAATGTGTACACGATGATGTTCATTGTGGAATAACAACAACACAGAGATGATTAAAATTGGAAGTGTGATGGTCTGGGTATTCATGTTATATAGAAAAATATGTATAAAAATGCCCCAAATTTATGGAAATAAAAAATCTTTTGGTAAACCAAGATACATTCATAAAAGAGCCATGGACCTGTGTTCATGTGGATCATGCACATGTTAAAGGCATAGGACTATATTTAATTTTGTTGACCCATTCTCTAGATGGCCTGAAGTGGTTAGAGTTCAGGATAGGAATGCAACCATGTTAAACAAATATTATGAGTTATATTTTCCAGAAATAGGGTACCGAAAACATTATTCTCTGACAATGTACCAGAATTTTGTGATGAAACTTTGAGTTCCTGGTTAAAACAAATTGGATGCCTCCCTTATAAAACACAACCATACAACCCACAATTGAATGGAATTTTGGAAAGTATGTTGCAAATGGTGAAAATGAGGTTGAATGCATTTTCTTCTTCCAAAGATGCCAAAGTTACCTACTGAGACTATTATTGAGTTAAAGAACTATTCCACGTGCCAGTAAAATGAAAAGTCCTTCTGCATTGAATGGAAGACAAATTAGATTACCTATAACAATATCCTATTCAACAAATGAAAAAATGTGGTACAAAAAAGACAGAATCAAGTTCTGAAAAAGATAACTTTATTGTACAAAATTGCTATAATACAGCTATAATAGCCACAATTGGACATAATTTATTGGCTCATTCTGATCAAATAAGACCTAGAATTGATGATGAAGAAGTTGAGATGGAAGAGGAGGAGGAGGAACCTGAAAAATACGAAAGCATGAGCGGTTTCTGATGTAGAAAGTGTGCATAGTATTAATGAAACCATAGAGGATAGTTTGCACAAATCTGCCATGGAATTGGGGAATCAGCATGAAGATAAGCCCAGATCTATATCCCCAATAAAAAGAACCAGGTACACACCTCAAGAGAGAGAGAGAGAGAGAGAGAGAGAGAGAGAGAGAGATAAGATCTTGTACTATAGTTCAGAGAAGTCACAGATTAACGAAGGGCATAAAACCTCTTCATTTCCAGGAGGTGTAGTGATATAGGTAAAATGAACTTTCCTTATTTTACATAGAGTCAAGCAAGTTAATCATTACATGGTGCAGGGTTGGAACTTCTATGTTACAGACTAAAAGACAACACATTTTGGAACTTTTTTAAAATATTTACAAAAATGTAACTTCTAGCTGTTTTTTCTATCAATCCAATTATTTGAATCAGAAACTAGTAGCTTATGTATTTATTAGACTATATATTGATGATACATGCTTTTTCAGTTATATTGATAAATATATTATAATTGAAGAAAATTAATTCAAAATTTTACTTAAAAATATACTTTTTATTTTTCTTTACAGATGAAGTCATTCTCAACCCTGTCAAAGAAAAAATTATTTCACCTCGGGTAACTTACTTTAATGTTGAATATAAAAATAGTATTTCCAAGAGAAAATAATATTATTTTTTTACTTTTCTTAATTAGGTTAATTTGTACACTTGAGAAAGTATGCAAAATAAGGATAGTATTATAAAATGAGATATTTCATCTTAAAATTGATCACTTATCATTCTACTAAGCAGTTAAATTGGTACAGTAGTTGATTTTTGTATGTTCCCTAGCTTCTCCTTCTCATTGACTATAATGTAGATGAAGAGAGTTTGAAAAATTTGTAAAATATTGTTATATAATTTTATAGCTGTTGGGTTAAACTTGTTAGCCAAATATGTTAAGAACAAAGGGAAATTACTCTAAACAAATTTGCAGAATGTTAATTACCAATTGATTTTAATATTCAAAAGTTATTTTAAATAATGGTATGTTGTTCCATTGTTGCTGCAACAGATTTTTCTTGAAAGAACCCTAACTAAAATGTCCTATGATGACAATTTTTGATAAGTTTGAAGAATATGTATACAAATTCAAAGTTTGTAGACATTTTTACCACAAAGTGTGGTTAGGCTACTCTAAGAAAACTGATGAGGAAGTTAGATATTGCAGAAGCTTCTCCATCACCTATCAACTAACACAGATCATTGAAGAACTCACCCAGGCCTAGAATGTGATGGGACAGCTGGTGAACCTCCTTGACCTTTTTCTAATAACCTGCCATGACAAATGCTCAGAAAATGTTTTACCTCCTATTGGCATGTCAGATCATTCCCTAGTCAGTGTCCAAATTGACTCCAAATCAATGACATCCCTTGATTTACCATTCCATAGAATGTTTTTTCTCAATGCAAAGGCAAACTGGTACAGCCTTCAGTCCTATATGATGGAAGCTCTTCTCCCGAAACCTTCTTTGAACATGCTGCCTTCAAAACTGCTCCCCTAATTTTCAAATAGATCCTTTCTGGAATGAAGTGTTTTATACCCCCATAAAAATTTCAGCAAAAGCCAAACAGTAAACCCTGGTTCACCCCTGAATGTGCTGCAGCCAGAGCTCACTAGAACCACTACTTCAGAATCTATCACAAGGAACAGTGTAGTCTGGCCCATACTTTTTTTAGAACTGCCCACGATCACTGTAGAGAGTTCTGGAAAATTCAAAGTGCAGCTATGCACAAACTGTCCAGGCCAAGTTTGAAAAGAAACAAAGTGAATCTTGTGAACTCTGGAAAATCACCAGCCAAATTATGAACAGAGGAAACGATCCTCCCTCTCCCAGTATAGACCCATTAGTCTCCTCAGTATCATCAGTGAGCTTTTTGAGGTCTTAATCAAGAAGAAGGTTGTCAAGCACCTGAATAGGAACAACCTCTTGTGTGATAAGCAGTGTGGGTTTTGAACAGCATGATCCACTGCTGACATCCTAGCTACAATTGCACACAGAATTAGTGAGGCTACAGCCCATTAATATATATGGTCCCACATGTCACATTTCAGGCTAATTTCTAAAGAATTAAGCACTAATACAAAAAAAATACAAGTAAAAAAAAAACTTACCAACAGTTTCTCTATAAATCAATTTTCTTTTGACCTTTGCCTTTTTTAAAACATTCTACAATATTTTTGGGGACTTCATCCAATGAGAACTTTTGTTTGAGGTTGTAAAATATATTCACAACAATTTTTGCTGCAAAGTGAATTCCTTTTTCAGTGTATTGTTCACAAGTAAAAACATATTTTGGAGAATAAGTTTCCAAAATTCTTTCAGCAGACTCTCTTGTAGCAGATTCATTGGGTTTTACAATAAATTTATCTGCATAGTCAAGTATAGCAAAACACACACAAATGAACTCTACTATTTGGCTACATGGAATTGTAAGACCTCCTCAAGATAGTAAGCCAAAGTACTGCTTCTCTCTAGCATCATCACTGTCATTGCCTACCATGACCAGGGAATACATTTCACATTGAAAACTTTTAATTAATTTTTTTGAATTTTATCTAATAAAGAAAAGTTGGTGTTATGAAATTGATATACACACAGTAGTAGTCATCACAAGTGACACTCCCACAGTCTGTCTCAAGTTCTGCCTATATAGTGGTATGGTTAGCCTAACCAATATCACTACACCCCCTGGAACCTTTTAGGTTTAACTCCCTGAGTTGACCTGTTGCTTCTCCTATATACCCTCCCCCTTTCACTGGTTTCAAGAGGATTTCTCCTTATAGGAGATCTCAACCTACTTCTTTCTTCTTCAATCTCCACTATTTCATTCTGATTCCTCAGAAAACCCTTAAGCACTCATTGTCTGTTCTGATCTATTATCTTGTTATTCTCTATCCTCATTTAACTTCTCAGTATCTTCAGTTTCTGAGTCTTCATGGTTTTGGCACAATCTTAGTTAGTCAGCATGCGCCAATAGACCTCTACCATTCTTGGAAACCAACGCTGTATTCTGTCCCTTCTGCATTACAAATCTTACTTTTTCTGGCCCCTCTTCTCCGTTTCTCTTGTACTATATCTTCTCATTCATTGATTATGACATTGTTAATGGTGGTCTGATTTGCCTAACGTGGATTGACTTTGTGATCTTCCGGCATGAGGTATTGTCCGATAACTTAATAATAATCTTGGTAGAAAATTTTTGATTCTTTCATGCTGTGAGGAGAATGCTTTTAAACCTATTTTTATGGTTTGCACCATCTGCTCCACTATTCCATTTGATGGTAGATGATAAGGAGGGGTTTTATACAGTATGCATCCAATATTTCTTAACCATGAACACATGTTTTCATCGCAAAACTCTGGAGCATTATCTGGATCAGGATTCAGTTTCCTTTGGCCATGAACGTGTCTTGTTCTGTTAAAAAATCTTATCTCTGCACATTTAGGACATTTATTCACGTACGTCTCCATGTCACGAATGTGACCAGGCCACCAGGCTTCCAATTTTACATGTTTTTGTGTAGCAGCTATTTCGCAATGAACATCATCATGCACACTTTTGAATACCTATCTTCTAAAATTTTCTGGTGGTACCACCAGATCTCCATTACAAACTATGCCATTCTCTATTGTCAATTTATATCTGATCTCTTTGTATGGTCTTTCTGCTTTAGAACAATTCATTTGTTGTTCCTTATTCTCTCTACAATCCTATTCAATACTGGATCTTGTAGAGTTTCCATCACGGGTCTATTAATAGGAAATACATCAGTTTCCACCCAATGTAAAATTCCATCTTCCACTTTCTCATTTTTTTCATGTTGCTCCTCCTCAAACTGTAGTCATGATAGTGCATCTATGTGTGGGATCGTGTTTCCTTTCATATATTCTATTTCATAGTCAAAGGCCATCAACTTCATTGCCCATCTTAGTATCCTTGACTATGTGACCTTCGGTAACTCTTTTCAGGGATGGAATATAAATTGTAGCAGTTTAGGATCCGATCTAAGCAAAAAACTTTTTTCCTAACAAAAATTCTCTTGCTCTGGACATGCTTCATACTATAGCCAATGCTTCCTTTTCAATATTTGAATAGTTCTTTTCGGTTGGCGTTAATTTCCTGGAAAGTTATAGGTATCCTTCCTGTGACAGAATTGCTGATACAGACTGTCCACTTGCATCTGTTGTTAACGTAACTTCTTTTTTAGGGTCAAAAATCTTGATAACCGTTTTCTTGGATAATGCTAACTTCAATTTAACAAAGGCTTTTTGGTGAATATTAGTCTGCTGAAATTCCTTTTCTTTTTTTTTTTTCATAAATCAGCAAAAGGCTCAATTCTTTCTGAATATTTTATAAGAACTTGCTATAAAAATTAGCTAATCCAAGAAATGATTTCAACTCTTTCTTATTACTTGGAGCTGAAACATTCAATATTTTCTGTATCAACTTTGAATCCGGTGAAGTACCTTCCGCTGAGATTTGATATCCTAAAAATGTTAATTTTTTGTACTTGAATATACATTTATCCTTGTTTAAAGTTATTCCTGCATTTCTGAGTATACTCATTATTATTTTAGTTTTCTGTTTTAATTCTTCTTTAGTACGGGCGCCTAACCCAATATCATCCTGGTGTATTATTATATGTTTTACTTTTCCTTCTAGTAGATTTTTCATGGCTCTCTGAAAAATCTAACTTTCTGTCTTAACTCCAAATGGTAAACGAGTCCACCTCAATAAGCTTATGGGTGAATTTATTGTCGTAATTTCTTTGAATTCGTCATCTATTTCGATTTAGTTGTATGCATTCTTTAAATTGATTTTAGCAAAATATTTCATTCCTGCAAAGGAATACAATATGTTTTTGTAAATTTGGAATAGAATATGAACAAATTTTGTGATTCATGCCTACCTTGTAATCACCACAGACCCTAAAATCACCATTAGGTTTCTTTATGATGACAATAGGAGATGCCCATTTACTGCCACCTGGTTCAACATGTTGAAGTATTCCTTCTTCTACCATTTTCTTCAGCTTCTCAATCACCATCAGATTTATATGTATGGGAAGCCTACAACTGAAAATATGACGGCGTAACATTATTTTTTAGCTTAATGCTTGCTTTATAATTTTTTAATGTTCCTGTTTCAACATTTCTAACATTGACCGCATTCAGTAATTGTGTACTATCAACACTTACTAAGTAAGTACCTACTAGGCCCTAACTTTTTATACAATCCACTACTATGATGGTGATTGTTTCAAATCTCTTTGCTGTTTCAAATGTCCCTTGAAAGGAATCTAATGTTTTGATACAGGTTCCATCAAATTGTTTTAGTCTTACTGCGCTTCTTCTTAACTTCAGTCTCATTAATTCTTCCTGAAAATTTATAGAAATGAGAGTTACCTCACTTCTTGTGTCGACTTGCATCTTTAAATTTATGCCATTCAACTTAATACTCTTGAACGTATTCCTTTTGTTTTTCATTTCTATCGCAAAAACCTCCATTTGATTTTTTTTTTCCTGTCCTGCACTATTTCCACATTTTTTACATTGTTGCTTTGCCATTTACACACAGCTTTAAAATGATTCTTTTTTCTACAATTATCACATATCTTTCCCCATGCAGGTCATTTTTCTCTTTTTAGCTCATGTTCATAACTGCAATACTTGCATTTTGATTTTGTTTTTTTCTTAATGGCACATATTTCCATCATTTCTTCTTGTTTTTTTTTATATTATATTTTTCAATCAACTCGTCCTGCTGTATAAATTCAATACATGCTTTCAAATTCATATTATTAGATTGCAACCTCTCCAAAGGTTTAAGTCTTTGCGTAGTATCGTATTATCCTTCCACCAGTCAAAGCAGAATCAATTCCTCCACTTTTGCCATTCCTTTTCGTCCAAGTTCATTAAAGTCACAATACCTACAAGTATCTCTTAGTCTACTGAGATATTTCCTACTAGGTTCTCTAGACTCTTGTCTTAACACTAGAAATTTGGTTCTTTCCACAATAACCAATTTTTTTTTTGATTTGATATACTTTAAAATTATGTCCTTAATGTCTTTAAAGTTTAAAGTTTCAATTTCCTCCGGGTAAGTCATTAAGGATACTTGCTTAATGGGTTTACACCCCACGGTGGCCATAAATAAATCTGTGATTTGTTTCTGCTTCTGGTCATCCACTAATTTCTTCATTCTGGCCATTGCCTCAAAGCACTTTAACTAGATAACAACCTCTTCAGGGTTTTCCAAATCCCACATAGCTTCGTTCGGCGATGCTACTTTGTTATGAAGTTGATATACACACAATAGTAGTAGTCGTCACAAGTGACACTCCTCCCAGTCTATCTCAATTTCTGCCTATATAGTGGTATGGTCATGTTAATTAGTATTAGCCTAACCAATCCCACTCCAGATGGTAATGGAAATTTCTCCAGAATTAATTTGTAGGCTTGTCATGATGTAGAGCATAACATATTCTGCAGAAAATGAAGGACAACATCTTGGTTGATAATGCTGTCTTTTTTGCAATTCTTTTAGAGATGAAAAATGTGTTTCATAGTCAAAAACTATTCTATAAATTAGAATATAATCTTTTTTTTTTTTAAATTCAAAACCTTAGGACAACACTTTGTTTCTTCCATTTGAGTAAAATCCTTTATCGTATCAGCTGAAATGAAATTATGTAATTCATCAGTTTGGACCAGTCATTGTTTTGGAGGCTTTCTGAATTCCCATGTATTTGGCAAAAGAGAGGGTTTTCTTATTTTTTCTGAACATATTGTAGGTATTGGATGTAAATCCAAATTGATTTCCGTTTTCCTTTCAAAATAAATTTCTCTTCAAAATGTTTCATACAGAGAACTGAATTTTTCATAGGAAACCAATCAGTACGATTACTGAATTTTATCCACTTTTCTACAAGGTCAGATTTTTCAAGAGGAAAAGAAAATGTCAATACTTTTTCAATGTTATTAACATATCCACTAGAACAGCCAAATGCAACACATTTGTTAATCATTTTTGTTAAACAAAATATCATAACAAATTTTATAATTTAATCTTGAAATGCACTGGACTATGAGACAGAAAATTTATCTAATAGCATTCATTTGCAAAACAGGCCATATATGCAACTGAAAATCATAAAAGAAAAGTAACTTATTTATAATTCCTGAATTAGTAAAAAGAAAAAAGTGTAAATATGTGTTTTAGTGTTGAAAACATGTCTAGGGAATTGAAATAATATCTGATAAATTTTACTTAATTGCACATTAATTTACATCCTAAGAATTCAATTTTTAAAGTTACCTCCCTCTTAGATTAGCAATTTTCTAAGTGGCCATTCACATTTTTTTTTTACATTACATCGGCCTGTTAGAATTCAGCTTGTTATGTGGCATGTTGGGCTGTATAATACTAATTGGCCATGGTGCTGCCCATGACAACACACACACTGCAAGGACCATAGCAATAAATATCTCGAAGGCCTTCAATAAGGTGTGTCACAAAGATTTGCTTCACAATCTCTCCAGCTATAGAATCACTTGAAGGGTTTTCACTATTATAAAATCCTTCCTAGCAAGTAAATCCCTGAAGGTAGTTATTAACAGCCAGTCCTCTGAAGCCCTGGCAGTCAATTCAGGTATCTTCTATGAGTCACTTCTCGGACCAACTCTCTTTCTGATTTACATAAATGATCTGCCTAAGAATATACTCTAATCATTTGTAAACATCTACGCCGATGATACAATGATATATGGCTGCATCTCTAAAACTATTGGCAATAAGAAATTGGCAGCTGACCTCTCTTCCAATCTAACACTAACTTCCCATGGAAGAAAAGACTGGTTGGTTACATTCAATGCCTCTAAAACTGGTTACATTCCATCACCAACGATCAGACCTTTGACTATTGCCAATCATGATGAACAGATGTCCCCTTGAGGAGGCCCTGTGCCTTGAGAGGATATTAGGCTTCAAACTCACACCTGATCTCAAGGGAAGTTATTGTGGAATCTTCTTTGTTGCAGATGTGTGATGTGTGTTGGAGAGGAATAGAAGGTTTGAAGTATCAGAAGGCTTAAAATTGTGTGTGTTCAATAATCTTCCATCCACAACAATTAATACAAGATGGAGAATAAAAACATAATGTAACAATTAAATTTATTAGTGTTTGATATATATGCATGAATACTAAGTGAAAAGGTTAGACAGAGTTGTGTCTCTTAGACTAGGTAATATTTGTACCTAAGTTCATAAAGTGAAAGTAATTATTAAACTGTAGTTTAGAAGAATAAAGTTTCTTTAGCATGTTTGGAATTGTGTATTGTACAAGTTGGTAAAAGTTCAGAAGAGATTTCAGAGTTCGTACTTGCGTGAATGTTGGTAATGGTCTTTAATGTCTGATTACAAAGGTTAAGACAGGAGTTCTTGAAGATTTTATCTTGGCAGCAAGGAATGAGATGAAAAGAGAAAAAGAAACATGAGGGAGATTACACGTGTTTTGTTTTTATAATTTTGTTGTACCACGTGACAGGCTCAAATGGAAAACGCGGTAAAACAAACTCCTATATATAATCCATAAGGCTTGTGGTGGGGATGGGATACTGGCCATTCTCCTAAAGAAATGTTCTCTTGAATTGGCTCCTGTCCTCTCCAAACTTTATAACTACTACCTCACTAGCTCTTGCTTTCCAGCCTGTTTGAATTCATCATCTGTTGTATCTATCTTTAAGAACTCTGGTGACCCTTCTGAGCTGTCTAACTACCATCCTATCAGTCTCCTACCACTCTTCAGTAAAATTTTAAAGGCTTTTATTAATGCTGAAATGGTTAAGCACCTTACTTCACATAATCTGCTTTCCGACAAGCAATATAGTTTCTGCTTTGCTTGATCTACACTGACATGCTCACAGCCATAACTGAATTTGTAAACCAAGTACTTCAAAATAACGGAGAAGCTCGAGCCATAGCTCTAGATATCTCTAAAGTATTTGATAGGGTTTGGCATGCTGGCCTTCTTTGTAAGCTTCAGGGATACAGTATTACAGGACGATTATTTGACTTAATACAATCATTCCTATCAAATTGTGAAATGAAGGTTGTCCTTAATGGGTTCTCCTTCAGCTCCTTTATCACGAATGCTGGTGTTCCCCAAGGTCTGTCTTGGGCCCTATATTCCTAATCTTTATTAATGACCTTCCTGATATCATCAGTTCCCAAGTAGGTATCTATGCAGATGACATTAATATTTACTTCTGCCTCAATAGTAAATCTGGTATTGTTGACAAAACTAACCTGGCTGCTGACCTCGAAAAGGATCTCCAATCCGTGGTTGACTGGGGCAGGAAATAGCTTGTTAACTTTAATGCCTCCAAAATGAAACTGTTCTCCTTTACCCATCACAGAGAACCCTCCCTGCCTTCCGTCAGAATGGCTGATGCCCAACGCCACAAGAGTGCCTTGTTATGCCTGCTTGGTCTCATGCTGTCCACTGATATGAGGTGGGACAAATACATTGAATCAATAGCTTCATCTACTGCAAAGAAAATTGGTTTTGTGTCATGCCAGAAAGTTTTTCTTGTCCGAGTCCATCCTTCAAATTTATAAATCAAACATCCATTGTTGCATAGAATATTGCTGTCATAGATGGTTTGGTGCCCCCACTGGATGTCTCGAGGTCCTCAACAAAATCCAGAGACAAATATGCAATGTGATAGGTCCTGATCTAGCATCTCGTCTACAGTCGCTTTCTCACAGACATGCCATGGCTTTCCTCTGTCTCTTCTACAAGTATTTTCATGGCTATTTTCGCTGGTTGAATTTAAGCTACTTTCGCTGCATGAATTTAAGCGAGCTACTAGACAGGTGTCACGGTCCCACCCTTTCACTGTCAAAACGGTTAAATGTAACCATCTCTCCTACTCAAACAGCTTCTTCTCTCACACTTCCTGTTTGTGGAACTCCTTTTCTCTTGCTTAATCCCCGAATAACTATAATCTTCAAATATTTAAATGTAATGTCAATTGACGTCTTCTGATACCTTGATCTTGTTCCCCATCCTTCTCTGTATCCTTTCCTCAGACATGCCTCTTTACTTTTGTTCTCAATCCTCTGTAACCCCTTGTGTGCTAGTGGCACTCCCACCTTGCTTGGGGTGAATTGCTTAAAAAAAAACCCATTGCTTAAGATGCAAGTAAAATGATTGGCTCCTCCTACTGCTCCAGTAAGTACCATGTAATCCTCTACCTTTATAAAAGCCAGATCAGGCCAAAAATGGAGTACTGTTGCCATGTTTGTGTGGGAGCTGCCCAGACCTCACCTTATTTTCCACCCTGCAACCTTTCTCTCTCTCACAGGCAGGATGTGGCAAGTCTCTCACTTCTCTATCAGATGAACTGTATTCCTTGGTTCCACCAGGCCTAACCTTCATGGCTAGGACCCACCATTGTAGCAAACCACCTACGTTCCCTCTGTATTCTATTGGCTAGAATTAAGTTCCACTCAGACAGCTTCTTCCTACAAACCATTGCTCTATGGAACAGACTTCCAAGAGGATGTTTCTGTGATCATTACAATTTTAACCTGTTCAAGTCTAGAGTCAACTGTTATCTCCCCTCCTATCTATATAAACTATCCCTTAATATAATCCTCTACCTTGAGTGGCCCTGGGCTTTGTACAGGGTGAACCTTACTGTACAAAAGAGAAAAAGTACAATGCAAAATTAGCAGGGTAGCAAAGCAAAAAAAAGTCCTTTTAATGATAAATTGATGGAAAGCTATATATATATTTATAGAAAAGTATTTTTCTTTTTACTTGATAGTTTTGTATTAGCTTGAATGAAAAAATATTCAGATTATTTTTAATTAAAGTTAAAAGATGAAAAAGTTAACTGATGATTAAATTCATCATTGCACCAAGCATTTGTGCTACTTGGCATAGTCACAGAATTTTCTGCTACTCTAAAATAGCACAACTAATTTCACATGATATTTCATTATGCTAATTCACCTAAATGCTTCCCATCAAAACTTTCTGACCAGACCACCTCATCTACTTCACTCTACATCTGCCAATATTGTTATACTTTATGTAGATTAGAAAATGTCAGTTTAGTTTCAAAACTTATTCTAACAGATTCATAAATCCATTAAAGTCTATAAATATCTTATGCTAAATATGTATTATTGTTTTTGTTAACTAGTTCAAAACAAATGAAATGAGAAGAAATTAACTTTATTGTTAACTTTGATTGTCACTTCCTGACAAATATTAAAAGTAATGATATAGGGGCTAACAGGGACTGAAAGAGAGTGAGAAGACTTTATTGAGGAGAGGAAAATAAAGGAACAGAGTTTAGGAAGACAAAAGGTGTTGATTGATGTTGCATTTAAATTTTTGAAGATTGTAGGTGGCAGGGAAGCAAGAAATCTTAAGTCAGTTCCATAGTTGAGAAGTGCAAGAAAAAAAATGTTAGAATAGAAGTGACAGTTTCATCTAGCTAGTACAATAGTAAAATGGTGAAACCTAGTTACCAATCTAGTAGCATGCTTATATTCATGCAATTGAGAAGGGAAACCATGTCTCATTGGTGAGAAAGTGACTGAAGTTGAGGTGCCAGATCAGGATCGATTACATTATAGACCCTTCTTTGAATTTTGTCAAAAATTTTGAGATAAACAACAGGAACACCAGACCAGATAAGTATTCAACATGGACAAATGGTAGATCTATAAATGTGCAAAATGGATTCTGACAAGAAAAATTGTCTGGCATGATACAGTGAACCAACTTTCCTTGCAGTAGACCTAACAATTGATTCACTATAGTCACTTCACCTAATGCCAATGGGAAACATGAGCCCAAGAAGATGCAAAGTGTTGCTCTCCTGGGGTTTAGCATCAACCATGCTGATGACAGGCAGAAAAGGTTCTCTAGTGATTAAATGAAATTTACAAGCCATTCCTTCCTTATCCCAGTTAACCACTGATTGGAGATCATTTTCAAGAGCAGTGCCCACTTTTACTTTGTTGGATCTGTGGGGGTTGTTACTAAGACAGTAGTAAATAGTTGTGTAACCAGCATAGATCTCTAGTTGGGAACTCAAGACATTGGGAAGGTTGTTGATGAAGATCAGAAACTGTAGGTATGAGAAGAGAAACCTGAGGGACCCCTGCATTAATATGAAATGAGATAGAAGTGTGTCTATTCAATATAACATTCGTTAAACAATTTGTTAGGAACAATACGATTAGGCCAAATATTCATCCAGAGACACCATAACTCTTGATGATCTTGTGGAGAAGACTAGCATGCCAAACACTGTCAAACGCCTTTGAGATATCTAGGGCCACAATCTGAGCTTTGCTGTTCTTATTTAAAGCTTGGTAGACAAATCCAGTGGTGGTTGTTAAAACATCAATGATAAACCCGGAGAAATAAGCCATATTGTTTACCTGAAAGTAGGTTGTGTGAGTAAGATGCTTAACTAATTTGGTGTTGATTAGAGCATCTAATATTTTGCTGGAAAGAGGTAAGTGACTTAATAGGGTAGTAATTCAAGGGATCATATGGTTTCCTAGGGTTCATAGAAACAGGAACTACAGAGGACTTCTGACAAGCTGGAAAGCAAGAAGCAGCAAGGTTGTTATTGTAAAGTTTGGAGAGAACAGGAGCCAGTTCAGGAGCACATTTCTTTAAGACAACTGCAGGGATACAATCAAATTTGTATGCATTGTTGGGATCTAGTTTAGCATAAGCAGAAACCAAGGATGGAGTTATGCACATATCACTCAGTAGAGCTGCCATTCTAAGAGGAAGGGATACTCCAGATGATTCAAGAGTGGAGTTGGAAGAGAATTTCTGAGCATAGTATTCTGGTTTGGCTACAGTAGATGACAACACTTCAAATTTATTGAAGAGAAGAGGGACTGAGGATTTGCTTTTGTTCAGCACATGCTTGCAGTGCTACCTATAATCTTTAGAACCCAGCTTGCTTACACTCATTATGAGCAATGACAAAGAGACATCTGTTACAATCAGACCTGTCACTCTTGGATAGCTGGAAGAATTGATTCCTGTGGGCTAAAGCAGCTGAACAGTTGCCTATATTTGCAAAAAATTGTACTAAGTGTTGATATATTTTCTTTTTAAATTCATTCTAAATGTTAATATTCATGGAGAAACAATTTTGAGTAGAAAATATGCAAGATATATTTAATTATAATATAAATAGCATATTTCATTTGACCATGTTCCAAAATAATGATCAGTCCTATGTATTACACAAGTGAAAGTCCATATCTGCAGAAATTATTTCTCCATTTTCTTTTTTGCGCTATTCAATAGAAAAAGGAAATAATCTAGTTAAAATAGTTATAAGGCATTTTCATTGACAACTTTTTCTCTATTATAATTTACGTTATAGTTTAACACTGTAAAAATATGCTTTTTTTCATATTTTATTGTTTTTGAAGAAAATATCATCTATTATTACAAAAGTAGTTTTTTACAAGATAAAAATAAATGTATTAAATAAAGTTAAATTTCATGACAATTCAGAGTAAATAAACAAACAATTTGATCTGAAAAAAAGAACATTTTTTTAGCATTTTTTCTAATTCTAATCAAATAGTGAATCTTTTAGAAACCCTTCAATTCTTTATATAGTAAATTGTGTAGAAGAAACTAGAATAACTGCAACAAAATGCACCTATTCTGTTGATTTGTTTAATTACTGAATATCTACTGAAAACAATATTCAAAGAAAAATGTGTCATCTTAAGAGGCTCACTACCAGATAGTGGCATAAAAAATTTTCATTCACAACATATTCAGTGAAATTGTTTTTTTAAAAGGATCCTTTGGTTCATGAAATATTTTTTATTCCGATTCGTTTGAAATTAGAGCTTAAAACTGAAAGTTAAAATATGAATGAATTTTAAATGTAAGCAAATTTAAATTTGTCAAATGTATCTTATTATTATGTTTTAACTATTTCCTTAATCTTTCTTGTTTAATGTGATTAATATATTTTAACATTTCTTTTTTAAATTTCTACTTAATAACCATAGAATGGTTGAATTTAATCCTTCTTCCTGTGCTTCTCTTTTGTTAATGGTTTTATTCAACTCTGCTTTAATTATATATACCAGGTTTTATATTTTAATATGCTAAAACAATGTTTCTGAGTGATGAACAAAATATCAAGCCAGATACTAATAATGTATTAATTTAGTATGCAAATTTCAGCCTGTTCAAAAGTTAAAAAAAAAAAAAAAAAGAAAAAAGCATACCACTTACAAGTGTGTGAATTAACTGGAGTTGGTCAGATGATTTGTTCTTTTTTGGTTAACTTCACTTGCCAAGAGGGAGAGTAGGCAGGTAGATCAGTAGTGGGCCTCATATCCTTTTAAATGGATGGAACAAATATCCTTGGGATAGCCAAAGTTGTATTCCAAAAGCTAAGCAGAGTATTCAGTGACAAAAAAACTTAGAAACAAAGACAAGAGTACTGAACTGTTATGTGATATCTCTCCTATATGGCTGTGAATGCTGGAGAATCTCAATACAGATGAAGAATAGACTTGAAGCAAAAGAAATGTGGTTTTACAGAAGGACATTGAGAATATCATGGACTGAACATGTGAGCAACAATGAAGTTTTAATGAAAATGGAAGCAAGAAGGAAATTTATACTTAACATCAGGAAGAGACTGTTGAAATTTCTGGTACATGTAATGAAGGAGGGCTTGGAAAATCTAATTCTCATAGGACAGATTGAGGGAAAGAGAGATAGAAGAAAACAGCGCATAATATACTTGATGTACTTGTAAATAGATGGCAGAACAGGTTTTAGGAGAAATAGCAAGAAGACAAAATTCATTGAGAGCTACAATGGGCAGGAAGTCATGGTAGGCCATGATCACCTATGTCCTGAGGAGACACAGCACATAAAGAAGAATCTTTGATATATTCAACGCTCAATATCAAAATGGTTAGTTAGTTGATGTGAAATGAAAAATTTCAGTATCCTTTTCTTTTTTCTCTCAGTTGATGCTTTTTGGCTTATTTTAGTACATGAATACACACGTGTACTGTTAAATTTTTAAATAAGATTTAAATAAATGTAAAAATATTAATTTTGGTTATCATTAATATATATGTATGTGAATGTATCTGTAGATGCTCTACAGTTATGGAATAAAAAGTATTATAAATATTTTTTCAATTCTGCTTTTACAAAAACTGATGATTGATAAATAATCTAAACTACTGATAAGCTTGTAGAAGTGTATTGAATAAAATTAATATCTAAAATTATTTTAGAAATTTCATATTTAATTTTCTATGAAATATGAAACAATTTCATTCAATACACTAAAAAAATTGTCATATATACACTTGAATATATTTTTAATTATTATAAAAATATAAATATTTTAAAAATATCTTTTCTTATTCATTTTTTCTTTTCAAGTGTGCTGAAGTTAATGGTACACAGAAGGCTTTGGATATCTGTAAGAAAATAAGAAGTAATGCATTTAAATCCTGTAGAAGTAATAAGAGAGCAAGTATATTTTATTTTCTAAGAAAAAAGTTTTATAAAATTAAAATATATCTTACTTGAAAAAGCATTTTAAAAATTTGCATAAGCAATACAATGCATGTACTAGTTTGTTATAAATATCAAAAATGCTTATAATTAATATATTATCCTGTTAATAATAAACATTATAGAATAGTATTTTTGTTCTACAAGTGCAAAGTTCATATGAAGTGTCTTTTTAATTATTTCTAGATCATGAAAAATATTAAAGTATTTTTTAAATTGTAAATACATATTAAATTGGTTTGGATTACTTTAGAATGTCAATAAATTTTGGTAATAATTTTCTGAAATAAAAGATCTCTTTCATATTTTTTATAGGTGGATACAGATTTCTATTTTTATATGTGTACAGAATACATTTGCTCTATAATGCAATGTAAGAATTATACTGAAAGTGAGTTTCATGATGTTCTGTGCTACATTTTGTCAATATATGCAAGCCGTTGTTATGAACAGAAAACTATGATCAAGTGGAACCCAGAAAAATTATGTGGTAAGTTGTTAATATTCAATATTTGTTAACTAGTTGAACTTGTCAGGGCTGGTGCAAGGGTTTTCACTCTACTACATCTCAATTTTCATAAGGTAGTATTCATATAAAATACAAATATTGTAACCTAATTATGTACAATAATGGATTATATGTAATATAGATGAACAATTCAATTAGAAAAATTGAAAATAAATACAATGTATCTAAATACAAATTAGAGACATGTCATAATAGATTATTCCATCTTAAATAAATCAGCAATGTTTTGTAGTAATTTTTAACATCAACTTGAGATTTTCTTTGTTAAAAAGTTGAATAATTTTAACACATTCAACACTATGAATAAAACAGTGAATTTTATATAGTATTTTTTTTAAACTTAGCATGAGCTATAGAAGGAGCCTGGTTGCTTAGTGCGGTTCCTTGCAAATGGCTTTGTGTCAGACCACCAGTCTTCTCTGTATAAGCGTATTTGATATTTCCTTAGAACATCAAGTTAGCAACGTAAAAAGTGGACTAACACCATTAGATAAGAAAAGGTATAACAAGATGTAAGTTTATTTTTTTTTTTAACAACAAATTTGGCAGGTGAAGTAGAAGAGGGAATGCAATGTAGAGTTTTTGGTTTCTGGAAAGGCGGTCCAACCAAATCTGCACAATATGAGGCTGACATTAATGGTCAGAGGTTGTTGTGCACCAAAAATAGTAATGTTGGTGCTAAGTGTCCTTGGAAAAGAAATAGCCCAAAAACGTGGAGAAGATTACATGGAAAAGTTTCCTTTTTTTTTGAATAAATAGTATAAGGGAAGCAACTTTGTCTAAGAATGCTTTTGTTTTTAGTGAAAAAAAGAAAAAGATCAGAGGAAACTTAGTGACAGAACTAATTCGGTCAGTTGTGAGATTTCGACTAAGGAAATCACCAAGATTACTGAGCTGCAAAAGCATTCATTGCCTATAAGAAGTATAGACCAAAAAGGGAGAGATCCAGAGATACTAAGGTTCATGGCGAAAAAGCTTTGTTGCTCTAGATAGGAGGTTAGGTCAGAAAGATAGGCTAAGACCAAGTCTACGCTGATGGAAGGTAGCTTTGGCAAAGAATTGACTATGAAAAGGTCTATTGCTGAAGTCTAGACGGTTGAAACTTATGTACAGAGAGAGATGGAAAAACACATGTCCCGACTCAATGCCCACAGGTCATCTCTTTTTTCGTGGATACTTTTTGGCAGGTATCCAATGAGTCACATGGCCGTTTGACTGGCAGCAAAATGCCAACTGTCCAAAGAACTTTGAATGGATGTTTGTTCCAAAACTGTCACATGCCTTAGCATCGAAAGTGTTGTCACAGGGTGTAATGTTCTGCGCAAGAGGCTATCGATACTTGCTAGGCATCGATTAATGCCTTGATAGGATGTTAGGATGGTTGTTGATTGTCCCTCGGGTGATGGTAGCCTCCTATTCCTTTTTGCTGTGAATCTGCTGATTAAGATTAATTAGTCTGGAGGGGACCTAACTCTTGTGTCTCTAGGGGTTATCTCCCTTCTGTTGCTGGGATATTACAATGCTTTCTTTTTTTTTTTTTTTTTTTTTTTGAGGGTTTTTTTTTTTTGTCCAGCCACAGCCAGACTAAAGCCAAATCTTTGGATGAGCTGCTTTCCAAGCCATCTTCGGACTTTCCAAAGCTACGAAAATCAAGCAAATCAAAATTGGAATCATCAGAATGAAGATCTTCATCACCCTGCAATGTGAGATTCTGAGTGGAAGAAATAGTTATGGTCTGGTTTGGAGAAGAATCAAGGTCTTGGTCAGATGAAGTGTTGGACATTTTCTAACGGCTGGTATCAGTTCTAGAGGTTTTGTTATGAATTTTCTTGCGTGACTGTCTAAAGTGTAGCATTTTCTGGGTGGAGTTGAGGGGAGACATGACTTGTGGCTCTGGCACAGACGGTTGTAGACAAGGTGCTGACTTACATTTTGTTGACATCTGTTGAACATTTGAAGAGGAGTACAATGGATTTTGAAAATCTGTTGAAGCAACTATTGTTGGACGTTTCTTAACTTTTTGATAAAACTTGTGAGCGCCTTCATAGACATCATTTTGAGGACGCAAATATGTTGCATTTTGTGACAATCTCTTGCTTTGTTGGAAACTGCTAGAAGCAGTTTGCGGATAAGTTGATGAAGGAGTGGCAGGAAAATTCTTTAAGCTTCAATTCATTTATTTCATGTGACATTCTCTTCATTTCTGTGCACAGCATTTCTTGCATTTGGATGAAGTATCTCTCCAAAGACAAATGGGATTTTCGTCGTTCGTTATCCAAAAGAGATGATAACTGGTGAATATTGGTGTGGGCGGTCATCAATTCTTGTTTATAAAGAGCGTTTTCAGCTTCAAGTTTCTGGACTGTGGAATTGATTTTGTGGAGAGTTTGTGATTGTTCATCAAGTTGCCCTTTTATTTGGTTGGGAAGCCCCAAAAATAAAGATGAACTCCTGTTTGATGGAGTATCCATTTCAATTGGAGGTGGCAAGTTCCGAGCTCCAGCTGTGTGGAACACGTATTCTGTATCACTATCACTGCTATGTGGGTTCCGTTGGTCGTTTTCAATGCGGTTCACTGAGCGTTGATTGATCTGTGTTTGTGGGGGACGATTTGTTTCCCGTTGTCTGTTTCCGTCGTTTAATCTTCTGAAACAGACAGAGGTGAAGTGTCCCCACCTTCCGCCGTATGTGCACTGGGTATGAAATGCTTGGCAAGACGTCAGTCCCCGCTCATGAGGGTATTTTCTGTTGCAATTCCTGCACTGGTATTGCCGGGGATAGTTGCTTGGTCGGCGCTGTTCGTCCGCGACTTTGTTTATTGGGGCGGTTGTAGCAGTAGCGGTGTTGTCTTCCAGTCGCATTGTTTGTAGGTGCGACGCTATCATCTCTGTTGTCCTTGTGTAGTTTATTAAGTCATGTAGTGACATATCCGAGTTCATGAATCCCTTCTAGTGGACTTTTTCCGACAGGCAGCCTGTAATTAGTTGGGACTTCACCTCGGAATCCATGTCGGAAAAACGGCACATAGCTGTAGCTTCCTTTAGTTTGCGGTAGAAGTCTTTGATGCCTGGGCTATTTTGTTTAATTTTTCGGAACACGAATCAGTTGTATTCCGTGTTGTTTTCAGGGTTGAAGTGGTTGTGCACTGCTGAGACAAGCTTGTCAAAATGTGTTTCATTTTTTTCCGGTGTGACTCGCTCCTGTGGTATTTCGTCGATGATGCCATTCATAGCCTCGCCGAAAAACGTTAGTAGGATTGCTTTTTGCCGTTTGTCATCCTCAATGTTATGTGCAACAAAATAGTTTTTCAGTCTTTTTACGTATTTTGTCCATCTTGCTGCTTTGGCTGTTGACTCACAATCAAATTCTGGGTAGTGTGGAGCGGCGGTCATATTAGTTATATATCGAACACGTGTTGAATTTTTTTTTTTTTTTTTTAGTGTGTTGATGTTCTGTTTTTGTGAGGGTAACGACTCAGTCCTCGTCGCCAATGTAATGTTCTGCACAAGAGGCTATCGATACTTGCTAGGCATCGATTAATGCCTTGATAGGATGTTAGGATGGTTGTTGATTGTCCCTTGGGTGATGGTAGCCTCCTATTCCTTTTTGCTGCGAATCTGCTGATTAAGATTAATTAGTCCGGAGGGGACCTAATCCTTGTGTCTCTAGGGGTTATCTCCCTTCTGTTGCTGGGATATTACACAGGGTAGCAATGGCAATGAAAGGAGAGAAAAAGAAAAGGTTCAAGGCAAACAATGATGGTAGGAAGGGGGTGCCGATAGAGCAAAATAAATTCATAGATTTGGACAAAAAAAGACCCCAGAATGACATTAAAATCCATGAAAATTTTTCATCCTTTAATAGTCAGTTGTGCTTAGTTCAATTTTTGATGTATATAAATGTAAATGGAAAGAAAAACAAATGTTGATAAGATTGCAATGGTCACAAAGCACTTCCCAAGATCCCAATCAGTCTTGCCACCCCATTCAGGGGTCTTGGGGGTAGTATGTATGTGCCAGTCCTGTTGTACTAGTTCACCAGTACAATTCACTGAAAAAATTCAACAGTCTAACATGTAAGTAATATATGAGTCTATTGCGTGTTCATATCGCGTCGGGCGGTCACCATTTTTGTTGGGGATGTGCAGAATTTAGTATTTACGTTAGAAAGAATCAGAAGGAATTTGAGTGACTTTCTGCATCCCCAAACAAATAGATAAATGAAATTTAAAATGCAATTGAAAAACGAGACATATTCAATTAGAAATCAATACAACATTTATATACAAATCAAACAATATACAGACAGGATAATTGATGTATGTTGTGTAGGCGAAATGTGTATGCGGTTTCTTCAGATTTCAGAATGTCTCTCTTCGTAATTGTTCGTTCATTTGGAGTATTTTTTGTTTGTGTTGATATTTGCGATTGTTGATATTAAGTGTCTTATAGAAAGAGTTTTTTAAGAGTGATCTACCTTTAACTGTAATATTTTTCTAAGGTCGTTTGTTCATAGAGTTTACTTAATAAGTAGTGAATTTAATTCACTTTAAATAAGCAAAGTTGAGAAATGATGTACACAGAGTTGATTGAATCTTGATCGAGTGTGAGTCAGCGATGTATCTTTTTGCGCGGCAAAATCGTGATTTGTAGTGACGTGGAGTATTTTGGAAGGTTCTCTGTGAATGCATGTTACTGACTGCATAAAGTTGGTAATTATCTTTAACGTCTGGTCAGCAATGACTAAGACGGGAGTCGGTGAATGTTACATCTTGAAATTTGGTAATTACTACTCCTCCTGGTTCACACGTTTTCTGTTTATATCATCACTGAGTGGCTCCCAGCATAAGAGCGGGAAAACAGCTTGGTCGCGTGCAGGCGGTTTGATTGGTCGGAACTGACCAATCAGCAAGCCAGATTGGAGGTGATTGACCAATGAATACTTGTTATATTGTCTGAAGGTAGAATTTGGCTTACTAGATAGGAAGAGTGTATTTCCTACAAAGAGGTAAGGCTGGTTGTGTTGCGGGAGAGTCTACAAGTCAATGCTGCTATGATCTGGTGACTACTGTAACAAACTGGTAACTTAATACTGTCAAAAATGTTTTTAAACAGTGGGAAGCATGATTCTTGTTTACAGGATATTTTATACAAGTAAAAATGTAACTCCTAAAATTAATAATGAAAATCACATATTGTGTAAAATTATATATGTTGGTCAAAATAAAATTGAGTGACTTTTACTAGTTTCAGTTCATTTTTTGAAAAAGTTTTTACATTAATACTGAGCAGAATTAAAAAAATATTTTTTGTTGATTTATTTTAAATAACAAACAAAAGAGAAAATAGATTTGAATTATTATTATGATTACATCTACTGATAGTATTAATATGTGTACAAGAAAGAATAATAATTACTTAATTAACCATCTTCTTTCACTTACTGCTAATTAGTGAAAGAAAAGATAAGCATTTTACAAGACAATAAATATATATGCCATGAAATGAAAGGAACAGGACATGTTTTTTAAAGTAAAATATTCAACAGATGTAATGTAAATACTGTCAACAGATGTATGTATAAAAAAAACAGAAAGAAACTTGGCTGTTTAATTTTAAAACTGAATTAATTGAGATTATTTATATATATTTGGATATGATATTTAAAGTACACATATAAAATTGTTTTTCTTATAACTGTCTTAATTGTGTGTGTTTGATGAGGAAAATTTGTGAGTATACAGTATGAATTAGTAGGAACATTTTTGGTAATGTTTTGTGAATCGTTTTCTTTTGAGTGTAAAAAGTTTGCAGTGTGTTTCAGTAGTATGCTACTGGCTGGGTTGCAACATTTGAATTTATTTATCTCTTTGGGTAGGCTCCAAATGGGCACAATTTTCAGACTTTTAAGTCATCTATCATTAGTCTGAAAATCTGAGTGGTATTATTGCTTGAGTTCAATGTTGAATTCAGGCTGGTATCTGTTGCATTCAGAAAGATCCTTATATGATGCGGCAAATATGAACACTTCTTGTTGCTATTTCATGAGTTAATTTATTCAATAATTTGTAACTTATAAAATAATGTAAACCTATGGTGAGTTTGCTATTCTTTACCTGCTTCAGTTAATCCTGTATTTTTTTTAGTTGCAAGGAAGGGATTTTATATTTTTCTTGCCATTTTATACTAAAAAAATCATTTTTTATAAATTGTGTGTTGCATATAATTAAATATTTTTATTTTTATTAAACCCATTTTTTAAATATATATTATCATTTTACAGGCTTACAGTGTTCAAAAAATCAAGAGTTTGTTGATTGTATGAGCTTTTGTGCAGAATCATGTTCATCAAAAAACCAGACTGTCACTGAAAAATGCCGGTTCCCATGTGTTTCTGGTTGTCAATGCAAGAAAGACTATGTTATGAATCATTACCACACTTGCATTCCAATAGAAACCTGCCCTTGTTACCATGATAACCATGCCTATCTTAATGGTGACGTAATGAAGCTAGGCTGCAATAATTGGTAAAGTGATACATTTTTTAATATTTTGATTATGCATGATTAGAATTGTTTTTTCTTACCTTCAGCTTTATTATACATAAGTTTTGCTACATATGTATATCAGTTATATCCTGTAAAGAGAAATTTTTGTTTACCATATTCCATAAATGAAACAAAATACAGTAAGATGAGAAACAAATTTATTGATCCCATATAATGTTTATTAAAATGTATTTGTTGTGTAAAACATCAACAGCCAAAATAAGAACTTTCATTCCATTAATTATGCTATAAACAGAAATATAGTCAACAAGTTTGTTAACATGGAGAAAAAACAAAAACTGAAAAAGGAATGAATGTGCAAAATGATATAATTAATGCATACAAAATAAAAAAATAATAAATATATGAACATTATGATATAATAATTGTCTACATAAGAAAATATGATATTGTATATGCAATGCTATGTAGCAAATAAATTCATAAGTTAATCTAATGTTACAACATAAAATAACTGTATACAGAAGGCAATTTATTATATATGTACACAATATAATATATAGGGCAAGTCCATTTTGCCTATGTCGCTACACCTCCAGGAAACAAACAGCTTTTATGACCTTCATTGATCTGTGAATTCTCTGAACAATAGTATGAGACCATATCTCTCTCTCTATCTTGAGGTGTAACCAAGTTCATTGGAGATCTAGGTCAGGACTCATTTTCCTTTTCATCTTCCAGCTACATGTTAGATTTGTGCAAATTATGCTCCCTTGTTTCTTTACTAATATGTTTATTTTCTCCATCAGAAGCACTTATATTTATTTGACCAGAAAGAGCCAATAAATTCTATCCACTTGTTGTTATTATAGCTGTAGTATCCCTTTTATGTAATAAAGTTATCTTTTTCAGGATTTGATTCTCTGTCTTTTTTTACCATATTATTTTTTTTTATTGAACAGGAAATTGTTATAGGCAATCTAATTTATTTTCCCATCAATGCAGAGGGACTTTATATTCTACCAGCACGTGGAATAGTTCTATAACTCAGTAGTAGTCTCGTTAGGTTTTTACTACATTGTCTCTAGATGGGGAAAATGTCTTCAACTTCCTTTTCTCTGTCTGCATCATTCTTTCTGAGATTCCATTTGATTGTGGATGTTATGGTGGTGTTTTATAAGGGAGGCTTTCAATTTGTTTTAAACATGAACGCAAAGTTTAATCACAAAATTCTGGTACTTTGTTAGAGACTAACAAGTTTGGCACTCTATTTCTGGAAAATATTACTTATAATATTTGCTTTACTATGTCTACTTTCCTATCCTGAACTCTAACCACTTCAGATTATCTAGAGATTGAATCAACCAAAATTAAAATGAGTCCTATACCTTTAACTTGCATATGATCCATATGAACTTGGGCCCATGGCTTTTTTCTTTAGGCCATGAATGTATCTTGGCTTGGTGAAACTTTTTTTATTTCACTACATTTGAACATTTTTGTATGTATTTTTTTACATTGCATGAATACCCATGTCGCCACACTTCCAATTTTAATTGTCTCTGTGCTGCTGTTATTTCACAATGAACAATATCATGTACACTTTTATGTTATATCTTTTCTTGATGCTTCTGCATTGCATATAAAACCCTTATCTATAGTTAACCTGTGCCTTATTTCTTTATAGGGTTTCTCTCTCTCAGAAAAAATATCTGAATTTGTTTCTTTTATTCTACATGCAATCTTGCTTAATACCAGATCCTGTAAGGTGTCAAATGCAAAAGGATCTAAGGTTAATACATCTGTTTCAATCTCATGCAATATTTTATCTTCTGAATTGTCTGATCTTTCTAATGGTTCATTGTTGAACTTTAGTCTTGATAGAGCATCTACATGTGGGATAGTGTTTCCTTTCACATATTGAATTTCAAAGTCAAAGGCCATGAGCTTTATGACCTATCTTAAAATTCTAGATGATTTGACTTTGATTAATACCAGCTCCTGTAAGGTTTCAAATGCAAGAAGATTTAAGTATAATACAACTGTTTCAATCCAGTGCAATATTTTATCTTTTGAATTGTCTGATCTTTCATTGTTGAACTTTAGTCTTGATAGAGCAGTTACATATAGAATAGTATTTTCTTTCACATATTCAATATCAAAGTAAAATGCCATGGGTTTTGTGGCCCATCTTAAAATTTGAGATGATGTGACTTTAGGTAACTTCTTCCTGGGGTCAAAATAAACTCTAAAGGTTTATGGTCAGATCTAAGCAGAAACTTCTTGCCTAATAAAAATTGACAAGCTCTATTTGTGCTCCATATGATAGCTAACACTTCTTTTTCAATATTTGAATAGTTAGCCTCAGGTGATGCTAAACTTCTAGAAAGGCACATTAAAGGATGACCTTCTCAAGATAAAATTGCTGATATGGCATACTTACTTGCATCCATAGTTAAAGTCACTTACTTTTTAAGGTGAAAAATGTTTACAAGTTCTTTCTTTAAATTTTCAAATGCTCTACTCTGCCATGGGGGTTCATTTAAATTTGTTCTTTTTTCATAACTCCGCAAAAGGTTCCATCAATTATCTATATAAGTATCTGCTATAAAAATTGGTTAACTTTGAAAAAGATTTCAATTCTTTTTTATTTTTAGGTGTAGATACCTCTGTAATTTTCTTAACAAATTGTGTCTGATGAAATTCCATCTTTGGAAATCTGGTATCCAAGATACGTTATTGTATTACAATTTAACACAAATTTATTCTTATTTATGGTCATCCCAGGATTTTTAAATTTGTTTTCTGTTTTAGATCTTTATTGGTAGCACCAATACATCGTCTTCATATATGATCATATTCCTAACATCACCAGTTATTACATTTTCAATGGTTCTTTGAAAAATAGCACTTGCTGTTTTTACACCATGAGAGATATGCTTCCATCTGAGTAAGCTTATTGGAGAATTAATTGTAGTGATCTCTTTAAATATTTTATCAATTTTTATCTGGTTATAAGCAGATTTGAGGTAAATTTTAGCAAAGTATTTAATTTGCGACAACTTGTGAATAGCAGTTTCAATATCAGGAATATGCATATATTGGAGCATATTTTGTGATTTACTCCTATTTTGTAATTCCCACATATCCTTAACAATGGGTGTATCCCAATTACTACCACCAGAGGGAACAGGCACTCATTGCAAGCAATGAAAAAACAACATCTGTTACAATTAGACCTGTCAGCTGGAAGAAGTGATTCCTGTGAGCTATAGTGGCTGAGATGGCAGATGAGAACCAAGGAGATGATGATGGTTTCATTTGGTATCTCCTTGCTGCAACAAAATCTTTGATGCCAGCCTTCAACCAGGAGGTGACCTTGGTGGCACATTTATAAACAGGATGATTAAAAACATCATTCCAAGGAGCATCGCAAAGTAAGTCACAGAACTAGTCCCAATTATAATGTCTACCCTGGCTACTCTGTATTCAAGTTTGATCCTTTCAGCTGATTGTAGAGTTGATCGCTTTGGCTGAACTCTTGTCTCGCCCCACATTGTGTCAATTGATTGCAAGACTGGCTTGGTTCAAATGGTCAACTGGAATCGATGACTTGGTTTGGTCTGGTTAGAGTAAAGTCACATGAAAGAAGAAAAAATAAATTGGATAAAAGAAAAAAAATGTTTATATACAATTCCTTGATACAAAGTTGATGGTACAGTTATTGATGATTTAAGCAGGCCTATATTCTCCATGCAATAACTATTAACCCTTCCTGAACATCATGACACACTGTTTTATGGTTTTGAATGAGACTTGTGGAATAAGGCTTTAAGTCAGGGGGGTTCTTCAGAGTGGCAAAACACATGAGATCAGGTGAAGTGGTCATTTTCGTCTCTCCATTTGGTCTTGTCTCCGCAGTCTCTCTTCTGTCTCTCTTCACGATGTCTGTTTTTATGGGCCCCTGTGCAAGGGCTGGGGTGAAGCATGAGGTGTTTTGGGAATGCCAGCTTTCCCCAAGCAGCCAATCAGGGCTTTCTCTGCAAATGTCCAAATATGAGGAAGTCCCTCCTCCCTCCTTGGAATTTTACCTAAGCCTTCTTCTTTTGGTTACCTGATCAAAACCCGTCTTCTTCCTACTTTGTGTGAGTACCTCTCACCATCACTGCCCAACGGGTGTGGAAAATCCTCTGTCTTCCCTGAAATTCCACCTAGGCCTTTTTCTTCTTTGGTCACCTGCTTAAAACTTTCCCCCAAGAGCTAAGTGTGGTCTTGCCCAAATGGCGAAATTTGAATTATCATTCAAAATTTTCTCTTATTGTGCTTTGTGTGTGGTTATTTTCACATTTGGAATTTATCATTTTTCTTATCCCCTTATAAAGCCTTTGGCCAGCAAGTGACAAAAAAAGGGACAATCCCTTGATTTGAGAAGTTTTATTGTATTTTGGCAGTCGAAAAATTTAATTACTATTTTCTTCTGGAAACCTGTCTGCTTTCAAAAGTTAATCGTTATCAATCGACCGAATTTTGCAGCCAGAGGTCTGTCTTCCTCTGTCATTCTGGTCATAAAAATATCGATTTCTTTCCGGGTGGTCCTTGGACACCCAAGAATATGCTACCACTTAATCTCAGTCCTGACCAAAACCAGATGGTCTCTTTGTTTTACATCTCTGACAGACAAGAAATTTAATTACCTTTTATTTCTATTTTCTTTTGTCTGGTCATCAGTATATCTTGAGTCTTTTGAGAATTAGTGTTTTTCTGTCTTCTAGTTTTTTTTCGGTTTACTAATGCCTTTCCAATGGTGTCACACAATCAGCATGTTGATAACAGAAAGATTTACCTAATTATAATAAATACATTCTTGTGAAGTATAGTTTATTTCATTTGGAGTATCTGTTCATCAATGTACTCATCCTGTACTTTGCAAGATCTTGGTTATAAACTTTTTTTATCAATTTAAAGTAAAATAAACCTAATTAAACCAATTAAAACTATCGTCCACTTTTTCCTTACAAGAAAAATAAGAAAATCATTTTCACACTAATGTATTCATTACATGTTTGTTATTCAGAAACATTCTGTTTTGTTCATATTGCTTAACTCTCTGTTGATATATTTTGAGTTTAACATCCTTGGGTAAAAATTTTAATTACTTCTGAATTAGTTCTGTAGCTAATCCCTTTTGTTGGTTTTTATATTTGTTTAATTTATTCAGCTGCTCATTTGAATTTTGGTCTCAAATTTCAGTAATTTTGTTTCTTTTATTTGTTGTTTCAGTGTCATCTCTCATCTCACTTTGACATTTTTGGTTTTCACGTGTTCTTTTTTTGCAAATATTATTTTCAAGATTATTTTGTAAATATTATTTTCAATATTATTTTTAAATACTGTTTTTGTTGATTTAATTTCTTCAGTTGGCCAAATCTAGCTATTTTATTTTCAGTTTCATCATTATAATAATTTTCAATGGAATATAGTGATTTTTCTCTTTATGATTGACATTCTTCCTGATCTTATTAAATATTTATCATTCTTATTTCTTTCAGTACTTGCATCAATTCTGAATGGAATTGCACTAAAGAAGAATGTTATAAAACTTGCTCTGTCTTTGGAAGAGTGCATGTTAGTACATTTGATGGTGAATTTTATAGATTTATTCCACCCCAAAGTGAATATGTTTTAGTAGAGGTAAGTTATCCTTATGACCATTTATTTATATTTAAATTTCTTGTTGCTGAAACTGAATATATAAAGTTGACATATATTCAAAAAAGAAAATTCAACATATATATATGCAATATATCCACTTTCTCTGTCTATTTGCTTTTCTTTCTCATTATGTATATTGGGTTGGAACCAAAATTTTGTAGTGTTTTTCAATAGGTGGTGTTTGAACACTTGATTTGGTTTTATGTGTGACTAAAATTGATTACATATATAGATATCCTGGAAGGTGACATTTCAGTGTATCTTTTTATATGATTCTTGTGTAGATTCTGAATTTTAAATGTTTTTTTTACTTTAAAAATGAAATTGGAAGAAAATGAGATACTTTGTCATAATTTGATGCTCTTTTATTTATGAAAAAGAAATAACACTATAACAGCTAACAAACAGCAAAAAAGTTATGTGCCATTTTTAGAAATGGTGTCATAGATGAGAGTGCTGTTTGTAAGTAGTTTGCAAAGTTCAGAAGTGTAAATTTTCATCTGGAACTCTGCAAAATCTGGTAGATCTGAAGTCATTGATGATGATCAAATTGAAACTGATTAAAAATAATCCCAGTCGTGCAACAGGATATTGCTTAGATACTCTGCATAATTCATTTGAGAGTTCTAAGTCATCTGAAAACATATGGATGCATGCATTGCTTCAGTGTTTGGGTATCTCATGTTTTAATGAAAAAATGATTTTAATGAGAAAAATTTTAATTGTTTGGAGATCTGTAAATACCAATTAGTCTAGTTAATTACCTAGAAAGATGTCAAGTTCTGGGAAGATGGAACCATGAAGCTGATTCACAGATGGTGAAAAGTAGTGGAATGAAATGGCACATAGGTACAAATATCTAAATATTGTATTTAAAATTCACTTAAAAATGTTACAAACTTTTTTCCAACCCATATATATGACATATCACCCTCTTCATGGTCTAGTTTCTTTCTTCCAGCTGTCTTCCTCACATATATTGTATATTTTTAGATTTGATAAATTCTTTGTTGCAGATGGTTGAAACATGCATTGAGTTTGCTTTATTTGGTCACTAAGAAAAGAAAAAAATTAAAATGGTGGAAAATATCTGTTACCAAATATAAAAAATACTGTGTTCATTTAATCAAGGTTACAACTTTATCTTCTTATGCAATGGTTGGTTGGTTAATTTCTAAGGGGCTGTTCTTACCAAGAGTGAAGATCTTCTAGCAGTAAATGAAAAGCAGAATTGGTGTAGGCACAAAACTGTGGAGTTGCACCTTCAGTCAAAACTTGGTGTCTACTTCTTCAAGGTCAGAACATTAGAATTTCCTTGTTCTTTGCAATTCTTCAACTGAACACTTCATCTTGCAATGAAAGTTGAGGAATTACTAAGCAGCATCTCAGCAGGGTCTAAGATCTCAGTTTCAATCCCAATTCATACTACAACTACTTGAGAGCCAAAATCGGAGGGTTTACACTGCAAACTCTTAGGGGGGTAGTAGAGACTTGAGAATTCAAGGTTTCTGATTAATTAATTTTTTATTCCCAAGTGATCATTGTTCTGGTATACTAGATTTTGTTTATCTCTCCTCCATCCAGCCTTCATATTGCTACTTTGTAATTTCATTGGCTTAATTCTTTTTATCAACAAGGTGGAATTACATATCTTGTATCATTTGAATATCCACTCTTGACTAATCAGAAAATCCCATCCTCAAAAGAATGTTTGTTATTTAGCATGGTTTTAACATTTCATCAAATTATTTCACTTAGTGACATGTATGACTTGATTCTTATATTGTTAAGATTGAGTCTGTATATTTTATTTATTTATTTTTTTATCTCTTCCTAATCAGTAGTTTGCAGTTGTTTTCAAAATTTCTCAGATAAGTCTTGATGTCTTCTGGGGTAAAATCTGAAAATAATTTATTTATGACACCCACCGGTGGTCGTGGTCGCAGTCCAGCGCCAATATGTGATGTCCGCTGGTTGTGACGTCAATATATGACACTGCACCATCGGCCCATGATCAACTCCCAGTTGCGGCGTGAAACTGTAATGTTTCTTCCACCAGTGTTTTGGGGTTGACTCCTTGTCGCTGCCACCAGCCTGTGTCCCGGTCAATCTGGTCATTCCCAGTTCAATATCAACTTGTCGATCACAGTTCACTTCCAACGTCTGGTTACCGAAGTAACTGCTTTGATCTCAAGTCTAACCTACCCATGTTGTGACTTAGATGTTAGGTAGACGAAATCAATCAGGCGTCGGGCCATAGTGCAAGCTGAATCCGGGGTAAAGGTGATACCGCACAAGTGTGAGTAAAAGAAATAATAAAACAAATTCAAGAGGTTCAAATATGTTGAGAAATAACAATTATCTTTATCTATCTGTTGAATACAGGAGTGTGTTTCTCTCCCAGCCCACTTCTATGGATTCATGACACTTTTTGTGTTTCTTAAGTGAGTTATGGTATCTTAAGTTGTTCATCAATAAAAACTTGCTTTTGGTAGGAAGACTAAGTCAAAAAAGACATGGAAATCTTTCGGTCAGCTTCTGTGAGGCAACACTCTCGAACTAACTCCAAACTCAAACTGTCTGGAACTCCAAACTCCCTGAAACTCTGCCGAAACTCTGATCAGCTGCCTCGAGACATTTGTTTATGTGGACACTGACCAACTCCGGGGTGGGGGCCTGTCGTGGTTTGGGTTCTTTGACAATTCTCAATTCCCAACAGAAATTCTCTTTGTTCTTAGGTCAGGAAAATTAATTACTTCCCATTTTTGGAAGACTAATCACTTTCCATTTCAGGGGTTTCTCCCTTGTCCATGAGGGAAGGTCGAAGGAGAGTTATCCTCCCAGACTCTTCTTCTTCTCTCACATTGGTATCTCATACCAATCCCCTCAGTGGGTGTTAACAACTTCTCCATCTTTCTCATACATTCACCTCCACCTATCACCCATGCTACAAGTTGACCAATGATCTTTTGGCAGTGTGGGTGTGGCTAGACTGGCCCTCATGTTTACAAAATCCTTTTTTTTTTCTTTTTCCTTTTCCTTCAGCAAAAACATTTACAAATCCCAGATTGCCAAATAATTCTTTATCTCATCGTAATTTTGGGGACATCCAAATCCACTTAGCCAACTTTTAACTTGGTGGTCGTGTTTTCCTGATAATTAAATTCTTTTGTTTTTCTCATGCCTTAAAATTCTCTTATCACCAGATGCTCATTTTCGAGACGCTATGTCTGACGTCAATAGTTTGAATAAGCAATAATAATGATCCCCTTTCGACTCTCTTTTTTTCATGTCAAGTTTCATACATATACCAGATGGCTTCCCTCGCTGGAATCAGGAATTAAAGTTAAATGATATATCTGAAAGATAATTAGTAGCAGGGTGGTCCCAAGCCAAATTTTCTCCACGGCCGCATGCGTCGGCTGGCTTTGTTTTTCTATCTGAATTCTGTTTATATTGACACGTCACCCCCTTATCGTGAAATTAATTAATTTTGACAGAATCACAACCTTGCTTTTTCTTACGGATTTTCTGTCTTTTGCAAAAAGTATCTTTCTTTTGTAAATAAATTATTTTTTTGTCGCTCAGTCTATCTTTCGGTATAGCTCTTTCTCGCCTTAAGTGTTTCCCATTTTTAATTTCTATGGTTAATTAGTTAGCCAATTACCATAGCTAAATAGTCTCACATATTACTCTTTTGTTTTTAGCATTTAGTGGATGGGTGGTATATAGGAAGTACGTTGTATTTGTTCTGAATAAGGCATTTGTTATATGTCTGACTAATCTACAATTTAACTGCCCAATTACAATTATTGTCATGTAAAATTTCTCACTGGCTTGAAAAATTTATTACTAGCTTGTAAATTTTATTATTTACATATAAAATATCTGCATCTTGAGCATAACCTAACACTGACTGTACTTGCTCTCATAAGGAATCATATAAATAATGAATCCATTTGTATAACTGACTTAATTTTGTTTCTTTTTAAAAATTATATTATACAAATTTAGAATGCTTCTTTCTATTCAGATATAGAAAATAATTTAAAATATTTTTGTATGATTTCATTGTGTGTTTGTATTTGTATGTATATGTGTACTGAAAATCATTGATGAATATTGGTACTTTTAATTTGAAAATTGATAAGAATTTAAATAATAAATTCAATTCAATAAAAAATGATTGGAAACAATTGTAAATTGAGTTTTTATTTTGTTATTTTTGAAAAGTTGTCATTTCTTCCAAATTTTCAATTCCATAAAATTGCTACAGACATTCTTTTTTGTCTTTTTCAGCCTATAAAAAGCCCCAAGAAAAATAAGGGTAACTTAAAAATCAACCTTATAGTTGGCAAATGTGAGAAAATCAAAACAAACCTTGGTTGCATTGCTGGAATAAGACTGAATTATGCAAATGAAATCATTAGTATTGAAGGAGATATGGTCACAATTAATAATCAAACATTTAATAGTATTCGATATGCCAGTAAGAAAATATATTACCGAAAAGTTACAACTGATACCATCTGGATCAGTGGATTTGGTTTTGATGTTATGGTATTAAAAAATATAGTCCGTGTGCATCTGGAACCATTTTATATGAATAAGGTGAGTTTTAGTCATATTTATTGTTTGTATCTAGAAAAATAATTACCCTGGAATTGAGTTAAAATGTATCAGAGAAATTGTATTATTTAACTGATTGAATTGATAAAATTAAAAATGTCATATTGTACAAAAAAAAAGCTTTAAATTCTAGTAGTCATAATTTCAAGTCATAAATTCATGTACTCACAAATCCAAATAGTTGTAAATCCAAGCAGTGATCTCCCAACAATCTGCACCAACAGAGTCTACCGACACTGAAAAATATCAGCTTTGTGTACTTGTGGTTACAAACACAGAAAGGCTATGATTAATTGACAACTCAGCATCACCATTCTCAACAGCTACCATGCAAATTTAGCATTAATGCTATCTATATTGAGAAACTATACAGGAGAACAAAGTTCTTCTCTATGCCAAACACACCAACTAGTTGATGTTTTTTTTTGTGTTGATCTCAAACTTGTCTATACTCCCACTTGATCTCTTAATTGCACGACTAGCAACTCTTTTTTTTGTTACTCCTTCATAGGGGAAGTCCTCTGTCTTGGATTGTATCAGCTGCCTCTAGTCCCATTCATTCATCCACCTTGATATTGCACTGATTTGTGGAGGACATATTTTCAACTATCATCTGATGTAGCATTCAAAACATAACATCATTTGTAGAACTCAAACTCAAATGTGGGTGGGGATCATTGATGTGACATGGTATTCTATCAACTATGATAGCTTGAGGGTTAATGATCCTGGTATCCTTTCTTTTTTGGAATTTGGAAGTACATTTCTTTGGTGGCATTTTCACTCAAACTATGTTCCCCTGGCTTATCTGATATGTATCAATGGAGGCATTGCTTTGATACTAGCCAGCTAAAACTTGTACATGAGTATTATGTTGACAGGTGCAGTTATGTTCAGTCCCATCATTCAGGGTTACATTGTGCCAGTATGCACCCAGATGGAACACTGTTTATTGCAGCAGCGTTTTTCACTTTCTGCCATCTCATTTGCTGATGGAGCATATGTACATTGAAAGCTCAGACAACCTCTCCATTCTTCTCAGGAAAGCTTTGAACTTTCTTCTAAAGAATGATGTATTGTTGTCTGTGAGAGAAAACAACAGCATGTCTCATCAATGACAAACCTGTTCCCTTCCAGTAAGACAACAGCCTTCTATTCATTTGCTGGTCAGTGATGCACCACAAACCATGAGCAGCATCTTTCTGTTTTGTTCTAGCAATGATTTCCTGGACCATCATCTTGAGGGGAGCATTATTCAACTCTTCATTCCAGCTACATGAGACCGTGCTTACTCTGTGCATAATGACTCTATACACCGTAAGAATTACCTATAAGTTTTCCATACAGAGAAAACACTGTCTTATCTATATGATCTTTTGGGATCATTTTGCTCTCTGTACTTCATTATTGACCTGATCCAGGGCAGCAGCTGGTCAATAGATATTGCATCCATTTGAGAAGAAGCTCAAAGGAGTTGTCTCACATATTCTGGTAATCCTATAATGAATGGTCACATCAAGTCATGCTCTTGCTAACTTCCAAAAAGATGCAATAAGTTTTCACAGCTCTGTCTGACCAAACAATTAATGATTTTCATTAAATACATATGCTCCACAGCTTGTCTTCTTTACTGGAATTATTTGATCACTTTTGTATTATATTGTATAGTCATCATTAATAACACAACCATTAAAGAATATTTTATTCAGTTCTATAACTTTCTCATTAAGTACACACATACATCATAAAACATTTTGATGCTTTTTTCTGGGTTGATGAAGTCTATTGATTGATTTCTGATACTTGTTGATCTTTTATAAGTGTTATGGGAACTTACCCATAATAATAATGGACTATTCCTGACATTATAAATATTGCACCTCTCAAGAGGTATGAGGATATATTGTAAGATGAGGAGAGATAATTGAGAGCATATTGTAAGGACATTGGAATAGTGATACTTGTTGAGACAACATAGTTCACTCTAACCAAATCTGATAGTCATTACTATTACTTCTACTTCTTTGTATTATATTTCTGTTGTAATATATCTTTGTATTCCATACCTGTGTACGTGTTATTCTTTCATTGGTTCTAACCTTGGACCATCACCGTGGTACAAGGAACTTGGACCATAACAATAAGTATACCACTGTTACTTTAAAATTTGAACTTGTAGATCTCTTTAGCAATAAGTAGTAGTCATCAGTAGATAATTCCAAACCATTTCTTTGCCATGCTTTCAAGTAGGACATAATAAAAAATAGATATAAAAGATATAGGGATATCAAAGTTGTAAAAGATCAATGCTTGGTGTATCTAAATAAAGTGTATAAAATTAATAATACTTTGAATTGTGCAAACACATTTGTTATTCTAAGCTATTTATAGAATTACCCTATTGAAGAGATTTAATATGAATACACATAATAGTTAATAGACTGGATAGCCAATAATCTTCATTTAGTTCAATTTTTATTTTTAATATTAACATTATTGATCAACTTGTTTACCATTTTATTTTAATATTTTCTGCCATCTTTCAGGCAGCTTTATAATTCCATTTTCCTAGAATTTTTTATGTTTTTTCAAAAAATAATTACTTTAGGTGATATTTTTAGTCTTCCATGGAACTGGTATGTCTTTCTTTAATAGAATTCTGTAAAGATCGGAATACATGTTGATTTAATGTTGTAATATCTAGTGAATACAGCATATGAGTAAAAAAGATCCATGTGATCTAGCATTATCCTGTTGGGGTATTATATCCTTTCTGTTAAGTGTGTATGTAGTCATTAATTGCTAACTTCAGTTAGTCTAATTGTGAGCAATATTTAAATCATCTGTTTGGTTCTATGGACTCATTCCCAATCCAATTAGATACACTGTATTACCTTTGAATAAAAATTGGTCTTTGCTTCAATAAGTAAAGGTTTATTTTGCTTAGCCACTTTACATTACTTGTCACAATTTGCTTTAAAAGAAAAATATTTTAATACTTGGTATATAACTCACTAGGTTTTGTCATTTAACTTGTGTAAAAATTATATATTAAAGTGATTAATAGCAGGCGTAAATGATTTTTAATGCTTGATTTAGATATTTTGAGTATATTGGCTATCCCTTTTATTGTATGACATTGAATATTCTTTTTTAATTTGATCACTATCAATTTAAACTGGCTTACTTGATCATGTAGCATTGTCCAGTGAGAAATCTGCACAAAACTATACAAACCTTTTTTGACATATTTGATTATTCACACTAAATAAATATCTTTATATGTCAAAGTCACATTTTGGTGATATACCTATTTTATATTTAGGTATATGGTCTTTGTGGTACAATGAACAACAATTTTAAGGATGAATTTCAAGTACCTTCAGGAATTACAAGTGAAAACATCATAGTTTTTATTAAGTTTTTTCAACTTGGACAACAACTACTTGATCCCGTGGTTCTAAATGAAACAATATATGTAAGTATGATATTTTTAATTAGTTTTTATAATAATAACAGCATATAACCTAATGTATTGAGTTCACCAATGTTAATTTTTTGGTTATGTTTTCAAATTTACATAATTAGAATGAACATTATCCTTCATTGATATTGTTGTAATAATTTTAAATAGGAGCCTTGTATTTAGGATAGAATACTTTTTGAAATTTTTTTGTGAAACTATTAGATACTGCAAGTATTTGATTCTTTTTTAGCTATGTCTTATTGAATTATTATTCAAATTAATGTAACATAAAATTTATTTTATTGATAAAGTAATATATTATTTATTAATAGAAATTGCTAAATTCAATGTACTTCCTTGTAATAATTATCTTTTAAGCAATCAAAAATAACTAAATAAATGAATAATGTAAAATATTTTAAATAAAAGAAAAATATTTAATGTAATCACATTTCTAATTGTAAAACTACAAAATACAATATAATAAACAATATAATTATATGAATTTGGAGTTTTTAATTTTTCTATTCTTATTGCTCATTAATTTTTTATTTGCTGATGTGAAGATACTGAAAAAGTGAACTTTAAATATGTTTACTGGAAAATAGAAGATAAATTCAATAAACATTTTATGATCAAATGAAAGTAAAATAATCAAGAATTGGCTTAATATGATTCTTTTTCATCAGTATAAAATATTTAAAATATAAATATGTAATAAATTTAACTTTTCTGATGAAACACCCTATAAGTCTCGTCTTACATTTTTTACAATAATGATAACAATCATTTTTGATTAATGATATATTGTTTGTAAGTATTGAAACTGGGTTAATAGTTAACAGTATAAGAATAACATTTAATGAGTTCACACTGCAACTGATTTTGTGTTCACTTTGGAAAAACTGAATTTACAACTTCCAATATTTCAGCTCAAGTATAAAGTGATTCATGTTACTTGAAAACGAGTCAAACATTGTCAAGTACCCCACCCCACTCCAAGAAATACTATGAAGGACCTAATCTCTTAGGTTATGGGATAATTTGAATTTGATTTTGATATTGTATAATTTAAAAAAAAAATTAAATACACTCACCTTCAATAAATGCAGAAAAATATGATAACAGTTGTAAAACCATTTCTTATTTTACTTGTCTTTGGAATTTTCTTCTTTATATATATATATATATATATAGTTTTACAAGTGATTTCTTATTTCTTCTCTTTTGTATTCTAAACTTTAAAAAAAACATTAATCTTTTTCTCACAGAATGACAAAATAGAAACCCCTTGCAAGAGATTAGAAAAATTTGATGGACCAAAGAATCATATGGCTCAGCGTGAAATTCAAAAATATATTGAAGTCTGTATGCATGATTTATCCATGTATGATTCTATGCATTCTGCAGATGCGTTATGCCCTATTGTAAGTGTATATGTATTTGAATATTATGAACGAACTGGAGAGAACCTAGATTATCAGAAAATTTTTCCAGAATGTGGTAAGTTTTTAGTAAAATAAACATTATATATGAAATAAAGAAATTATAATAGAAAAAGAAACAGATATAAGTTTACTTGGGACTTGAGAAAATTCATTCAATTTTATTTATGATAATAATTTTATTAAATTAAAATACTTAGGAAATATCAAGTTAAATACTGTTCATTGTTTATTGTATATCAAATAACAGATTTATAATTATCAAAAGATCTACTTGCATTATAGCAATAATAAAGTAACAGTATTAGTGTTCTAAATTAAAAAATAGGCTTTCTTCAAAGCCTATTTTTTTAATTTAGAACACCAATACTGTTACTTCATTATTGACAAAATAAATTCAAATATATACAGAGAAAAATGAGTTAACTTTTGATCACTTTTCATATTAAATTTTCATTTTTTTATTGTCTGTATTTTTTTGTATTTTCAAATTTCCATTTTAAGTACTCACAGAATATACACACACAAACAAAAGAGTATACTTTAAATGTGCTTATATTATTTTTATTAAAAAAATTTTTTAATTGATTCATTGTAGTACTTTCATGTCCAAATGGCACAAAATATCAACTCACTGGAAATGTCTCTGATGCAACTTGCTGTGATTTTAATGATCCATTTATTACTGGAGAAAAGTGGTTAGTCTCTGGATGCCAGTGTAAAGGAAAGCAAAGATTTGATGCATATGGGAAATGTGTAGATCCTGTTAATTGTACTTGTTGTTCTTCTTCCGACCCTGGAACTGTTCGGCATAGTGGTGAGAAATTTAAACAAGAATGCAAATCATGGTTTGTCACTTTTCACAGATATTTAAATTTAAATAACTCAAATTAAGTTCTTTATTAAATATTTGAAATATCTTAAATTCATAATATCATGCTCTTGTGCAATCTTTTTAAAAACAATGATTTAATTAATTGTTTGATATTATATTTTCAAATGATCACAGGCTCATATTTTATAACTAATATTGTAAATAAAAAATAAAATGTAGAAAATATTTCTTTAAAATTTTATTCCTGAAATTAAAAATAATATATATTCCTGATAAGAATAAAAAACTTGCCAATTTCTATTTGACAGTAATTGTTCCCACGGTTTGTTGACCTGTCATATGTGTGAAGAAATTATCTGTCCTCAAAATCAAATACCAGTGAATGTTTCTGATTGTGTTCCAACCTGCTATGATTTCACAATGAAGAAGAAATGTTCCAGAAAAAGTGCTTGTGGATGCCCTCCAAACTTGTATCTTAACTCAAAAGTAATTAAAATAATTTTTAATTTAAAAAAAATGAATCATATTTTGAGATGACATTTTTTCAGAATATCTTGTTTTTAATGAAATAATATTTATATTAGAGTTTAATTATATAATTAAATTATTTTCACTATGGATTTAATATTATTTGATCATAGGAGATTTTTTTCCAGAATTTTTTTTTGATTATGGAAAATCATTTTATCAGTGTCTTTATATTTCAAACAAAAATGCTACATTAAATTTTGTTTTTTATTACTTTATGCCCTTCCATTATAAACTTTCAAAATAGTGTTATTGAAATTTGAGCTATTAAAAAATTAGACCATAATTAATCCTAAAAATTCAGTGTATGTACTTTGGTCACATAGCTTATGTTGTTTAGTGTCAAGATTTGGAAAATATAGATTATTTTTTTGTTTCATATTATTTTCATTAATTTCATTATCATTTAAAATTCCAGGGTCAATTAATTTTCATCTTTACAAATATATGAATAAAAAATTGGAACCATAGTTGTAAATTAATCTTTAATATAAATTTAAAATTATAATAAAAAAGTATTTTGCTATTATCAAATTTTGAATGCTAGACTGTATTTTTACTTGATAAAAACTGAATAAAAACTTTTAAAAATGATAAAGAAATTAGCCATTTATGAAAAAGATAATGAAATTAGTCATTTATATTGTTGTCATATTTCAGTATAAAGTTTATACATAACTAAAATTGAAGATAATTTTTTCAGGAAAAACGTGATTATGACTCTCTACAGCTTTCTTTTATTTATAGCTCTGTTCAACTTCCTTTTATTTATGTGTACGATAGAGGAGTGATTTCTTATTACTTTCTCCATGGTTTTGAATTTAAAGTACTCTTTCTAGACTGGTTGTCACTCAAGGCTAGAAAGTCTAAGCTGCTATTTAATCCATATTTAAGGGAGAAGGAAAGTATTCATGCCCTTATTAACACATCTTGAGAAAACTAAACACAATTTAATCTTTAGATACTATTGTGATTTATTTTTGAGAAACACAGTATTGATGAAACAATATTTTTTTCATTTATTTTTATTAATATTTAATTCATTTCATTCTGAATTATAAAATTATTTATTTTACAAGAAATAATTATATATTTCAGGGTAGATGTGTGCCACCTGAAAGTTGTCCATGCTTTCATTTGAATAAGTGGTATCAAAATGGAACAACTATAAACATTGGTTCTAACAAATTGTAAGTTATTTGGTATTTTTAATACATTAAAACCTGATAAATAAATCTTGATTATGTTTGTAATTTTTACAGCAAGTGAGTTCTTGTATATCTGGACATACAATGAACTATGGACTATTGATAAAATTGATGGTGTTTAAATTTAGCAGGTTGGTTTAATTTTAGCTCACTCACATTGGTTAAGTTCTAACAAAAATAATGAGAAATTACTATTATTTCACCCCAATTAAAGTCTTCACTTTACTTTATCTCTTACTGTATTAATGAGTGCAATCATAAAGCTATTTTTTTATTCTGAATTTATACCAACAGATTTATAGTGAATTGTTACTGACTCATGAGAACTAGTATGCACTCAACTGCATCATGGGTAATAACCATAGCTGTTTACAGTGTTTGTGACTTTATATGTAAATGAGTCACCCCATCACCATGTATTGAATAGGTTTTATCCTCTTCTGGGAACTTTTGTCTCCTCACTGTTTTCCTCTCTCTCTTCAAGATATTGTCTAGATATGGGAGATTTCAACCTTCTTTTTTCACAGAAATGTTCCTCCAATGATTGACCTTGTTCATCTTCAGAGTCTATATTACTCTCAATTTCACTGTCTAGTTTGTTTTACCTTGACTTGGCACTTTTGCCTTCATTACTTTCAGGCTTGCTAAACATCTATTGTGTTGCAATCTAACTTGGTCTGCATTCGCTAATATCCCATTTCCATTTTTTTCTATTATCTTAGTGTTCTGTTCACTTTGCATTTTGCCTCTTGTAGATTAGATTCATTATACTTTTTGTACCATAGTTTTTTGTTGGTAGTACAGGACTTTTCGATCTTCCAGCATGTGATATTGTCCTTAACTTAGCAACAATCTAGGAAGAAATGTTTCTAGCTTTCCTTTTTGTTGTACATATATTTCCAATCAGTTTTTTATAGTTTGCACCATCCTTTCTGTTAATCTGTTTGATTGTGGATAGTACAGAGGGGTTTCGGTTTGCATCCACTTTTGTTCAAACTTTGGCATAGTTCCTCATTACAGAACCCTGGGGCATTGTCAGATACTAGTGTTTCTGGAATTCCATTTCTTGAAAATATGATCCTTAACGCTTGTTTCACGTTTGAACTTCTTTTATTGAGACCTGTGTTACTTCTGGCCAGCCTGAATATAAATCTACAAGTATTAGTAATAATCCCACTCCATTAAGATAGGCATGGTCCATGTGTACCCTGTCCAAAGGTTGGGAATCTTTAGGCCTTGTATGTGTTTTTGTCTGTCTAAATTTTCTTCTGATGTTGCACCTTTTGTACCTTTATATGTATACTTCTATACCTGTAGAATAGCTTGGCCACCATGCCTCTAGCCTTAATATCCTTTGCATATACATTATTCTGCAATGAACATCGTCATGTATACTCTTTATAATTTTGCTCCTTTGCATTGCAGGAAGAACCACTATGTTTCCATTACAAATTACACCATTTTCTACAGTTAACTTGTGTTTAACCTCTTTAAAACACATTTCTGCCCATGAGCTATTATTTCACTTATTATTTTCTATCCTGAATCCTGTTCAATATAGGATCTTGTTCTGTATCCTTAGCTAATTTGTCTATTGCCGAAATATCAGTTTTGACCCAGTATAAGAAAGTATCTTTGAATTTTTCCTCCTCTTTCTCATTTTCAGAATAATTAAACCTCAATCTCAACAAAGCATCTACAGGCAAAATGATAATGCCTTTCATGGATTCAATATCAAAGTTGAACACCATTAACAAGGCCCATCTTAGAATTCTAGATGACATTACCTTAGGAAGTTCCTTCCTAGGATTAAATATGAATTCTAAAAGTCTATAGTCAGACCTTAGTAGGAATTTCTTTCCAATCAGAAGCTGATGAGTTCTATTTGTTGTTCATATTATGGCCAATGCTTCTTTCTCAATATCTGAGTAGTTCAATTCAGCTTCTGACAATCTTCTTGAAAGATACACAATAGGATGACAATCTTGAGCTAATATTCCCGAAATTGAGTATTCACTTGCATCAGTTGTTATTACTAATTCCTTTCTAGGGTTGGATATTTTCACTACTGACTTCTTTGCCAGAACAGCTTTTAAATTTTCAAATGCCATTTGTTGTTCTTTTGTCCAACTAAATTCCACATACTTTTTTCTTAAAATAGCAAAAGGTTCTGTCAGTTTGGATTATCATTCTACATAGTGTCTGTAGAAATTTACAAGTCCTAAGAAAGATTCCAATTCTTTTTTGCTCTTAGGTACTTCAACTTTTAATATTTTGTCAATTAATGATTGGTCTGGTGATATGCCTTCATTAGCTGTGGAATATCCAAAAATGATATTTTTTTAATATTGTGCACACACTTTTTTCATTAATTGTTAATCTAGCATACTGGTTTTCCATTTTAAGTCTTCAGCAGTAATAGCACTAACACAAATTTCATCCTGGTAGCATATTATATTTTTTTATATTTCTACCAATAACTTGCTCTATAGTCCTTTGAAAAATTGCATTTGCGGTTTTAATTCCATATGGCATTCTTTGCTATCTCTATAAGCTTATTAGCATGTTTATTGTTGTGACTACTTTAAAGTCTTCGTCAATAGGTATTTGATGGCATGTCGACTTTAGATTAATTTTAGGGAATGTTTTCATACACACAAGGGAGTTCAAAGCCCATTCTACATTGGGGATAGGATATGAATCTGCACATATTTTGTGGTTTACACCTATTTTATAGTCACCACAAATATGCAGATCCTCATCTTTCTTTCTTAAAATTACTAATGGGGAAGCTCCCTCCTGGGGGAACTTGTTCAAATAGATCTTGTTCCAGTAACTTTTTTGTTTTTTTTACAGTTGGTAGTAAATGAACTGGCACTTTTTGTGCTTCCAAATAGCTTAACAAATCTGTGGAACTGATTCAGTTGGACAAGGCTTTTCTTTAACCTTGGTTTTCCTAATTTGTTAGAGAAATTTCTGGGCATCAACGTCATGTCACTTCCTGTATCATGTTCAATAAAATATTACTGATTCAAATTTTTAATAATCCTTTTTCATTTTTTTTCAATGAAAAGACATCCATACTTATTCCCTCTTCATTTTGTTGGACTGTCTCTACGTTTTTCTTTTGGGATTTACACATGTTTAAAATGATTCATTTTGAAACACTTTTCACATTTTGTTTTTATATGCTGGACATTTTTGTTTTTCTTTTTGATGTTGACATCCACAAAAAGTACATCTTATTTTATCATATCTGATGACTAGTTTATTCACTTTTTGAGAAATATTCATAAACTTAGCTCTCTCTGCATTTACTAAGTTTTTCTTGAGTGCCTTGTTTTTCACTATTAGTTGACTTATATCGTCAAATGTCATATCCTCCAACTGTTTTGGTGCGCAGTTGCTGATAATTTTATAATGGCCTCACAACCAGCAGTTGCCAAGAAGAGATCAGTTATTTGGTTTTATCCTCCAACTGATTTCAAATCCTTTAGCTGCTAGTAGTATCCTGTTCTAGCTTTAGCTGCTAGCAGTATCCTAAGCCACATTTATGCATACTCTTAATTATCAAGTGATAATTGTTTATTCAGTTTGATAGATATCGGCGACACCTTTGCAGTGTAGTATTACTGATTCACTGGAAGTAGTATGAATCCCACTGCCTCATGAATAATAGGTGTAGCTATTTATAATCTTTGTGGCTTCGTATGTAAATGAGTCACCTCAAAGTTTACATGCAAAATTTCAGTTCGAGTAAGTAATAAATAATCCCGATATGAATGTATATTAATTTAATTGTATACTCTACTTTTGTATTATTACATTTGAAATTAATTTGCTTAAACTTGTAAACAGTAGTCAGAGCTTGACAAAACTTTTAAAAATCAATACCAGGCAGTGTATATTCATTTAAAATATTTTGTGATAAGTGATTTTCAATATAAAAACATCACTTACTATAAGCGAAAGATACATTTTATTTCATTTCCAATTGATTTATTATTTATAAACAACCTTCTTTTTTATGCATTGTGTCCCTTCAGAATGTTGGTGATCATGGGTTTCCACAACTTACTATCCTTTGTAGCTCATAGTAATGTTTATCTTTTTCCTATCCCTGCCCCTCTCTGTTCCACAAGCTTATTAAATAGATTAATCAATGTTTCTTTTGGCCATCTCTTGCCTTCAGTATATCCTGTGAGTGTCAATTTCTCCAAACCTTTTTTCCTCATTATGTGTCTCAAAAATTTCAACTGTCTCTTTCTAATTCTAAGTGTCCTTTATTTTCTATATTCTTTAAAAGTTCTTTGTTACTCAAATGAACCATTCATGGATTCTCAGCATTCTTCTATAGTACCACATCTCTGTTGCCTCAAGTCTCTTCTTCGTCTGTGTGGAAATTGTCCAACATTCACTGCCATTTAGGAGGATTGATATTATATAGTAGTTCAGCACTCTTTTCTTTCCTATTTCTTAATACTTTGTTAGGCTTTTGGAAGAACATCTTTTGCTATATCAATCCACCTTCAGATTTCAGTGTTTCATTTTTTATCATCTGTTAAAATCTTTCCCAGATAGTTAAATATCTGTATTTGCTTAATTTTGATATCTCCAATTTAAAGCTCACATCTTGAGCTATTTCTCTTGTTAATGACTATATATTCTGTGTTCTTGCAATTGATGGCTAGTCCTTTCTTCTTGCTTTCCTTTACTACTAGTGTTTAGGAGTTACTGCAGTTTTCCTTGCGGTTTTGACATCAACACAGTTTCATCTGTCTATTTTACGTTGTTAAGATTGTGCCTAGACATAATAAATCTGGGTAGGAATTCTTGTTCTTTTAGGATTGTCCTCCTACAATAGGTGAAATAAACCCAGTGGGAAGACGCATTCTTGTTTTAAGCACCTTTCTGTTTTTGTGTACTTGCTGAATTTATTTTCTATCCATATGCAGGCAGTTTGCACCCAATAAATATTACTAAAATTATATAAATAGAGGTAATTTAAACATAAATAGAAAATTTAAATCGTAGAATGAAAGTATATTTATGGACAATTTGTGATGGTTATCTTCTGACAATGCCGTTACCTCCTTATATCATTATAATTGATTTGGGTGTATATTGAGTTTTAAGAAAGAAAATGTACAGAGTGTTTAAAAATTACAAAATAAATATATATATAATACAATATAATAATATGGAAGGATAAGGTCAATGTTGAAATTTCAAGAGTCCAAGTATAAAAAGTTCTGATGAATATAAGAGAGAGAGAGAGAGAGAGAGAGAGAGAGAGAGGGGGAAATAAATATATATATATATATATATATATATATATATATATATATACAAATGTAGTAGTCACCTGTTTGACAATGTGAGTGTGAGTAAAGTAATGTGTTTTTAAATGTATCAGCAGGCTGTTAAAAAGATGGAGAAAGAAAGGGTGTATATTTTTACATGTAGCAAGGTGCTTTAGCTGTCTTAAGTCACCAGCTAGTCATGCAAATGTATTTTGTCTCTGCATATATCACAATGACCACAGGATAGGAGACTAGACAAAATTTATTTATTGATTCTAATTTTGGCTGACTTTCTATCTGGTTATGTACATATCTATAAATCTTCTTAGAAATGGCTGCTCTTCTCATTGGCTTGCTGCCTTATATCCTGGTTTTGAAAGCTTTCTGATTAGTTGATTGAATTATGGCTTTAGGGACTGATGATTTTAAATATATATCTATTTTTAGTGGTGGTGAAATTTTGGCTTTATTATTATTTATTTATTTCTTTTCTCATGTCCTGGTTGTGAAAGCTTTTGAATTGGTTGGTTGAAATATAGCTTAGTGGCCTGGTGATTTTGATTGTCCATATATTTTTAGAGATGGTGAAATTTTGGTCTTGTTACTGATTTTATTTATTTATTTATTTATTTCTCTATCACTATGTATTGTATCAAAAATACTTTTACAAACCTTGGTGAGAGGTTCCTCACACCAAAACAAGGACAAAATACCATATAAACATATGTCTGCAAATCCTTTGTTTTTTGAGTTTAAAGTTTATGGTAGATCCTGTTAAATGTACAATCCAAGATACAATCCAAAAATACTTTTATAAACTTTGGGTGTGGGTTCCTGACAACAAAACAAGGTAAAATGTCCATATAAACATATGTCCAAAAGGCCATAATTGTACCTCAACACAGCAATTCATAACAAATGTTCAAAATGTCCTCTGCTTGCTTCTTACACACGCATACACCCTTCAATTCATCGACTGGTGGATCCTTTCAGATACTCCCAAATGATGTTGAATGGTTTTGCATGTCTCCATAACATGTTGAAGTGTTTCTGCATTATTAATGCCTTCTGTATAAACAAATTGTTTTAGTTGGCCCCACAGATAAAAATTCAGAGGTTGGGGAAGCATGCAGCCATGGAATTGGTCCTCCCTATCTATTTACCTTTCAGGAGAGATGTTATCAGAGCATCATGAATAATGTGACTAAAATGTGCTAGAGCTCCATTATACATATACCACATGCATTTTTATATTAACAGATGTACATCCTCTAGCAGGCCTCAAAGTGTGTTCAAAATAAAGTCCATGTAGACAGCTCCTGTAAAATGATGTGCTGGGAGAACATATGGACCTACCAGACAGTCACTTACAATTCCAGTTTACATATTAATTGTAAACTGATGTTGGTATCTAGCTTGTATTGTACCATGGGGATTCTGATCTGCCCACAAATGTTTGTGTAAATTTGTTACTCCATCTCTTCTTAATGTTGCCTGATCCATAAACAAGACTAAAGAGACAACCAATAGATTGGCAATAAACTGTTGGCAAAAGCTCTTCTGTGGTGAGTGATCAGAGAGCGAAAGACCATGCGCACATTGCAACAGATATGTATACAAGAGCTACTTTTGAAGTACCCTCCATGCAGTACTATGCAATGTATGACATGCTAGGGCCACTTACATGTGCTGATAACTGGATTGTCACTGACAACCTGTAGGATGTGTTCTTTGTGGTCAGGTGCACGTGCGTCTTGGTCTTCTTTGATCCATAGTTTGTGGTGCTACAAATCCTGTCTCAGCAACAATAAACAGCAGTAAAGGTTGGATGACTCAGTCTGGAAATGCAATCTGATACAGCCATGCAGCCTCATATCCATTACCATTTGTATGTTCATATGAAGAAATCATATCTACCTGTTGACAATACGAATATCCTGCCATTGTTAAATGTAACACTTCTCAACTCATTACTACACATGTTAAACACTGCAGATGGACTAGCCACAAATGTCCACAAATGACAAATGTAACCTAGTCTATGTGGCAACATAGCGTCATCTATTGAAAAATTTCTTTAAACTTAATAACTCAAAAACAAATTATTTGGGGACATATGTTTATATGGATTTTTGTCTTTGTTTTGGTGTGAAGAACCCACCCGCAAAATTTGTAAGTTTTTTTTGATACACCCTGTATATATATATATATATATATATATATATATATTTATTAAAGACATTTTTATGTTTAACGTTCTTTTTTATAGATACAAGTATTTAAGTAAATGCTCTGTTTATAATAAACAGTATTAAATAACATTTACCAGCCTGAATGTCCGAAAATTTTCATAGAAAATATTCGTCCTTTGACAGAAGAGAACCTGCATCCTATCGGAACCGTCATTTACGCTGACGTGCCTAACCTTTTCAGCCACAAAAGGAGCGTTCAGTAGGCAAGGTCGAATTTACTGCTTTGTGGCCAAAAGGTTAGGCACGTCAGCGTAAATGACGGTTCTGTATAGGATGCAGGATCGAATCCTGTCAAAGGACGAATATTTTCTATGAAAATTTCTCGGACATTCAGGCTGGTAAATGTTATTTAATACTGTTTATTATAAATAGATCATTTACTTAAATACTTGTATCTATAAAAAAAGAACGTTAAACATAAAATGTTTTTAAATATATATATATATATATATATATATATATATATATATATATATATATTTAATAATATTTTTATTTTAAAAAATATTTTACATTGTGACATGGAAATTTCTTTTTCCGTGTTGTAAGAAAAAAATATTTTTAAATAATTATGCTCTGCACTGTATCAAATACTTTTTTACAAAGTAAATGCTAAAAAACTGGATTCTTAATTTGACTGTTCTTTCTTTTTATTTGTATATATATATATATATATATATATTGTGACAAAAGCAGATAGCCTAAACACGCATATATGCATATATTAGGGTTAATTTCCGCCTAACAGAATAAAGGTCACGTGGGAGTCTTATGACATTTTGGGAAGGCAGGTCAAAAGGTTGACTGACCCAATTACCCGTAACGACAAATGTCTAGACAGAAACTAGCTATGTAAAGTGGAATTCGCGCCAAAACTTAAGATATGTGATAGTCAGAAATTCACTCGAGAATCAGTTGCTATCTTGACTTTGAAGAGGCAAGGCCTGAAGTCGAAGCGCTGATAGTTTATGAACGGAAAGATAAGACACATTTGATAGTGATGGAACTTATCCAGTTCAACCCAGGCAACTCCGAACAAGAAATATAACAAGAAGTATTCCTGTTCGAGAACCCCAAATTGAAGACGCAGAGAAATTTATACGCTGAGGATTCAGCCTGCGTTTAAAGAAAAAGGAAAACCAGAGAAGAAAGCATATATCTCTGTTACAAGGTGAATTATGTAAAGAAAAGAAAAAAAGGATATCCAAAGAGAGGAAGAAAGTGTATACCTCTGTTACAAGTTGAATTGTGTAAAGAAAGAAAAAGGAAAACCAGAGAAGAAAGTGTATACCTCTGTTATAAGCTGAATTGTGTAAAGAAGAAGAAGGAAAGAAAGAAGAAAACCAAAGAGAGGAAGAAAGTGTACATCCCTGTTGCAGTGAGTCGGGTTTGGAAACCGAACTATCTACAGAAGAAAAAGGAAGGAAAGAAAAAGGCAAAACAAAGAGAGGAAGAAAGGGTATACCTCTGTTACAGCCGGACAGTGTGTGAAATTGTGTTTGTGTCGAGGAAAGAAAAGAAAGGACATTGATAAAAAAAAGAGAACTGAATATAAAAGATAAGTAATCATATTTTGGACCCGTAGTAGAAAAATATACATACATCCATGAATATTATGTTCTTGCAAACACCTTTCCACATGTCAAAACAATAATTGTAACTCCTATCCCATCTCTTTTGTGTATGCACTGGCTTCTGCATTCAATTCATAGTAATTCATACTTATATTTTTGTATGTTTGGGTTCAGTTGAATCCATTTGGTGTTAAGCGAATTTTGATATCCTAACGTAAGTTTTGAGATCTGGTCATCGGTTGTTTTAACTCATACTTATCTGTTCTTTTATTTTGATATTTGTATATTTGTACATATTAAAATTCTTGTATCAAAAATCGCTAAGCCTTATAGTTCATCCTTGTATTGTGGATCAGTATTCGTGTTGAAAACGAAGCGGACATGGGAAAGATTACTGTGTGATTATCCAAATCAAACAGTGGTCTTAAAAATATTTTTGTTTACCAATTGTCCATTGTCACGATCTGGGAGAGATAGCTTGTATCTCTCCACAGGTGTGAGAATGTATATATCTCCTAGTCGGCATATGATTGCCTTATAAACACATTCGTCGACTGGGGCATATGACATATGACAATATATATATATATATATATATATATATATATATATATATATATATATATATATATATAATGCTGAAAAGTTCTCAGCCTAACCTATTGACCTATTGAAATAATCTGACCAAATAACCAAACATCAGATTTTATTTACTTGGCTTTTTATCATCTCTCAACATGTAAACGTAAAAAATATTTTCAGTAAGCGTGAGTTTTTCTTAAAGAGGAACACTTGAATGAGCAATAATAAGAAATTTTCAAATTTAATTTTCAGTATTTGTGTTAAAGGGTGTTGGGTCCAGAAAAAGACAGCAAATTCTTCTGGTTAGTATTAATATCATTTTTCTTATATATTTTATCATCTCAGAAAACTGTTTAACATTAATATACTTTTTTTAACATTTTAGTATATTTTTAAAAAAGGCCATTTTTCAGTTTTAAAATAAACTTTCATGGGATATTACAGAAAATAAACAGTTTTTTAATGTGATATTTTCCACACTCCTGCTTTATAGCAATCTTTAACAAAAACCCATTTTCACATTTTACTATATATTCACCGAAAAATTATTTTAATGTTTATATTTTTGTTTTTTTTCATATAATTGAAAGAACATTCTATGATGGATTGCATTGATTATCTGCACTTACACTTGGATAATTCCGTCATTTGAATATAACTAATAGAATGCTGTAAATCTTTTTTTCTCTGGAATTAAATATATATATATATATATATATATATATATATATATATATATATATTCCTGTAAATAGATTCAAATATAAATTCAAATATATATTTCAGTATATAAATTGAATTTTATTATCAAACCCCCTGATTAGTGGATACAATTTTTGTGATACTGAAAGTAAGGAAATTTGATTTTATTTGTTACTATTTTTATATACTATTTTGAATTTTAATAGAAATGTTATTTTTTTCTGTTTTTTTTTTAGCTGTATGTTGGGCTTCTGGACAAGGACATTACAGTACATTTGATGGCAAAAAATTCTCAGCATTTGGCAACTGTAGGACATTGCTTGTTGGAGCCTTAAATGGAGAATTCTCTATTTTTGTTCGGCCTGTAAAATGTGACTGGTTTGATACAGTATGTTCCCGAAGGATTGAAATCAAAATTGGCAATATATTCATTGATTTAATTTCAGCTGAAAAAATTGAAATTAATAAAGTTAAAATGTCTTCATTTTCTTATTCTGTTGCCAACTTGACCATGAGGAAAGCTGGAATTTTTCTACATATTTTCTCTGATATTGGATTGACTGTTCAGTGGGATTTAGGTAAGTAAATTCAGTTCTTTTGTAACAACTTATTTAATAAAGAGATTATTTTTTGCTTATTTAGCAAGTGCAGTGACATATATTTAGACAATTCAATGCAGCCTATTCATAAGTGATTTGGCAAAAACTTTAACTCTTGATTTTATGACAAGATGCAAGAAGAGAGTAATTTGTTTTTCTTCTATAATTCTTTGTTGGCTTTGTATCTAATATAAAGTACATTGTATTCTTGTTTAACTATATTCAGATATACAGCAAGATATAATTTTTGGTTAAATGGGTGAAAAAGATTTTATCTTGCCTGCTTATAGAATATTAGTGCAGATGTTCATAGTAAAACAGACTTTCAAAACAAAATTATGCACTCTTCACTAGTACTAGTTTATTATTCACCTGATAAAGATCAGAGATTAACAAATCAAAACATTGGGATAAATAAGATTAATGTTCTAATTTAAATAAATCTATGGAATATTGAATTTTTTTTATTTTTATTAACATTATGCTTTTATTTGCAACATTATACTTGCAAAAATTGTTTTCTTTTCAAATTACCATTCTTCAATTTCATTGCATAATTTACATTTTTTATCATTTGATTGTATTTTTCCAATTTTCCAGGAAGTTGTTGCACATCCAGATTTACACAGAAATATAAAACAATCTACAACAACAAAAAATGAACATACTAAACATAAATTAATTATATAAGAGGGCTCAATAATTTATATAAAGAAAAAATATATCTAAATTTTTCAGACAACTTTATAGATTTCTCCAACCACCAACTTAACCAAACAACAAAAAGAAATTTTTTATCTGAAATCAAACTGCTATCTCTACTTCAATTTTAACATATAAAAAGTGGAAATTGAAATTCTATACAACAAAATCCTACAACTCCAAGAAAACAGGGGCAAAGGCATAAAAAGTAGATATAACTATAGAAAACAAACCCAAGTTGTCTTTTGGGATTTCTTCTTTGGAAGATTGGGACTGATGATTGTGTGAGATTGCTAGATCTATAGTCTTCATTATTTACATGGTCATCAGAGGAAGGATGTGGTGCCTAGTTGGGCGCCACTTGGAGAGTCTGTGGAGGAGAAAGCAAGTTTGTATAAATAAGGTGGTCAGGCCAAGATACAAGGTCACGTACGTGAGCATGATGGGCACACTTAGTTTCGCCATGAACATTTGCAATTTGGAGTACTATGTTTTTCATCTTGATGACTTGGTAACTACCTCTCCAAGGCATATGTGATATGTTGGCTGTAGCTGAATGAAGTCTGTGGAGTAAGACTTTGTCTTTGACCTGTATTGTATATCTGTATCTGTATATAGATGAGCTGATTCAGATCCTTGTTCATCTTGTGGTCAATCTCATTGTTTGCTAGGGCAATGTGTTGGCAAACTTGTTGCAGCAAAGCATTTATCAGCATGCCGTAATCACCAGGGTCATCAATGGTAATGTTCCAGTTGGGTAGTTTGAGTAAATCAATGTTGGGGTGCTGACTGGTGATGATGTAATGTGGTGAGATGTTGTTTGCACTGTTGGTGGTTGCATTCATAGACAACACAACAGATTCAAGGACATTGGTCCATTCACAGTTCCTGTCCAGAGTATATAGAGAGCATTCTTTAATGTGTGATGTTGTAATTTGATGTTGCCAGAACTTTGTGGATGCCAAGGATATTGAAGGTGCTGCATAACTGTTGTAACCTTGCAGTATTCTTATACACTTTGCTTGTGAAGTAGGTGCCATGGTCAAATGTTACGATACAGGGTATCTCCCAGTGGCAGAGGAAGAATTGGTAGAGCCCACAAGTTGCATCAATCGTATGGTCTCTGGTGCAAGGAATGATTGTGAGATGTTGGCTAAAGCATTTGTCCTTTGAGAGTGGCATCATGACAAAGTTTGTGTATATAACCTCAAAAAGTCTCTTGCTTCATTTGCAGTGTTTGCTGGGACAGTTTCCCATAATTCCCTTTGCATTCAGCGCAGGTATTGCATGATTTGATGTATACCATTATGTTGTCGTTTTTAAACTCCTACCAATAGTTTGATATGTGGGTGTGCATCCGAGTGATACCAGAGTGGTTGATGCAGTCATGGGCTTGGTGAAGGTATTTGGCTTGGAGTGTGTATGGTACAACAAGTTTGAGCATATTTTGGGAGTCTTTTAGTATCAAGACAGATGTCCCCGGTTCTAGATAGAATTGTTGTAGGTGTTTTTGATAGATCACTGACCAATGGTCACTGGGATCAGTCATGATGGTGAGTGTAGATGCTTCTCCTGAGTCCACCACTTGTAGGGCATTGATGATCCTTGCAAGCATATCATTGGAAGCATGTTCAGCTGTGATGTTAATATGGTCGGATACCTCTTCTGTAGGGCTGGTTGAAGTGGCATGGTAGGCAAAAATGTTGGTGGCCTGTCTATGAAGTTTGAAGTTCTGGCATGAGTGTGTGTAGATGCTGGGAATTGAAGAGGTGATGATGTTTGTTAATGGGGGCTGAGCCATAACATCTGTTGTATTTGTTGTTTCAGGTCGGTGAGATCCTGATGAACACGTTGATTTGCTTGTGTATGTGGCCACTGCTTTTTACATGTACATTACTTCTGTGGTAAGGTTGGTGATAGTGTTAGTTTTTATTTCATGGTTTTGGTAGTGTTGGGCATTGTTTGCTTTACTACCCACTGAGTAGTGGCTGTCCATCACTTTTATGAGGTAGCAATATACATTTGGAGCCCAGGCCTTAATTTTTTCATTTATGAGCATTGTGCCTGTGAGTGAAAAATGGTGTCAGTGCTCATTTCAGAGTTGCTATTGTTCATCTGAAAGTTCACCGTTATATGGATTGCTGCTTCTCTAACTGTGGTCTTGAGCCAGCCTGTAAAATTGGTGATTTTTTTCACCGTCAAATCATTGCAGGTCCTATGCTCAGCTGAGGTGCTGAAAGTTTATCATTTGAATCCCATGGGTTATTAGCAGGTAGGCCCTCAACTGTTTGTACGAGGATGTGGTATGTTGTGAATCCTTCATCTGTTGGATGAAATGTTTTACATTGCTCATAGCGTCACGTAAGGACTGTAGTCGCATAATTAATTTGTAGTATGTTGAGGTCTGAGATGTGTGCGCAATCCAAATGGAGGCAGAATTGAGAGCAGTCATCATTTTCTGTAGTTCTGTCTGAAGTTCATCAATGATTCTGGCTGGATGTTTGTGCTTGGATTTTGGGTTTGTTTTCAGTTTGAGAATGGTTGCTTATTGCTGTTTGATTAGTTCTAGCATTTCATGGCGAGTAAATGCACTGTAGTCCATCTTCTTGTTCTGACCACATGATTCTAACACCAGTTGTTATATTAAGCTTATAGTGGTAGAACAAAGAAGAAACAACAGTGGTTTAAAAAAACAAACAATTGTAATAATGTAAAATACAAAAAATGATAAATTGGTGTAAATGTCTCTTGTTGAAAGAAGGAGATAAGTGGTGTTGTCAAAGACATTAGCAGAGGTGTAGGGTAGGAGAGGGAGGGTGAGTTGTGACTTACTGTGGTGAGTTGTCTTTTGAAGATGGAGGTTGCTTTCTGATGGGTGTTGCGAATCGGGGCCAAAATGTTGTCCGACTACTGAAAATTTCCATTTGATGGGTTTTTATGATCTTTCTTAGGCTCAAATTGGCTTCAGTTTTTATTTTGTTTCTTTAGGCAGGAGTGGGTGCTATTGGGTAGAAATTCTGAATTGCATTGCTTATTTTTTCTTTAAGTATGCAAGTAAAAGCGGAAGCTATGTGTGGTGCCTATGCCCAGTTGATGGAATTTTAGTCCAGTCTTTGGTTTCGGGGCATTCACATCTGGCTAGTGGTAGAAATTAGTGTAGCATGGATCAGAAGAAAATCTGGTTTTAGGAAGAATGTTACATGCATTACCTTGGCTGCCTATATAGGAACACAAAAACATACAAAGCTAGCTTGTCTCTATAATTCCTACGCCCTTACATCATTTATCCAAAATTTTAACTCATCTGGACCTATCATACTTATCAAATAAATATAGTGTTGTTATAGACAAGCGTATGGTTGGAAGAAAGAAATACGACAACAGTAGAAATAGATTTACGTGGTTTATTTCAACAGGAATGTGAGGGTTTTGGACAGCTACCTTGTGGTAAAGTTCATAATCTGGCTTTCGGATCTGGTCGATCTCTCATAGTAGTTCACACATGTTGACGGTGATTGATGCTCCCCTGCTGCTGATCGCTCGGCCTGACCATCAGGTCTGTTCACTGGCCACCTGTTGACTGCTGTTGAACTTCCGTGTGACCCCTTTTATAGTGTTTTTTTATGGCTTAACAGGCTCGAGAAACGAAGCGAGTATAATTAGGAGGGAAGCATTTTTATTGGACGAAAAATAGAGCACTTTAAATATTATTTTATTTTTCAACCGGAACACGTGTGTCGGGAACATTTGTAAAGAAAGATAATGGTCATTTTGTGACGGGGCTTTGTCCCGTTCACATCCGGTTCTCGCTCTTAAGTATTTGCCTGTAAATCAGCCGAGATATGTCTTATTTTATTTTATAACAGTGTTAATTTCACTAATAAATTTCTTGAAAAATGCACTCAACTAGTCTCATTAGATGTTGAATGTCTTTTTACCAATGTCCCTTTATCAATTCTATGTAATTTTCTTCTATCCTGCATAACATAAATACCATTTTATGATCATTATGGCAGCATTTACATACAGACTGATGGCATAGCTATGAGTTCATATTTTAATTCTATTTTATCTAATTTCTATATGACTCACAAAGAAAAGAAAATCTTTAATCATTTTTCTAAACTTATCATATATGTTCCATATTTTGATGATGTATTTGTACTAATAAAAAGTCTAAACAAAATTTAAAAAATCTTAAAATTTCACAAAAAACTCTGCTTTACACTTTACTTATGAACTTCAAGTTTAATAATATTATTCTTTTCCTTATTTTACAGTATAAAAAATTCACATCAAAAACTCCTGTCTTCTTAACAAAATGAATGTTCTTACAGGTAGTTGTTATAAAAAAACCTGATTAATTGAGTAAAAATAATTTCTTCTTCATACACATTATTTTATAAAGAATTGAGCAACATAAAACAAAAACTTTAAATAATAAATACTTTAAATAAAATATTTAAAACATCTAACGTAATCATTACCAATAACTTGGGACTTAAAAAATCCCCAATGTAAAACCAATGTTGTTTATGAATTCTCAGGTCCTTTGGGTGATTGCATCTCAAATACAAATAAATTAAATACTTACATTGGTCGTGAACCACTCATGAACATAGGTTAACTTGTCACTTACCAAAATCTAATGCAATTTATGGACATAGACATCACTCACTGTATTAAAAACTCAAAATACATGAAGCTGTTATTATGCAAAAGAAACAACCCACAATAAATATCTTTCACTACAAAAGACAACATTTTAGTATGAATAAATTATTTAAGATGCATGTTAAATAATTACAATATGTATAAAATATTCAAGATATTTTTTTTTTGATACTTATAAATTGTATGAATACTTTCTATGCATGATTTCCTTTTTATGACACAAGTGTATTTAAATTTGAAATGTAGCATTTTAAAAATATCAGGATGTAGCAAACAACATGATACCAACAGCATTTAGTTAGTGATAATCACTGAGACAGTTAAAAGTACTTGAACAAAAACAGAACAAAATTATGAATTTGGACAGGTTATCTTTAGTTTTTTCCAGATGTACAACAATTTATTCAAATTCGGAAAATGCATTAAAAAATTAAGCAAACTGACCTTGTTGGTTAAATTTAGTTTATATATATATATATATATATATATATATAGAGAGAGAGAGAGAGAGAGTGTATCACTGATTGGCCAGAGTGATATTGGAATCTTAAAGTAATAAAACACTTGGGATCATCACTTGTTTTGAACCCTACATAGTGTTAACTTCTGTTAAATATGCATGTTTTCCTTGATCCATGTAAAATTTATGTTTGATATTTATTAGTAACTTGACTACCCATGACCCATTGGGTCACTGACAGTTCAGGTTATAAAATAGTGAAGTTAATTTTAACATTAAAAAAATGGGCTGTTTGAAGAAAGTTGAAATAAAAATACCTACTGTATAAAAAATTAATATTTTTAAATCTTATTCACTTTTTTAAATCAGATTAACTTAAAAATATTTTTTAATATGCCAAAAAATATTTTAAAATCATCTTCACTTGAAAATATTTTTTAAATATGGCAACAAATATTTTTTAAATATTTAGATTATTGTTTGTTTAAAGAAAGCAGAAATATAAATAAGCACACACGCAATCAAAGAGAGGTGGAAAGAAACTTAAATCATTATTATGCACCAAATGGATGACAGACCATGCAGCACGAATCACAAACCTTTAGTATTATATAAATAGACAGATAGATAGAAGATTAGTATTTGTTGATTATTGTTTTAAATACAGTTTAATGTTTGATTAGAGTATGTTTGTATTTTTGACATTGTTGCTAAATATTATTTAACTGTATTTATATTTATAATAAAGTGAAAGCAGTTTGTAACAGTTTTGCTCAATTTATTCAATATATTTTTTCTATTTTAATATAGGAAGGAGAGTTTATGTTTTCCTAACAGAAATATGGAGAAAGAAAGTTCAAGGATTATGTGGAAATTTTGACTATGATGCCATGAATGATTTAACATCAAAACGTGGTATATTAGAAATTCCTCAAAAGTGTTTTGAGTCTTGGGCAGATTCAGCATGTATTACTCAATCTGGGGATATTGAACCTTGCAAAGTAATTACTACATTTTTTTCATCAAGAAAAACTTGATTTCACTGTAATTGAGTTATTTTTTTTTATAGAATTTAAAGTATACTCTTCAATGATTATTTTGGAGTAACATTCTTTGAGGATGCTAGTTCAGAAAAATCATTCTATGTTAACAATACCTATCTCAGGAATTCAGACAAATTTTAAAAGTTTTGTGATAAAAACTTTACATTTTATTTTTAATTTATTGATTTTGAAATGGTAAATATTGGTCTAGTTTTGTTTGGTAAATGCAGAGATGGTGATATTTATTTTCAAATTTTGCATTCATTATTTTGAATCATCAATTTAATTAGTGATATAATATGTTTTCACTTTAAAATATCTATTTTAAAAATTCAAAACAATCTATCATTATCATTCTTTTTTTTCAAAATTAATTAAGAATAGGAAATCATACCATATTTGCTAGCTTATAAAACATTTTAAAAGGTAATTATTTTGTGTTATTGTTTGACACAACTTTTATTTTTATTGTTTTACAACTTTAATTTTCATTGTTACTTATCTATAGTACAAGAGCATCAGATACAGTGTAAAATTTAGATACTCTACTTTGAAAAATTGCATTTTATAAGTTGGCAAATATAGTACAGTTTAAATAAAAAAAATCATTTTTAATCAGGAAAGCATAATTTAATGTTTTTGATAAACATGGTTATTTTTAGTCATATGGTATGAAAAGATGGGCAGCAGCAAAATGTGGAATAATCAAACATGGCAAAACATTTGAAAAATGCCGGGATAGACTTACTCAGTCTGTAGTTGATGAACACTACCAACAATGTTATCAGGATGCCTGCAGGTAAATTGTCACAATTATTTTTTAATCTTTTATGATATATAATAAAATAGTTCTTAATTATTCAACCAGAAAGTTCTTAAATAAAATCTCTTTGAAAAAAAATCTCTTGATACTAATTAATCTATATTTGTTTATCAATATCAGGAAAATTCCTATTATTATACTGTTTTTTTTCAAATTTTATAGAACTTGAATTAAATATCTACAAGTGTGCTTGTTGAATAAAATAGGAGAATAAAATTCTGTATAAAATATATTTAGTACCTTTTCAAGACTGTGTAAGATAAAGTTTGCATCAGGTATCATAAACCAGCGTCTGATTTTCAGCTGTCTGTAAAGATATATCATGTAAAAAGGATGCAGGCTAAATTAAAAGTACTTTTTCTAATATTGGTGAAGAAAAAAATTCTACCTCACCATCAAAATCTAACATTACCATACATACAATATTGTAAGACTTTGTTCATGGATAGTCACAGACAAAGACATGTATAATTACTTGAGAAAAAACACTCTTTATATACATACTTGCAGAACTTGCATATGACAATATTTCAGACAGCATAATAGATAAGTATTAACAAATATGAAAAATAAAAAGTGAATTATGGTCTTACTTCATAATTTGATGTAATTTAGCTTCAGTCATAAAAGGTGAGAGAAAATGGAAAGATACACAACTATACATGAGATTGCTTTGAAAAATTGGCCTCAACTGGCCAGATGACTTTCATATCTCTAGGCAGACTGTCATGTGATGCATTTTTACCTCTTGATATGCACACAAATTACAGTTGTCAAGAGTAAACAACCCAGGTTTATAACACTATAAGTAACCTCCCTCTGAAAAATCAAGTTTTTAAATCCTTCCATTTAAGGTGAAAGAAATCAAGATGTAGAAGAGCATGTAACCTAAACAAATTTGTGCACCTGAAACTGAAAACCCTTATAATAAACAGTTAAAAAGATCCAGTCACAAGTAGCAAAGAAAGAATGAAAAGCCAGGCAGCAATAATATAAGAGAAAAATAATAATATAAGAGAACTAATCCTGATAAATTTAAGCCATTTTGCATGACATCCAGACTGCACCATAGTCTGTTTTGGGACATCTGGCTCTACACAGGATGGAAAAATCAGTGGAGTGTTTATATCAAACCATGTAGTATCTAAAAAAGCAGGCTTCAGATTGTCTGAAGAAATATTTTTGTCTACATTTTTAATATGCCCAGTAAAGTACTTGGGATACTTTTTAAGGATCATGAAGGGTCCTATATATAAGATGCAGAGTGAGTGACTGTTTGTTTCAGGATGATAGGCAGTTGTGTGGATTCTTTTACTACTCAAAAGTTTTATAAGCTGACAGAATAAATGAGAATTTATTTGCAGACCTCAGTCTATGATAACAACTATTAAAACAGGATACTCATTCAGAAATAAATGTTTTGCTATAGTAGAAATGTCCACCATAGGGTATGCTTTTTATCAATAGGAAAAACAATCAATAAATTTTAGCAAATAAGTTTATCATTCATTGGGAGTTAGAGATCCTATAATATTGATTTGCACATGAATGAATTGCTCATCAGGTGATGCAAACAATCAGAAATTGTCAAATATGTTTGCCAACTTCAGTTTTTGGCATTGAACACAGGTCTTTGTCCAAAGCCAAATATCTTTCTGTGACTAGCTTGATGGAGGCATTAGCACCGAGATGAGACAAGTTATGAAGTATGCAAAAAAACTATACTGCAAAGACTCAAGAACAAAGTGACATAGTCAGTCAGAGCTGGTGTTATATACAATTTCCTAGTTGCTGTTAAGAACATTAATTTTCATCAATTTAGAGAACAAAGAGTGATTTAAGAGAAATAATTTTAATTGTTTATTTTTTTGCCTGTTTCTCAACAAATGACTAGTATTTTGTACAAGTGTAAAAAAAAAAAACAACATTGATGCTCCAAGGCAAAGTATCTGTAGGAATGTTGTTCCCTTTTTTAATGAAATGGATATTAAATTCAAATTCAAATGTACTGTATTTAGCTTCTGTAGGTGACAATTTCCTAGAAAAGAAAGAAAAAAAACTGATTGTCAATCTTTTGATGCAAAACAGCATCCATGCTAACAAAAGGAACCTCAGCTGCCAAACATAACTCTTTTCCTGACTCAATATGTGACAATTTCACTGCATACAACAAAATAGATTTAATTTTATGAAAAGCTGCTAGAACAATATTGGAAAAAATTTCAATTTTTGACATTTGTTAAAATGTCTATTAAATTTTTTTCATACCTGGGAACAGTTAAGGAAAAATCTGCAACAGAAATTAAACACCCATAACAATTGGTCTAATTTTCTTCTGTTTTCTTCTGAAAATTAGAAGTAGCTGTTACCTTTGAAATAAAAAAAAAGTACAATCTTAACTAATATGATATCCAAGAAAAATGACATTGGATTTATCAAACTCACATTTACTTGGTTTGATGAAACTCCTAATTTTTGGAAACATTCAGAAAGGAGCTGCTTTTGTTGCACATATTATTCAGTGGAAAAACTGGCTATAAGAACATCATCCACATAAACACAATCAAAATGTAAATCATGCAACATATGATCAATGAACCTGTCAATGTGCCATATTCTTTGGCCAAAAGGAACACATAAAAGCTCAAATAAACCAAATGGAATAGTAACAGCAGTCTTGCCATTATCTACCAGTATTTGGTAGTAGACTCTGATGGGGTCAAGTTTGGTGAAAAACATTTACCTTGAGTTATTGCTGTGATGTTTATGTGGGCAATATAGTTTACTGTCTGAGTTTAGGGTCCTATATTCATCACAATCTCATTAAGTGCCACTACCTTTGGAGGCTTGATGCAACAGAGAAGCCCATTTACTGTCTGATGCTAAGATTCATCATTTGGCTAAACTCAGCTTTTGTTACTCACAGCTTATCTAGAGATAGATGCCATGGGTAACTGGATTGGTGGACCACTGGTAGTAATATGGTGTGTAATGCAATGGAATAATATTTCCTTGTAGAAGGATGGCTTAATAGGATATAAAATTTATTGAAAAGCTTATAAAAACAGGATGATCCTAAGTATTAGCCATGGTGGGGCATAATGGGATGTTATAAAAAAAATAATCTGGCAACCTGATATGTCCCCTAGGTAATGTGTAGTTCATTTAGATCATATTTGTACCAAACAGACAGCACCCAACATGATGTTTTTCGCATTCACAATTACAAAGACGTAAATTTAAATTCAAACTTATTAACATTTTAAAGTACAAACTTACAAGATCCTTTCACTTTGTCTACCTTAGTAGCAGGAACTGAAGAAATTTGGGCACCATTGTTTACAAAAAAAACTAGTACAGTCATGTACAAATAAAAATCATGTATAAACAAAAGACAACAGTCTTCTCCATAGCTGGCATACTGAGTTATTACTGACAATCAACTTAGACCTTTCTGTGGGATCTGTCAGTCATGCAGGGTAGTTTGCACAAATGGGTTTTGTCACTATATATATAAAAAAAAATGTTTGAGAGAAAAAAAGATTTTATATACTCACAGATCTTGCATGCAACAATAGATTGTTAAGGCAATGAAATAGATACACATTAGCAAAAAAAGAAAAAGAGAATCAAATTAAGGTCTTACTTGATAGTTTGATGTTGTTATCATATCCTCCATGATTTAGCTTCAGCCATAAGATGTGAGAGAAAATGAAAACTGGACTACATGTGTAGTCATTCTGATGAATCAGCTCCAACTAGCCAGGCAACTTAATATTTTTCATGTGGCATTTTTATCTCTTGACATGTACACAAATTACTGCTGTGTCATGGGTAAGTATCAAAGTTTTGTAATGCTATACTAGCTTCTTATTTTCAGTTACAAACATGAATTGTACAATTTTAAAAAACTGTAACAAGTTCCAAATTTATAAGTCATATAAAATTAACACTTGTTTTTTATATTTATCACTGACTTCACACTTATATATGTTTGTATATTTTTCAGGTGTTTGGTTGGTAGTGATTGTGATTGTGTCTGTAGTGCTTTGTCCAATTTTGCTGTGGCATGCATTCATGTTGATGCACCTTCTAAGTGGAGAAGTCGACAACTGTGCCGTAAGTGCAAATAAATTATTTTGAAAGGTTGATTTTCTCAAGTATATATTCTGAATTGGATCAATTTATAAGAATCATTATTTATCTGTTTTACCAGTTTATATCTATATGTATATCTCTTCTTTAAGAAAACTTGATTGATTTCTGTTAAATCTTATGTATAATCTATGAATTACTAAAGTTTCATTTTCATTAGTGAAATATTGGAAAATATAGTAGAATACTTTAACTTTGTTATGTCCGCACTCTTCATATTTGTGGATAATGAGCACTAAAAGCCAAGAATTCAGTTATACTTGGTGAAGAGATCAAACTTTTTGCAAATTGATCTTCACAAAAGAGAAATTTAAACTATAGCAAAGCGGAGGTTCTTTTGTAAAAGCAAAAGCTGTGATACTTTCAAATTATCTGTTGATTTTGAGATATTTGCTTTCAAAAAGGTAATTGAAGAAAAGCATTGAGGATGTATGGTTAGTGCTCATCAGAGCTGAGATAAAAGAAACAAATAAGGAGCATGAAATCACACACATTTACATTTCAGCAATTTCCTTTTTTATTCATTTAAATTTTGTCTTATGGCAATAAGTATAACAAATTTCACTTAACATTTGATATCCACATATACACATTGATGATTTTTAGCTATTTTGGTAAATTATAATAGTGTTTCCATTTGTATGGCTTAGCATTAATTTCTGACAGAAACAATGGTATTATGAAGATTAATATAGAAATAATTTGTTGGAAGCTCACTTGCAGAGTTAAGGCCTTTTACATTGAAGTGATTTTAGCTCATTTGATAAGTGTATTTCAATATCTCAGTAATGTATGTATATTATATAACATTTTATTGATAGACTAACTCATCATTTGTATTTTTAAAAATAAATTTATAAGTAATGACTTATTTCTATTTAGATTACAGCAATAGTTTAATTTGATAAAAGTAATCATAGTAAGAAGAGGAGTGAAGAACTAAGCTGTTCCAATGGTAGCATAATGGAGAAAAAAAGAATCAAAACTTTCAAATGAATAAAACTACTAAACTTTTTATGCTATATACCTGTTTAGATCTTAGTAACATAATAATGCATCATAAATTTACAAACTTTGAAATTATCTTTATGTTACTGCTGTATGGATGACTATTTATGAAAATTCAATAAATTAAAAATAATTTTTGGAAGTTGTACATAAAATAAATGTCCCATATCATGTTACCAGATGATAAAAGTTATATTGTTAATTCTGAAGTTTTGTTGTTTCATTTTTTTTAAGTATATAATCTTTATATTTATTATATCCCTATATTTTGACCAGTTTCTTCTTCAGTGTTCCACAGGTTCCATTATTTGTAACTGATGATCTAAGGACTGTGAACAAAACTCTTTTTCCTTTCTGTAAATGATATTTCAATCCATGAGATCAACTTTTATCACTTATTATCTTCTAGATTAAGATAGAATTTAGTTAGAACTTTGATTTGGTACAAATTATATATAATTATCCTTTGAAAAACAAAGTAACCCTTATCTTTTGATGAGAAGGTTGCTTTTTCTAATGTCTAGAAGAAATAATGAACTATTATACCAACAAATCAGCAAATTATTGAACATAGTTATAAGTGACATATGAGAACCTAAATCTGATAAAGCTACTTAGGAATATGACTGGTTTTCAGCTTAAAATTTAGGTTTTGTACTATCTTAGTGCTAGGCAAAAGTACCACTAATGCAACCTTAGCTTCAAGTGAATGGAGTGTGTAAAGCTCAGTGAAGACCACCCTTCTTTGAGCCTCATGGACTAGCATTACAAAATCACAAAGAAAGAACTGTACCAGATAAGAGAAACTACATCATTTGAGTACTTTCAAAAGCAGTAACAACTAAAATGGGTAACTTGAAGAGAGAATAATGATATAGGCAAGATGATCACATTCCACACTGCTTCAAAGAAGTAAGCCCTCATCAAAGAAAGAGCAATAACAGCTACTGAAAAAATCTATTTTCCTGAAAATTGTTTTAAGAGAAAGATTTTATAAATTTCAGCTGACATAGCATTGACTGCTTGGGCAATAAATGCCAAATGTTCCCTGATAAGGAAATAGCTAATATTACCATTACTATCTTGTGTTCAACTTCTTCCTCTCCCATACTAAATTTATTCTAGCAGATCTATACATCAAGGTATTTGACGTCGTTAGAATTTATCAACTCCATATTCTGAATTTTTGTGATGGATTTAGAATCAGTGCCATCACTACTCTTATTCCAATTCCAGATTATAGTTTTTGTTTTAGAAAGATTTATCAGAAGTTCTATTTATAATATGTAATATTAAAAGGCTTTTTTTCTGTTCTTTAACATAAAGAAAGATCATTTTTTTCAACTTTTTAACTGTAATTTTCTAGAAAATGTCCAGTATTTATTGCAAATATTTAGGCCTACTGCTAAGTTTTTTAAAGTGCTTATATGTTAAACATTTTTAGTGTTTTTATTGCCAAACTACATAAATGTTATTTTTAGTGGTTACATATATTTGAGTAGATTCTATTGATTAATTTAAACAGTATTTTCTTTTGTCAGTTAAATCACATTGGATTAAACAGTGGTTTCTCCTACAAAGGGGATACAGCTCCAAATCATGCCAGAGGGAGCATTTTTTAAAAATAACTTTTCTTGAATGCATAGGCCAATAGACAAAATACAATACTGTTTAAATAAACAGAGCATTTACTCAAATAGGTGTATCCACTAAAAATAACATTAAAAGTAATAAAAATATGTCAGATTCAAAAATAAAATCCATTAATTTTAGAAATAAAATCTATTAACTTTAGAAATAATTATATATATGTATATTTTTATCTATATTTTTAAAATGATTCAAATTAAAAAATAAAGTTTAAAAATTCATGTATATTTTCCTAGTTTGTTTTGGGGAATAGAAATTTAATTGAATCAATGGTTTTGGATCAATTATAAAAAATTTATTTCCTTCTAAATCTGAGTTCTTGTGCTAAACATAAAAACTTAATAGGAATAGCAAGTCATAATAGGCACAAAATAATCAAAATAAGATTCAACTGCTACATAAAATTTTAAAGGGAAAACATTTATTACACAAGTACAAAAAGGATACAAATACAAAATTTGAATAAAAATTTCCTTTTGAGTGCCTATTAAGGCAGGAAAACAATTTTTGATAAAAATGGTTATCAAAAAAATGGAAAAAATTACAATTCCAGTTTAGAAAAAGACAAGGATTTTGATGACAAAAAGAGAAAATAATTCAAGAAGGCAGAAAAACAGACACCTTTCAGAAAAATGAAAACACCTACTTTTACTTGCCCACGAGTGTTTCTTGGACATATAGTAATTTTAGAAATGTCCCTTTTAAATTCACAGTCTGTACTTAGGAAAATTTCTTCAAATTCTTTTCATTCTTTGTTTAACTACAAGAGAATTTTCACTTGAATTTCAAAATTCATTCTCTCTGCAGCTGGCTGGTAACTTTGTGCCTTCTTGATGTAAAATGCCTTCTGTTCCTTGATGTTGATTTGCCTTGTTCCTTTGCTGTCAAAAAGTCTTCTTTCCTTGTTCACTGAACTGAGTTCTATTTATTCAGAAATTTAGGCACCCAAATCCCCCATTTAAATTCTTACTAGGGTTTGAGACCACGTCTCTCATTGGTCAATATATATGAAAAAATTCATTTTCCATAAACTAGAAATGGTTCCTTTGCAAATTTTGGCAGGTTTTAACTGCTGAGCTGAAAAAGATATATAACTGTAACAATTTTTTACACAAACCATCTGGTCTTCACAAAAATACACTTTTCTCAAATGAACATTTTTAAAAAAATACTTAGACAATTAAGCATTTATTCATGACTAACATTTTTAAAACAGTAAAGATAAAATTTTTATACAGTACCAGCCATCAAAATATTTCCGGTTTGATTTTAATGATAAACTTTCCTTTATTAATTATTTATTACCTATGCTTTTTTTAGCTTACATGTGTGAAAATTTGTTTGCCTACCAAAGTTGTGGCCCTGTTTGTCCTGAGACTTGTATGTCAATTGTCAAACAACAACGGATTGAGCAGTGTGAAAACTCTAAATGTGTTGAAGGATGCTTCTGTCCACCTGGATATGTTCAAGAACGTAAGTTGATATTAATAAAATGTGATATATTAATTTCTGATAATAATATCTTACCTCTTTTGTCATGAAACATTAAGTAACCAAAAATACTATTTGCCTTATTAAATGTATATAAAAGACAATTTTTATTTATTTTTAAAGTAGAACTATGACCATTTTCACCTGGTTACTAAAGAAACATGATGTTAAACATTATCCTGATTAAATATTACATTCTTTCCTTCAACTATTTCATGACATGAACTAATTGGAGCAATGTTTGCTTGAATTAATTTAGTCCTCAGAGAGGCACTCATTCCCCTATATACATAATATCACCTTTAGATGAAGACTGACTTTTCTAAACAGAAATGTACCAATTTTGATAAAATTTTAAAAAGTACAAGATACTATGACAGCTGTCACAGTACAATCAAGAGAATTTTTTTTTAATGAAGTGAGTTAAAAATAAACACCACTAATGCTATCTAATGACAAAAACAAATGAACTTTTTGTTCAACCCAGTATTTTCCTAAATTACAGAGTTGTGGAGCTATACATTCTTTGATAGATAAATGTGAAATATAATCTTTCTAATTTTGTTAATGACAATCATGATGAATATAAAATATATCTGATTTTAAAAATGTGAAAATTAGTGGTGATATACTTTTCTCATATTCTTGTTGATTGAAAATCAAAAAGATCACAAAACCCATTTTCTAAAATTTAAATTATAAACATTCATTTCTTGTTAATGGGTGATGAAAATAATGCTTTATGGTGATAAGTATCAAATTAAATTTTGTGGTTGCTTTTTTATTGTAATTAAATATGTAGAAATAATACTTTACAAGAAAGACCTGTGAAAATTTCAGTTTTCCAATTTGAATTTTCTGATGAATCTTACTTAATTCTTCAGTCCATGATTAAATAAACTCACAGTGACACTAAAATATGTATATAAATCCTCCTATCACAATATTTGAGCTTAACAACTTTAACAAAATATTACAATAACAATCATAAATATGAATTTTAAGAAGTGGGTACAAATGAAAAGATTTGAAATTCACAACTTTTTCCATTTCACTGAAACTGTTAATCATTTTGATCTTCACTTCTTTATTTCTTTCTTTCTTTCTTTCATTTTCTCACTGAAACCAAGTAGCGTATGTCTTTCGTTTTTTCTACACAATCAAAATGTAATAGTCCATTATTTATGAGGTATTGGCATGTGATGTTAAACACTTCTATCTTCCTTTTTTCCATTTTCTTTCTAGTCAAATCCCCATCTTACAAACATTTTTCTTAATAATTTAAAAATAATTTAGTAGACAATGTTATTTTATTTATGGTAACTGAATTTTTGGTGATTACCTTTGATACTATGCATCTAAAAATGGTGCTTTTATCAGGGTTGCCATTGCTTATGATTCAGGGGCAGAAGGTAACAGTTGTGTGAATTAATGAAGGGAGGGACAAGCACAATTATAATAGGATAAAATGGAAAATATAGTGATTGTAAATTGAAAGCTTGAATTTTAGCTAAAACCCAAGATTTTTTTAGATCTGCTTTGTTGATAAGGTAAAACATGTCAGTTCTAATAACCCTTGTTACAAATTAGTAGTAAAGGTTAAGCTTCTCCATTCATAAAAAAATATTCTGAGATCTATTTCAATTTTTATTTTGAGTTTGTTTCTGTATGATTTTTCATGAATTTAATTAGTTTTTAAATTTACACAATATATTTACACTGACTGGTATTTTACTTCCCAAAGTAAACTGTATTAGACTTCTAGATTAATTTGGTGGAACATCACTCAAATAACTAGTTTGCTGAATTTTGCATCAACAAAATATTTATATAAGACAGTTGTTGAGCTAATATTCTAAAAACAATGAACAGATTCTCTATTTTTCAAAGAATTTATAAAAAGATTTAATATCCAGTTGTTGCAAAATTTAATATGATTTGATAATCTTGAACATGCGTTGATATTTTTGAAAATCAAAAATGTGAGAAAAGTATAACATTTACTTTAAGCAAATATTTTGTATAAGAAATGCAGTTTATATTTTTATCAAAAGTAAAAGAAGAAAATCATTTTATATTTTAGGTGGTGCTTGCATACGTTCTTCTCATTGTCCATGTGAATATAAAGGACTGCTTTATACAAATAATACTGTTATAAAGATTGATTACTATATTTGGTAACTATTCAGTTTCCATTTTTATAATATCAGTTTTAATATAGAGTTTAACATTTTGTTTAAATAAGATGAAAAAGTTTTGAGAACTGTTACTGTTTATAGTGGTTATAGCTGGTTATAAAATATATAACTGAATTGATGCTGAAAATTAAAAGTGATTTCAATGATAGTCAGTATTAGAAAAATATAGAAAAGAATTACTGCAACTAGATAGTCTTTAGAAATGTATTTAATCACTCATCTGCTGTAATGCAATATTATTTTTTGTTATTTTAATAAGCAAAATTAAACAACATGAAAGAAAAACGTTGATTAGTTTTAAATAGTTTAACAGAGGTAGATAATATGAATTGTTAATATGGAAATTGCTTTTATATTTTGCTATTTATTAATTTCAGCTCCTGATCAAGCCTATTAAATAATTTCTCATTCTAAATGAAGGACTAATACTTATTTGAAATGCTTCATTATAAAATAGATGAAAACAATATCTATACATAATTTGTATGGCCTATAAAAATTAATCAGATGTATCTTTCTGAAGCCAGGTTCAAACTTCCTTATTATCAGTGCTTATTCATATAATTTTTCATTATAGTTGTTGATATTTTTAACAATTGTTCAACTTGCAATACAGAAAATGAAAGTAAAGAAACTTTGATTTGAATAAGACTAAGTTTTATTACTATTAAGAATGTTTTAAATTTTATTTATTTTTATGTCCTACATTTGACAATTTCATATTTGTAATCCAAGAAAAAAATATTACAGAGAAAGTTTGGATCAAGAGTAACTAGAATATCAATAAAGCTTACATAGTTACTTCTGTTTTATAAAAGTTGGGCTTTTTAAAAACACTAATATAAGGTTACTTAAAATATAAATATCTAGTATAAAGTTACTTGAAGTTAAGCACTAAATTGACAATAGGAATAAAATTCATTGAATGAATAAGATATATTAAATAATTACTGATTTTATTGTCATTGCTTAATTTTAATCAATAATAACTAATTTAATTTAAATTTATCTCAAACATATTTCAAGGAAATAAAGTTTATTTTATTTATACTTATATTTTTAGTACCTGCATCAATGGAAAATTTTCTTGCAAAGATACTTCAGTAAAACCATGTAAAGACAAATACATAAGATGTAAAACTGGTGATTGTATTCCAAAATCTGCTCGTTGTGATGGGCATTATGATTGCTGGACAGGAGAGGATGAACAAAATTGCCGTAAGTTGCCCAAAATGAATTGTTGAAAATAATCGCATCTTATTAAACTTTAGTTTTAGTTTGGAGTGATAAATTGATATTTTATTAAAAACTGTTTGATTTTGTAAATGTATTTTGTAGTAAATATAAAGTAAACTGGTCCTATCAATTAAGTATTTAGTGTATTTGAATGACAGGTCATGTAAACCATAGAGTTTGTCTGCATGTAAATATTTACTAGACTTATCTTAGTTATTGTTTATTATGCTAAATTTTTGAGGTTGTAGAAGACTTTTTGTACTTAAGCATCATAAATTTGCTTAATATTATGACATTTATTTAAAAAAAAATTTCAATGGAATAAAACTGACAAGGTTTGTCTTATACCCATGGATACTAATGGGATCTCACAAACATAAAATTGCATTTTTACTTATCTATTTGGAAATTATTGAAGCATTACTTAAATTTGTATTTTTTTATCCAGAGTTTATATGTATAAATACTCATTTTTACAGCCCAGAAAGAATGTAAGGCAACAGAATATAAATGTTATAAAGATAAATGCATTTCACAAAGCCAATACTGTGATGGACATGTTGACTGTGCAAGTGGTGATGATGAATTAGATTGTAGTAAGTATAATTTCTTTAAATATTTCCTATAGTAGTGTTGTCAGTTTAGTTATTTTTTATTCTGCTTCCAAAAACCCTTTTTAAAATATCTAGAATTAAATTATAATATCTAGTATGATCTCCCTCAGAAATTAATTAAAATTTTGTTTTTCTTAGTGTTATACAAGTAAATTGATGTCATATTTAACTTGAGCCACTTTAATAACTTCAAATTTTTCCGGAATTCTGTGAGAAAGTGTCATGACTATTATACAATAATTCTTTTGAACCAGTTTCCACTTATTTATTCTCTTTATCATAGGGTTTTGGCTGCTGTATCCTCTTCTGATCTTTCTCGGGTGTTTGTTGCATTTGGTAACTTTTTCTTTTAGCTATATGAGTATATTTTTCTTATTCTATAGTTGTCATATTTTCCAAGGGATTCTTTTGAATTTGCAAATGTTAATTCTTTCTTATGATGTTGCTCTACCTTTATACTGAACTACTGTATATTCCTGCATTACCTCTCCTAGAGATTGAACTCACTACTTTTAGAGTACTGGATTAGCTTTACTACCACTTTTATATACACTCAGACAATTGTTTTAGCTTTTTGTAATGTCTGCTCTTTTTTATAAATAGAGACTTTTTATGATGATTATATCTATATTACACCTACTGATTAACTTAAATAAGTGTCACATGTGTGTTGACAGTTTTAAAACTTATTCTTCAATATTGTTCTTGATCCAGTGTTTAAACTTTATTTGATAGAAGTTGGTGTGTGGCATACTCCTTCTACAGTCTTATCTAATTTTAAAGTATCTTCACGAGTAATAGCTTTTTGATATTTCTGAAAAATATTCTGGTGCTGATTTATGCTTTAGAATTAATGCTGTTATTCATGATCTTGAAAATAGATATAAAATTCCTTTTTGTCTGTACTTAACTAATGAATTATTTTTTTTAGAATTAATATATTGATAATTGTCAATGTAATTGTTCCCTTGTTTGTTTTCTTAGATCATCCCTTCTTATTTTTGTTATGTTAAAGATAGATCTGGTGAAACTATGTAGGTACATCAATATGTTTACAGAATAATGTTCAAAAACATTTATTTCACACAACAAATAGTTTTTAACATAATCTCTTTCATTGTCAAAGCACTTAATTCACTGGTAAATATTAATCACAGATAATAATGAATGAGAAAACATAATTCTAAAATATCTATAAAAAATTTACCAGTAAAATAAAATGATTGTGAGTATCAGTATTTATGTAATTTCTCTATAATTTTCTACTAGAAAAATATATTGTATCCTCTGTAGTCCATAAAAGGAATTCATTCAAGTCAATATTATCCTGAAAGTTATTGATAAATATTTAGGTTTTGCAAAATCTTTTTAAGCATTAAAGTGCTATGAATACTCTAATTTTTACTCATTTATATTTTAAATGCTTGTGACAATCCTTGAAAACAAATCTTTGCAAAAAAATGTATTTGATTTTCTATTAGAAACATGTTCTGGATTCAAATGTGATAATGGCCGGTGCATACCTGCAAAATTTCGCTGTGATCAGCATTTGGATTGTGGCTGGGGTGATGATTCTGATGAAAACGAATGTGGTAAGTAAATTCCATTCAGTGCACAAAATATTTTGTAAATTAAAAATATGGTTTTAAAACTTAGTATAATGAAACCTAATGTTTGTTTATCATTAAATTATCATAACAAACTTATTTTTTTTAAATTAACGAGAAAAATGCTATTGTGACACACACCGGTGGTCGCAGTCTAAGTCCAGCGCCAATATGTGACATCCACTGGTCGCGACGTTAATATCTAACGCTGTGCCATCGGCCCATGGTCAACTCCCAGTTGTGGCGCGAAGCTGTAAGGTTTCTTCCACCAGCGTTTCGGGTTGACTTGTTGTTGTTGCCACCAGCCTTTGTCCCTGTCAATCTGGTCATTTCTGGTTCAATACCAACTTTGTCATTCTCAGCTCGCCTCCACTGCCTGGTCAACGAAGTAACTGCTTTGATCTCAAGTCTAACCTACACATGTTGTGACTTTGATCTTAGGTAGACAAAATCAATCAGGTGTCGGGCTGTAGTGCAAGCCGAATCCGGGGTAAAGGTGATACCGCACAAGTGTAAGTAAAAGAAAAATAATAAAACAAACTCTTGAGGTTCAAATATGTTGAGAAATAACAATTAACTTTATCTATCTGTTGAATACAGGAGTGTGTTTCCTTCCTGGTCCGTTCTATGGATTTGTGACACTTTTTGCGTTTCTTAAGCGAGTTATGGTATCTTAAGTTGTTCGTCAATAAAAACTTGCTTTTGGTAGAAAAAAGGACGTGGAAATCTTGGTCAGCTCCTGTGAGGAGCTATTCTCCGAGCTCAACAGCTCTCTGTCGAATCAACACTATGTCTCCGATCTCCAACCCAACTCTACTCTGAATGCCCGGGGACGTTCATTTATATGGACATCGACCAAAACTGGGTTGGGGCCTTTCATGGTTTGGGTTCTTTGACAATTCTTAATTCCCAACCAAAAATTTTCTTTGTCCCCAGAACAGGAAAATTTATTACTTCCCATTTTTGGAAGCTAATCACTTTCCCTTTCAGGGTTTTTCTCCCTCGTCCATGAGGAGAGTTAGGAGGAGAATTATCCTCCTAGACTCTTCCTTTCTCATATTGGTATCTCATACCAATCCTCTTACTGGATGTCAACAACTTCCCCGCCTTTCTCAAACATTCATCTTCACCCATTACTCATGCCACCACTCAGCCAATGATATGATCAGCCAATGAACGCTCGGCAGCATGGGTGTGGCTTGACTTGGCCATCTTAAAATTATCCTCCAAAAAAAAAAAAAATTCTCTTTTCCTTTCTTTCCTTCTTTTCTATCGGCCAGAATTCTTATGAACTCCATGTGGCCCTTAATTAAAATTTTATCTTATCCTGGGCCACCCAAAATCCACTTAGCAGAATTTTCACTGATTCATTAATCACTGCTAGTCAACCTTCAAACTGGGTGGTAGTTTTTACTTGATAACAAATTCTTTATTTTCTCATGTATTAAAATTTTTGTGGCACCAGATGCTCATTTTCGAGTCACCGTCTGACAATAACAATGATTCCCTCTCTCAACTCTCTTTTCTCATGTCAAGATCCAGGCATACAACAGATGGGTCTCCTCGCTGGACACAAGAACCAAAACTAAATGATATCTCTGAAAGATAATTAGTGGCTATTCTTTTAGGGTGGTCTCACTGAAATTCCTTTTCGGTCGAATGCGTGGCCCAGTTTTGTTTATCTTTTAGAATTCTGTTTTCCTTGCCATGGTCACTATCTGATCATGACATTAATTAATTCTGACAGAATCCAAAATCTGGTTTTCTCTTTACGGATTTTCTGTCTTCTGCGAAAAAGTATCTTTCCTCATAAATGAAATAAAATCTTTTCCCATTCAATTTTTTTTTTTTCTCAAAAAAAAAAAAGTTGCTTGGTCTGTCTTTTGTTATAGCTCTTTCTCACCTTAAGTATTTCTCGTTTTTAATTTATATGCTTAATTAGTTAGCCAATTACCATAGCTAAATAGTATCACACTATTACTCAATTCATTATTATTTTTCATCCACTCACTGACCACTTAATTAAGTATATGTGAACAAATACAAATTTCTATTCAGCCAATGATGTGGCAGTAATTAAATGGATATAAGCATTTTAACAAGGTTTGTGGCAATCCATGATAAATTTAATTTCATACATTAGCATTGGAAAGAAAGATGATTTTTGACTTTGAATGCAGTATAGTCGTTGATGTCAAGCAGGCAAGTCTGAATATTTTTTAAAAATTACAGGTTTACTATGATTTTCATATATGACCGTCTTTAAGGTTTACAGAGAATGGACAAATAAAAAGCATAAGATCATGCCAAGTGCCATGCCTGTCAGATAAAAGCTAGAAATTGAAGCTATAATTTACCAAGGATTACAAAATTTGGACAATAGAAAATTTGGAAAATATTGCCTGGTCTCATAAGTTTTGATTTCTACTACAACATTCAGAAGATAGGGCTAGAATTTGGCATGAAGAACATGAAAGTATGTATCCATCTTGCCTTATATCAGTGTTCCAGGCTGGTGGCGGTGTAATGTTATGGGGAATATTTTCTTGGTATGCATTGGGACTCTTGGCAAAACAAAAGATTATTTAAATGTCACAATTTACCTAGGTAATTTATTTGATCACATGTCACAATTCATAACTATGGTGCACCCATATACTGGTGACACTTCCAGCAAGACAACACTCTGTGTCACAAATCAAAAATAGTGGCAAATTGTTTTATGGGACACAGCAATGAATTTTCTATGTTAAAGTGGCTTCTGCAGTTACTGGATCTCAATTGCATAGACCAAATTTGGTATGTGATAGAAAAGGAAATTTGAACTTTGGATGTGCAACCAACCCAATCTGGAAGAACTGTGAGGTGCCATAATAACAGCCTAGACCAACATTTAAAAATAGGGCTTCCAGAATATAGAAGCAACTCAAAAATGATGGCAATAAACTATTAGCTGAACAGCTAGGTATACAAGCTATATCCTTGATAAGATAGTAAGTGTAATATTCACATACATATGCATATCTATCTACACACATGATTATGTACAAATCTATTTGTAGCCATTCCTGTAGTGTGTATGTGTGTGTATGAACTGGAGAGAGCACAGACTTTTATTGATATCCTTTGTGAGCAGTACACTTTCTAAGATCACTGTAAACATGTCCAAGAGAACTGCTTTAAAGGGGACAATAAAAAATAGATGTTATGATAACTAAATTTTTCATGTACATATTTCCTGAAGAAGGGAATACATAAGACAGCACCTCATTTAATGTTTGTGCATAATAAAATGCACATGTATGCATGACCATGAAATATTCATAACACTATTGTATAATATAAACTATTTGCTTTTAAAAGATTTTATTTACATATGTAAAACATATTTTTGTTCTAATTATTGCATGTTTTATGTTTATATATATTCAGTTTTAGCCATATAATTTTGACTAATTTATTTTGATTGGTTATTTATAATCAGTGCATAGATTTAACACAAAGCCATATAAGCATTCAATGATGATTGAGCCCACTACATAGAAGTAATGGTCAGTGAGACAATCTTGCTAACCATTATACCATAATGAGCAGCCCTTTTTTTTTATTGCATCTCCATGAATTTTATATTAAAAAAAATAAGAATAAACTTGAATTATCTATATAACTTTGATATTTTAGCACAATGCAAAAAGAATGAATTTCGTTGTGATGGCAAAAAATGCATTCCACAAAATAATGTATGTGATAAACGTATAGACTGTGTGGATGGAACTGATGAAAAGAAATGTCCTCGTAAGTACTAATCAAATTATATATATAGATGTTGATCTCAGTGTTCACTTTTATATTTTATATTTACATATGCTCTATTCTTGATATTGAACACTTTTACCCATAATATAGCATAACTTAAAACTGTATTTTTAATATATACATATATAGCTATATATCTATATATCTATCTATCTATCTATCTATCTATCTATATATATATATATATATATATATATATATATATATACACATATATATATATTGCATCCAGCATGAAACAGATTGTCGCCTGTAAGTGTTGACTTCTATGTTCACTTTTATATTTTATATATATATATATATATATATATATATATATATATATATATATATATATTTATATTAATGCATATTTGGGAAGCAACCTTTCTTTTAAACATCTTTCATTAAATATGGCAAACAAGGAAGATTTAATTAATTTTTTATTTAGATTTTCCAGGATCATAATGTTTTTCCATTTTATAGGAGTAAGGGAGTACAGAAATATATTGGACATGCTACCACCTCCTTGAGTAGACATCTCATGTGTCATTTAGCAGATTAAATTGCAATAAAAAAACATCAATCAACCCACAATTTACAAGAACCCTTAAGAAAAATTTTGGTTGTAAACATTAAAATTCTATATAAATCACATTACTGGAAACATCTTGCTGTTATATATATTTTATATTAAACATATCTCTCCTACAATCAACACCAGTGGAAATTGAGTGTCAAAAGTTTAAAAAAAACTGAAAGATACTCATGTGAATTCAAGAGAGCAGGTTATGAACAGTTCTTAGTTCTTGCTTTGATGTGTTGTTGATTGAACAACTCACCACTTGTCTTAAACTCTTTACCATTCTCAAATGCTGTTTCCAGCATGACAGAAAAATACAAAACAAATAAGAGAGGTGCAAGAACAGAACCTTGTTTTGTTTCATTAGAGTCAATGAATGGGTCTGACACCTGTTCACTGGATCTAACTGTGGCCATCATCTCCTGATAGAAATATACAGTGACATTGATCATCCTTTCATGAACATCCAGCTTCCTAAGGACGACCTAAAGAGCAGTGAAATGGTATCAGAGGCCTTAGATAGATCAACAGAAGTAATAAATAAATCCTTGTCATGCTTTATTCTGTAGTTGCCTCAAACTGAAAATCATGTCCACAGTGCTTTTACCAGACCATACTGAGATTCAAATAAGACTAAATTGGCCAGAGAAGAGTTGAGTCTATTCAAGATGATCCTGCCAAGAATTTTTCCCACCAATACATAGAAGAGAGATACCTCTATGGTTGTAATATTTGTATTTATTGCCTTTGTGCTTATAGAGATGAACAATAGAAGCATTTTTAAACTCCTGAGGAATAGATCCTGAATCCCAGATTAAAGAAAAGTGATCACAGAGTTTACAAACCAGGTGATTTCTGCCATATTTGTATATTTCTGGTGGTATGTCATCATTACCAGAGGCCCTGTGTAAATCACAGCGAAAAAAGTATCCATCTGGTTAGATGGATGATTATAGGATTACGCTAATGATCAATATATAGGAGTGGGTGGGATAAAGATAAAATTATCTGCCCTCATTTGTCACTGGGAGAGAGCATTCATTTTTATGCCATCTTGAAAAAGTATCATAATTTGTTAACCAAGGGAAAAAGCAGTGGCTTGCCTGTTGCCTGGAGAACCTTTGTCACTGAGGATGAACCACCATTAAGGATTTTTGCCAGTCACTTGATTGTTGTGAGTGACAAGTGGAAGAGAATACTCTTACTTAATTTAAACTACAGTGACCATTTGAGCTGGCCTTGCCAATACCATGATTACTGATTACACTACTCCATAATGACATATCTCAACCTACACGTGCATTGAAATTGTCCAGAAGAAGTTTGTCATGTATGGAAGTATTTCTCAATTGGTCTTGTAAGGATATCATATATATATATATATATATATATATATATATATATATATATATATATAGGTACCACCAAAGATTAACTAAAAATGAACCTATGTATTGAAAAAATGCCCCAAACTTAATAAAAACAATGTTTTGACGTCAAAATCTTCATGTTATTAAGAGGGAAGACCAAATGATTTTTTATTATTAAATTATATTTTTTAATTCTTTGTAGAACTTATAAATTTTACTTCCATTTTTTTCTTGCATCAGTTGATGACAATCAATTAGTATAAAAGAGCATGTTGCTGTGAAAAACACACTGATTTGGAAATTCTTGTAAAAATCAAATAATTATCAGATTTTAATGAAACTTTCAAGACTTATTCACAAATAAATTAATTTTTAGTAAATCTTATTAAAATTTGTTTAGATTTGTTAGCCCCCTCCCCACTTATTTATTTTACAAAACTTTGAGAAATTCATTTTTGTAGAGTTTAACATTTATATTACTTATCTGCACACATCCTTAGAGTATTAAATCAAGTTTTCTTTTTGTAAAACAGAACTTCCAGTTACTGAAAATCTGTTTCTGAATCATAAAATAAAAATGCAATAAAACTATGTCATTATGTAATTAGAAAATCTTTTATTTGTTTTTATTAATGAAATATATTATGGGTACTGATTTTTTTTCAGTGAATTCTATAAAAAGGTATGAAAACTAAATGATCACTCATAATAATACACAATAATTTTAATTACTGATATGAATAATATTTCTAATAAGTGATATGTTATATTTCTATTATCATCTACAGAACATTGCATTTATATTGAGGGACTCACATCTGAAAGGATCAACAGTAAGAGTTTGGTGATAAATGCATCAAGTAATGCTGAAAATGTTGCAGATGTAATTTCTGGAAATAGCCTCTTTATCTTTGATGCTGAAGATGAAAACCCAAAAATGACAATGAAGTTTGTTATTTCTATTGAAATTGGTAAAATCAAACTTGTAAATCCACAAAATTTGCAGAAGTTTGAAGTAACAACTACATTTACAGATACTTCTGTTCATACATTTTTGGTAAGTGAAATGTGTTTATCTTGTATATTTCTCTGTTGGAATAAAATTGCTCAGAATATTAAATAGAAATTACTAGTGGTAAACATATACTTAATCTTTGGTGGTTAGGAGGTTATCAGTTATGGATAAGTTGTTTATCCTACAACAATGTCCGTTTTCATCAGATATCACTATAATTGATTTGGGTGTGTAATAATTAAAAGCAAATGCACAGAGTGTTGATAAATACAAAATAAATCGCTATATAACACATTATAATAATACAAAAGGATAAAGTGAAAGTTTCAATAGTTCAAATTTAAAAAGCCTGGTGCATATGAGATCTAAAGTGAAAAAGAGCCAGGGTGGAAGTAAATGTATGTATGTATGTGGGTGAAGAAAGGTATATGTTTTGAAAAGTAGCAGAACAGTTGTGAAAATGTCACATTTTGTCTCTGGGTATATTATGATGACGGCATCATCAGAGAATGGACAAAATTTATTTATCATTTCTGGTTTTAGTTAATTTTCCATTTGTTTATATACACATCTGTAGATCCACTTTGAAAAAGCACTCTACTTCTCATTGGCTGGTGGCTTTATATGCTGATTGTAAAATATTTCTGACTGGTTGGTTGAACTATTTATTTTTAGAGATGTTGAAATTTTGGTTTCCTTGTTATTATTTGTTTATTTTCTTACATACTGGTTGTGAAAGCTTTTTAAACTATGGTTTTGTCTGCCTGGCAATTTTAAGTATTCATTTTTGAATCACTGTTAGCATTTTATATTTTTACAAATTTCAAAAAGGCAAATTCAATTATATTCATCCAAATTCTAAACTATTGATGCTTTTCTAAATAGTTTTAGAGAGCTAATGAGTTTTCTCTGTGTAAATTATGTGATAGAAAAGAATACTGCTCAAATTTTATTTAGAATTATTGAATTATTTACAATAACAACTTTCAATATTTACTGATAATTATATTTTTATGAAAAATGATCAAATCCACATTCATTGTTTTAGACATAGAATATAATATCTGAATTAATGCTAGATAAAACAATTTTATTATATAGTTTGACTGCAAATTTGTTTAAAGATATAATTGTAAACTATATTAAATATACATTTAATTATGAGTTGCAATCATTAGTAAAATGATTTGTGGTGATAGAGAAATAAATAAAAAATAAATAACAAGAAGACCAAAATTTTACCATCTCTATAGTTTCTCAGTTCCTGGTTTTAATTTTTGTTTTGGGTCTGGTGGCAAAATACTTATTTCTGCTCTGGTTTCTATTAAAAAATTATATCCATGATAACTATAGATACCTCTCCCGAATATAGAACAGGGGACTTTTTATTTTTTTGTCACTAGTGACTGAAATTGAAGTTTCTCTGTGCATTATTGTCCTAAAAAGTACAAGGTTTCAGGCATCATTTTATTTATAGTGGTCATAGCATACTTCATATTTGTGTATTCCCTTTTCTCTGCTAAAACATCTACTGGAGTTCCTTTGTCTGATATTAAGTCTTCTTTGGCATACAGTCTTCTGTTGCTGTGTACTCAAAATGGACTGCATTTGGTAGTAGAAAAACATCTGTTGGATTTCAATGTGTAGGGATTGGTATGCTGGCAAAAAGTGGGTGTAGGGAGGTAAGAATTCCAGGGAGTTGGTAAGGTGCAAGTAGCCACCTTTGTTCTTGGTGGTTGTGAGTTCACAAAACACAATATAAATTATTTTATCAGTTCTCTGTAGTCTCCAGTGTAAAATAGTTAATGTTACTTCAGAAGGTGATTTTGTATTTAATGTTGAGTTGTCATTACTTGTAGGGGAGTTATAACTCTGAGTAAATAATTATAAAACCCTCTAATATTTATGTATACAAAAAAAATTATATCATAAAAATGAGAAACAGCAAGATGTAGAAACAACAAAATGAGTTATTTATTATCTGGTTATTATGTAGTGTTGGAGAAATAAGGAACAACAATATTGAGTAAAATTATGATTTTAGAGTCAAATGTAGATCAAATATGGATCAAAATCTGATAGAATGATAAGATAAAGAATAAGTGAAGTATATTTTTCTTTTTTATAGATGTGTGTAATGAGTGTCCAGATAATTTAGTTGAAAAAATACAGGAAGTGTCTGGGGTTTTCTTACCTTGAATTTTTGCTGAGTGCTAAAAAATACATGTTACTATTATGGTCTGAAAAAGGAATTTTCATTGATTTATGTGTTAACAACCTGTCCACATGGACTACTTGTCTAATAGTGAGAATGTCATGTGTTTGTGTGTGTAGTGGAGAAAAGTGGGGTCAATTCTCATTGGTTTAGAATGAATGAATTAATGATAGTTATAATTGTTATTATTATTTTTGTAGTAATACTAGCAAATTAGTATGCATAATTTGCATAAGCATAAGTGAACACTCATATAAGTGGTCACTGAGAATAACGAAGTAGAAGTACGAGTTTAACGGTTGATTAGTGCTAACCTCTACATCACAACAATGGCATCGCCGATAGGATATCAATTGTCTCTGGAAGATCCAGATTTTGTGGATACATGGATTCGTTGTTTCTCTGCCACTGTGAGAACAAAAAAGTTGAAAGACAACAAGGAAAAGGGATTTTATTTTTGGCTACAGCTGGATGCGAGGTGATAATGAAAGTCTTCACCATGGCATATCCCTCAAATTTGGAAGACCTGACTTTCGAAAAAATAAGTCAGATTATAAGAAGAAATATATGAGACCCAAGAAAAGGCTGGTAGTGGCAGAAAGAACGAAATTCATGTCGATGAAACAAGAAATTGACGAACCAATTATAAAATATTTACACCGTCTACGAAATGCGAGTAGATATTGTGAATTTGAAAAACTTGGACAGGACGAACAGACTATTGAAGAGGACTTGATTCAATTAAGATTAATTGAAGGTATGTGCAATGCATCACACCGATATAAAATAATGGAACAATTACAAATAGGAAATATGTCTTTAAATACATGTATTGACTTTATTCAGCAACAAGAACTAATACAGAAATACAACTATCATAAAAGTCATCCCAGCGAACAAATATTCACTGATACGTACATGTTAAAGAAGAGAAAAAGTGTTCGTATTGTGGACGTGAACACGAAATAAAAAAGGAAAAGTGTCTAGCATTTGGAAAAACTTGTAATAATTGCTTAAAAAAGAACCACTTTCAAGCAGTGTGTAAATTAAAAAAGAAAAATGTTGAAAGAATTGAAGAAAACGACACCAATAGGGAAGTTTTTACATTAAAAAATAAGACTTTAAAAAGAATTGAACATAAGAAAAAAGACATTATAGTAAAGGTCAAAATTAATAACTGCAATTTAGATATGCAAATGGATACTGGGAGTGAAGTAACACTCATACCAAAAAATTTTTGGGAACGCATTGGTAAGCCACCTCTACGAAAAAGCAGTTTACAACTGTTTATAAAAACATTAGGATACTTTGAAGGTTCCTTAGAGTTAAAAGACAAATTTGAAGTAATACCTATAGTTGTTACAAGTTGTGAAAAGAACCACGGACTTATTGGAAATGACGTGCTTAACATAAATTCTACCAAGTTAATTAATGAAATAAAAATGGAAAAAACTGGAAAGTTAAAAAACTATGAAGCAAGTTTAAAAGTAAAAGAAAATGTTTCCCCCTCTTATGAGGCACGAAAATTACCAGTACATTTATTGCCATTAGTAGTGACAAAACTACGTAAATTAGTAGAACAAGACCTTCTTGAACATGTTCCGCCTGGAGGTAGCAAGTAGTAGTGTTGAGGAAAACAGATGGCGATTTACGTATTTGTGGAGATTACAAAATAGGAGTAAATCACAAGATATGCTCGGATTCATATCCCATACCCAATGTTGAACTTGCATTACATGCACTGGCAGGGATGACTGTTTTTTCAAAAATAGATTTAAAAACGGCATACCACCAAATACCAATAGACGAGAACTTCAAAGAAGTAACCACGATAAATACGCCAATAGATTTACTAAGATGGAAAAGGATGCCATATGGAATAAAAACTGCAAGCGCCATATTTCAAAGAGCCATTGAACAGGTTTTAGAAAATGTACAAAATATGATTTGTTACCAAGACAACATATGCATAGGAGCTACTAATGAAAAGGAATTAAAAGAGAAAACTAATTTAGTCTTGAATAGATTAAGAAATGCAGGAATGACAATAAATGAGAAAAAATGCGTAAGCAATTCTAACAAAATATCTTTTTTAGGTTATTCCATTTCAAAAGAAGGTATATCACCAGACCAAGCCATGATAGAAAAAATACTAAAAGTAGCTACACCTACAAATAAAAAAGAATTGGAGTCTTTTTTGGGATTGGTAAATTTTTACAGGCGATACTTACCAAAATACACAGACTTGACGGAACCGTTTGCAAATTCAAGAAAAAAGAATGTGGAATTTATGTGGTCAGATGAACAGCAAAAAGCTTTTGAAAGATTAAAAGAAATTATGTCAAAGAAACCTGTAGTGAAAATTTTTGATCCAAAAAAGGACATAACACTCACTACAGATGCAAGTGAACATTCAATATCGGGAATATTATCACAAGGAGGACATCCGATAATGTATTTGTCGAGAAGATTAATGAACACTGAATTTAATTACTCGAACATAGAGAAAGAAGCATTGGCTATCGTGTGGACAACTACCAAAGCCCAATTTTTAATTGGGAAAAAATTTCTATTAAGAAGTGATCATAGACCATTAGAGTTTATATTTAACCCAAGGAAAGAATTACCCAAAGTCACGACATCAAGGATTCTACAATGGGCGATAAGATTGATGGCGTTTGACTTTGATATAGAGTATGTCAAAAGAAATTCAATTCCACATGTGGATGCACTATCAAGATTGAGGTTCTACAAGGAGTCAAAAGATAAAACAGAGGAAGAATTTGAAGATTCATTCCTACACTTGATAGAGACTGATGTTTTTTCTTTAGATAGAATGGCTGTGGAAACGAGACATGATCCAGTGCTAAGTAGGATAGTATCGAGAATAAGAAAAAACTTGTGGGGAAATTGTTCTAGGGCGGAAAGACCCTATAAAGAAATAAGACACAAATTAACAATAGAACATGGAGTGATTTGCAATGGGGACCTGGTAGTTCCCCCAGAAACACAAAGAAAACCGATAATAGAAAGTGTACATGATGATATACACTGTGGAGTAGCGGCCACACAAAAGAGGACAAAATTAGAAGCTTGGTGGCCGGGATATTCAAGAGACGTTGAGGAATATGTAAAAAGGTGCAAAAAATGTAAAGAATTAAGAAACTTTACACAAACTAAATTACATTCGTGGCCCAAAGAAGTGGAGCCATGGAGTCGTATGCATATGGATCATGCATACATTAATGGAGTGGGACTCTTATTAATAGACTCCTTTTCAGGTTGGCCTGAAATAATCCGGGTTGCAAACAAGAAAAGTTCTACTATAAAGCAGATTCTAAGAGTCATATTTTCTAGAAATGGTGTACCAAAAACCTTGGTATCTGATAATGCACCAGAATTTTGTGAGGAAGAACTTAATGTATGGTTAGAAAAAATACAAATGAAAAAATGTGGTACAAAAAGAATAAAGATGCAGATCCGGAAGGAGTAGAATTTATAATGCAAAAAGGCCACAATGCAGATATAATAAATAGAGAAAATGGCGATAGTGTGTTAGCCCATGCAGACCAAATAAGGACCCAGGGTGAAGAGGAAGGACAAAACGTCGAAGAAATGTCTTCAATTCCATTTGATAACAAGTTGGTAGAACAACCATTACAGAAGGAAACATCAAAAGACGAAACAATGCAGTATCAAGAGGGCCAGAATGAGTCTGAAAGTTTGGACGAAGACCAGATTATGCAAGAAAACACATATGACTACAGGCTAGTGCTGGACAGATCTAGGTCTCCCAGGGAAAGAAATACAGGAGAGAGAGAAGTAGAGCAAAGTGATGAAAATAGCAGGAGAAGGAGTACAAGATCTATGAGAGGAATAAAACCCTTAAGGTTCAGGGAGATGTAGTGATACTAGCAAATTAGTATGCATAATTTGCATAAGCATAAGTGAGCACTCATATAAGTGGTCACTGAGAATAACGAAGTAGAAGTACGAGTTTAGCGGTTGATTAGTACTAACCTCTACATCACAACAATTTTATTATAATTATTTTTAACACTATTTTAATTTTTATTTATTCTTTATGGATGCAACAATAGTAAAATTTTATTATAGCCATTTAAAATTAAATCTAACTTAAAATGCATATTTATTTCTTATTCAGTTTAATAGATTAAATGTTTTCATATTATGAATAATCATTGGAATCCTCTATATTTTTATATGTTTAAAGACTAATCATATAGCAAAATATTTTTTATGTCAATTTGACTGAGATTTGGCTAAGAAAATAATTCTCTCTCACTTTTCTGATGTACAGGTTTATGCTAATGAACATGATATAAAATTGCCACCAAATTCAAAAGTACAGTTTATCAGCTTTCAATTCTACAAGAAAACTGCTAAAAGATCATTTATGACAGATATCAGTATTCAAGAATGTCAAAAAACAAGTACGTATTTTAAAAGTTTTTTCTATAAACATATTAAGAAATATTTTTTACAAAGTATAGCAAATTTTGTATGTTGATCTTTTGATCAAGAGAAAAAATGAAAATATGTTTATGAAAGCAAATAATTATAAAAATAATCTTCAAGCAAATTATACTTTGAAATTAATCTTAAAATTACAAAAATATTTTATTTATTATAAAAATGTTTCTGATGAAAGTAGCTATAATATTTATTTTGAGTAAAAAAGTACATTAACTTCTTTAAAAAAAATTTAAAGATTGAAGAAACAATTGCTAAAAAGTAATAAGTTATGTAAATTATATAACAAGTGATGCAAATTTAAATTGTTTAAATTTTAATGCATATTTTTAGATTAAATTTTAAACAAATGGGAAAAATAAATAATTTAATCATCTGTATAAATTTTGTATTTTGAATTTTGTAAATAAAGATCTGCATGAGTCTTCTACCTTTTTACAAGTGTAATTCTAGAATGTTTTTGTGTAAATGTATTTTGAAAGTTGTTGAAAAAATGCAGTATTTATATGAAATATTCCGTATGTGAAAGAATTTCATGTTTCAATGTAAACTTGCAATCTTTAATTTGGACATGTTCTAGCTTCAAGTGAGAAATGTATATCTTAGCTTACTGCATATCAGTTTTTACACTACAAATCAGTTGTATTTTTATTGCAGATGTTCTATTTTGCTCATTATAGTTTACCATAATATCAGTTTATCTATTACAATAAAGAATTCCTTAGAAAAAATCCTTTTTAATTTGCATTAAATCTCTTATTTTTATTTGTTCTGAATAATTACATAAAATGTAAAATTTGTTCAACATTATTATTTTTTGTCTTGATAATAATAATAATAATGAAGTGTGTTGTAGGTTAAAATTTGAATTTGTTGTAAAAAATCAAATATTATTAAAAGATACATTTTTCAAGTACCTTTTAACTGGTCATGTAAACTAAAAAATGTCAAAGTAATAATTTCTGATTTATATTTTGAAAAACATAATACTTTTTATTTAATTTCCTGTTGATAAAATTTACAAAAGAAAAGAAGAAAATGATTTCTGCATGTTTTTAAACATAAATTCAAACATTATTTTTTGTTATTTTTAAACTTGGTAAAAGTAACATAGTAACTTGAGCTAAAATTGAAAAATAAGGGGAAGTTTAACAGAAATGTTCCTCACTAAGTTTAATTATTCAGGATGAATTTGTTAAAAACATTATAAAAATCCTACAAATTATATTTTTGCATAGTACATGGTAAAGATTTAAAAGCAAAAATACTGCACCCTTTTCATAATAAGCAAGTTGACTCCTTCCTCCTTATATTTTAACTTGGATTCAAAAAATCACTGCAAGATAATATTTTTGTAAAATATTGTGTAATATGTTCTCTTTAAACTCAGATATATTTTCATAAAGAACATAGTGTTTATTTTTCTCTATCCTTGTTTAGATGCACAAATATTTCCTAAACTTGGAAATATTCAAAATATATTACAATTTTTTACTTGAGAAAAATATTTAAATTAGCATCTAAAGGTTTTTACTTAATGTAAACACTTGTCATATTGTTTGATAGATAGGAAAAGATAAAAAAAATTAGATAATAAATGCTAGCACTGAATTTTGAAGAAAAGAATGATAAAGTATCTATGTGGGGAAAAATAAGTATGTATGATAACATAAATATCATAGATTAGCAATTTTAATTAAAAATAATGAATTGTTTTACATGTTTTTAAGAATTATTCAGGAAAAATGGAAATGTCAAAATCTGCTGCCTCTGCAATATTGAAACATGCAGCAGAATATGAATCAAGTGATAAAATTGATACAAAAAGTTATCATTTTTGAACTGAAAATAATATATATATATATATATATATATATATATATATATATATATATATATATATATATATATATATATATATATATATATAAAAACTCTTGTTTATTCACCAAATATATTTTGATATATAAACCTTTTCCTTGATTCATACTATGTACATACACTTGCCAAAGCTCTTGACTCATCATTAACAAACATTCATTATCAATATTCAATGCTAATTTACATTGCATACATTAATCTTGATTAAGCCAGACTCGTGCTGTTAACATTAATATTATAATAATTGCTGAATCAATTGTGTTTGCTTATTTTAAAAATAAAAAATGAAATTAATATCAGTTTAGAGGACATTAGAGACAAAAACTTGAATCATCATTTTGAAATCTGGAACTGTTATTAAATTTGCAAGATTAATTTTGTCAATACATGCACATAACTTATTACAGACATACTTTTACTGGTTATATTTTAATTTCAGGTACTGTAGCGCCTCCTCACAGAGCTTTTACAACAGCATGTAAGATTCTGTATTTATGTCATATTAAGGATCAATTTTATTAACCTTGAATTTCTTATATCAACCTACTTTTAATCTATTAGTCTAATGTGAAAACTGAATATTTGAAAGAAAAAATACCTGAAAATAATAAATATTGTGATTTAACCAGTATATCTATTAAAATGAGTACTCAATCTTTCAGTTGTTCATAGCATAAACTTTAGATGTAATATTCCTAATTTTGATTTTTCTCTCTAAAGATATTGAAAATTTTTTAGTTTTAATAGACATCATCTTAGATATACATATGATTCTTACCTTTCTGCAAATTAGTTTTTTTCTATCCAATTCTCCCTAATATATTATTCAAGTATGAGCTCAAACCATATATGCCTAAAATCTATATGGTTGGTGCAAATATTTATAGCAATTTTCAGTAGGCAGTGTTTGAACATGTGACATATCTACATGTTCTGAAAGTTGACATTTCAATGTATCTTTCTATATGATTAAAGTGAGTTTTGTGAATTTTAAATGTTAAAAGTGAAAATAGGAAAATGAAATACGTTTTTGTCATTTGATGTTTTTATATTGTTGGAGAGGAAAAAGCTTTATATTCAATAAAATTTATGTGTTATTTACGGAGGTGGTGCTATAGTTTTGATTATTGTCTAGAAGTGGAAATTTTGATCTGGCAAATTGAGAATGTTCTAGTGGGCCTGCAGTTTTTCAATGATGAACAAACTAAAATGCTGATTAAAAATAATCCAAGTCACATGTCATAGGGTATCACAGAGATACTCCACATATTTCATATCAGTGTTGTAAGGAATGTGAAAACTCTGTAAATTTGTCAAATCATCATTTATGTAAATAATATAATAAAAATTGTGCCACTGAGGTTTCCTCTTGCGTAAAAGTTGGGATCAATGCTTTTGTATTTTCTCAGAAATACTGGATGAAACCACAATCTCTTCTTTGGTTCACACCTGCTTGTTCAGTTGCTGTAGCTCACAGGAATCACTTTTTACAGCTGTACCAATGTGATAATTCTAATCACAACAGATGCCTCATAATAATTGTAAATGTGTCCTCAATGAGGCTAGTTTTTGTTTGCTGACAGAATGAAACACCATATAGCCTCTAACAAGTTTGGTACTTGTGACTATTGGTGGCTCTGTAATAGTGTGTTAAATAACAGTACATCTTCTATTCATTCACTCAGTTTGAAGTGTTATCATCTTTGGCTGATAAAGCAGAATGTTTTGCTCAAAAGTTTTCTTCCAATTCTACTCTTGACTCATATAGAGTATCTTTGCCTGACTTTCCAATTAGGACCGAGTTTCTACTTTCTGATATACATATAACTCCATCCATGATTTCTGCTATCATCTTTAAATTGGATTTCCACAAAGCATGTGGACTTGATGGTAGTCCTTCTGTACTGGCCCCTCTTCTCTTTAAACTCTACAATAATTGCTTTGCTGTTTCTCCCTTTCCTGTTTGTTGGAAATCCTCTTCTGTAGTTCCTGTCTTTAAGAATTCAGGTGATCCATCTGATCCTTCTAACTATCAATGTATTGATCTTCTGCCTCAAAGTACTAGAGATTCTAATCAACTCCAAACTGGTTAAGCATCTCACCTCCCAGGGTCTTATTTCAGACAAGCAATATAGCTTTTGCTATATCAACAAATTTCACACTGTCATCACTTCTCAATTCACTATCTATGCTGATGATACAACTCCAGTTATAATGTTAAGTCGGACTAGTTAGATAAGGTCAAATTGAGAAATGATCTCAGAAATGAGCGGCAGTCTGTTGTTAACTGGGGCAAGAAATGGATTGTTAATTTTAATATCTCCAAACAAAAGTGCTCTCTTTTAATTAATAAACTTGAAAATTAACTAAAGAGACAATTGTACAGTTAAATTTTACTTACAGTAACAGCCAATACATATAAAATTGTGATTTTTGTATTTTCTCAACAGCACCATGCATTTATGAAGAAGAACTCACAAGTCAACATTTGATAAATGGAGATATGACTATTAATTCATCAAGTAATGTTAAAAACATTGCAAACATAGTTACTGGAGGTGTAACTTTCAGTTTTGATGCAAAAGATATTACTCCATCATTAAGGATTGATTTCAGTCAGCCTAAAATTCTATTAAGAATAGCACTTGTGGATTCTGCCAATATAAAAAATTATGATGTAAAAGTGTATTTTCAAGATGGTAAAACACAGGAATTTCAGGTAAGTTACAGAATTTTTAAAGACGAAGAAAACATTTAAAATTTGAAATTAGAATATCCACGATACATTTTTTGTGAAGAAAAGTTGGTTATATAGTGAAAGGAAATTTGAATGTAAATTATTAATGTCACATGTGAGCAGTACTGTTAAATATTTTTTATTTGGAAGTTATATTTATTTAATTGCTCTTCTATATTATAAAAGAAGACTTGATTCTCTGGACTTCTCATACTGTGTGTGATTTTGCATGTTGTATGCAATGTATATGCATATATTTGTGTTGTGCATGACACTTAGGCCAGTTCATCACCCAGAAAGATGTCAAGTTTTGGGAGGATAGAATCAAGAAGTATCCTCAAAGATTAGAGGAAATAGAACATATAATTCTATGTACAAATACCTAAATATTGTTTTACTTGAAAAAAAATGCTTCAATCTTTTCTTCTGTCCCAGTATATCTATCAGTCTATTTATATCTATTTATTGATACCTTGCAACCTAGAACCTGACACCATAGTGATGGCCACAATGTAAATGTCCAGTTCATCACTTATGATAATGAATTTAGGCTATACTTTTTCAAAGATTTAATGGCCACACAATTAATTTTATTTTTAAATGATAAAAAAATCAAATAATTTAAGATTTTATTGAACTTCACAGAAATTAATGAATAAATAGTTATTTTTTAGAAATATTTTTAGGTCTATCATTGAATTAAAATAAACATGCATAATATATATTTGCATATGCAAACACACACATAATTTCAATGAAATTGAAATGGATATTTGTGTCATGAAAGCTTTCTATCTAGTAACAACATTGGGTAACAAGAAAAGAGTATAGGCTGAAATAGGTGGTCTTTTGAAATCATTTTAATGACTTCTGTATTTAAAGTGAATATATTTTCTAATAAACATAGTATTAATTTTAATAGTTTAGATTTAATGATTGATCATCTTGCTTTCAGCAAAGCCAATGGTACTTGTCTAGAAAGAATGAAATAAAAATTTTGTTATATGAATGTTTGTATTTGCATATATCATATTCTTTGATAAAATGGGAATTATTTTTGTTAAATTACAAGAATTCCATAAAAAGATTTGTAAGTTATGCAAATAAATGAATTAAAATGTAGTAAAAATAGTGTCAACTTTTTAAAATTATCAAGAAATTATATTCTTGATAATTTAAAAAAGTTTACACTATTTTTACTACATTTTAATTCATGTTAACTCTTGAAATAGACAAAGGAATAATACTGCTTAGTTATACATACTTGGTGGAATTTACCATTATGCTGCCTATTAAACTTTTAAATGCATTTTCTTCTTATGAATGTATAATCAATGTTCTTACTTTTTTAATATTGTTTATTTAATTATTTTCATGTAACTTGTATATTAGTGTATTCTGTATATTTCTTTGTAGAGTATTAAACCTCATGTTGCAAATTTACCACAAAGCTTGGCTATAAAGAAAATAGAAATTCATTTCAGGAAGATAAATTTTCGTAAGAGTGTTGAAACTGATCTTAGCATCAAACATTGTCAAGTAACATGTAAGTATTTTAAACTCAGTGCAATTAAATGTTAATTAAATGTTTCTGTTTATATTTCTGAAATGAGGTATTATGTACACTATTTACATCCTCATCTTTGTTGCCATATGTTAATGGATGTCAGTTATCAGTTATCTCCTGTTAATTCCCCTCACCAAGTTCTCCATCACCTTAACCAGGTATTGAACTCACACTCTTTGGGTCCTGTCACTGGATCTAACTAACACCTTTTATCCACTATGCCATCATGTGTCCTTGAGGACATCTGTGTATGAATTTATGAATTTCTGGGTATTAAATCTAATGTCTTTAGCATCAATTTTTACCAGTGCTTATATTGCAATTTTTGCTGTTATCATTGCATAATGTTTTTTTACCAGAGCTCATATTGCAATTTTCGTTGTTATTATTGCTTTATTCTGGCACTCCTTATTACTGGTTCCCATATTGTATTCATTTCTATGCTTGGTCAGCTCAGGAGATTTTTGTGGCCTTGCATATGTGCTGATTCCTTAAGTTTACAAATTTTCCAATGATGTTCTATGTCTATGATTTCAACCTGATCCCACAGAGGGCGTTGATTTTCCTTTTCTCTCCATATGTGGTCAGACACGTCTGATTTTTCCACTACCTTTCATGTTACAGCTTTTTGGTGTTCTTGAATACCTGGTTAAGGTGGTGGAGAACTTGGAGAGGGGAATTAATAGGAGATAACTAATAACTGACATCTATTAGACATGGCATGTGGAACTAGAACAGTTTACCCCAGCGAGCGAAGTAGAGGGTTCTGTTCAACATTCCAAGCTGGAGTGTACAACAGTCGAAACGTTGTGATAAATATGGCAACAAAAATGAGGATGATAGTCTGAGCAATGTAAATAGTGTAAATTAAATGTTATTTTAATTGTTAAGTATTGAAAACAGTAAGATATATCAGTGGGAGTTAAACAAATTTTGATTGTGAAGTCATTAACTAACTTCCATCAAGACCAGAAATACTTAATGTGAATCCAGCATTAGCAGAAGTGTTATTAGGTATAAAGAAAATAGTATCAAGCACCTGGTGTGAATGTAATATGTCAAATTTAAAAGAAATGCAGAAGCAGAAGCTATGGCTACTTCTTGTTTGTATTGAGAAAAAAAAAGGAAGCATTCAACATGAAATCAATAATGCTTCAATCACTCATCTTTTCAAGCAAAAGGGGGAGAAAGGGATATCATTATTCTCTGTTGCTCGTTCTGCTCAGGTTCCGAGCTGTCATACTAGAGTGTCTGGAACCATATGGTTATAATTAACCAAAGTCCTCTAGTCTGTTTCTGTTTGTCTATTTGTGATGCTGCGCGTTGTTCTGGTCGAAATTTTCCACAACTCTTGTGGCAGTGGTTATTTCAGGGTCGAATCCAGTGGTCATGGCACCAATACGTGAGTGGTTAGTTCAGGGTCAAATCCTGTGGTCATGGCACTAATATGTGAGTCGTTAGTTCAGTGTCGAATATCCTGGTTATCATGGCACCAATATAACATGTATTGGTGGTCACGGTCTCAGTGCCAGAACCAATATGTGACGTCTACTGGTTGCGACGTCAATATATGACACTGTGCCATTGGCTCGTGGTCAACTCCCATTTGCGATGCGAAGCTGTAAGGTTTCTTCCACCAGTGTTTTGGGGTTGACTACTTGTCACTGCCACCAGCCTGTGTCGTTTCCAGTTCGACTTTGATCTTAGGTAGATGAAATCAATGAGGCATTGGGCCGTAGTGCAAGCTGAGTCTGGGGTAAAGGTGATACCGCATAAGTGTAAGTAAAAAAAAATAATAAAACAAACTCACGAGGTTCAAATATGTTGAGAAATAACAATTAACTTTATCTGTCTGTAGAATACAGGAGTGAATTTCTCTCCCGGCCCATTTCTATGGATTTGTGACACTTTTTGTGTTTCTTAAGTGAGTTATGGTATCTTAAGTTGTTCGTCAATAAAAACTTGCTTTTGGTAGGAAGACTAAGTCGAAAAGGATGTGGAAATCTTTTGGTCAGCTCCTGCGAGGCTGGTCTCCAACTACAACTCTGAACTCTCTTTAAACTCTGCCGAAAAACTGCTGTGGCCTCGAGATGTTTGTTTATATGGACACCAACTCCGGGGTGGGACCTGTCATGGTTTGGGTTCTTTGACAATTCTTAATTCCCAACAAAAATTCTCATTGTTCTTAGGCCAGGAAAATTAGTTACTTCCCATTTTATGTTATCCTCCTAGACTCTTCCTCTCTCACATTGGTATCTCATACATTGGGCTATACAGGGATGATGGGCTCATGGTAGTGAGTAGCTCCACAAATTTTAAAATTAGAAAGATAATATACAGTGAATTCAGAAAATAGAACAAGAACGTGTAAAACCTGGGATGGCCCATGCCCTTTATGCCTACATGAAAAACTACACATAATTTAATTTCTAAATAATGAAAATCTATTAAACCATAGACATGAGTTAACTGTTTTTTGCCAACATCAACAAAATTTTGCATTAAATAAAATTTATCAAACCATAGACATGTGGAGTAAATAACACACCCCCAGTGACTCAAATGAACTAGGCAAGATGCCTTAAATAAAGAACTTCAAGTGAGTCAATTAGTCTGTTCGAGTCAGTCAGACATCATGGCAAATAGCCTTAGCAAGACATATTATAATTGCTAGTAGTTATAACAGTGTCAACAAGGATATCAAAACTCATACTGAGTTGGAAAAACAAGCTTTTTACGTCACTGCACATGATAACAGTGATGGCGAGAAATTAGAACCTAGTTGGTTTAATTTTTTCTGTTTGGTGTGTGTAAAAAAGAAAAAAAGAGAAAGAGAAAAAAAACAGATCTTCTTCAAATATGAAATAATTAAGCTAGCCCATGTAGTAAAAATACAACAGTAACAGCAACAACAACAGCGGCAATTGTTGAAATTCCAGAAAAACAACAAAATTTAATTAAAATAATACAGAAGAAAATGGAAAATTCCCTAAGTTCTTTCACTCCTGATGCTGTGGAAAATGCCATATGTGAATTCACATATAATTCAGATGATTGAATTAACTTTTCTGCTTATTTTATAATATACAAGCAAATTTTCAGAGAAGAATGCAGCAACTGAAAAAATGAGAAAAAAACAAGACATTTATTGAGAAAGCTGGCATCAGTAGAACATGAAAAATACTGTAATTTTGTATGACTAAAAAAACAGGACAAATTTGCTTTGAAGTTACAGTTAATATTCTGACTAAAATTTTTAGTGAGAAAAGCTTGTTATTCAATACTCATGCAAGAATCTGAGGAAAAAAAGAAGACAAATTTTTCACATATACTACAATTATTATTAACAAGGAGTGCAAAAGATTCAATTTAAATGAGCTGATTCTGGATATGTTTAAAGGGTTAATTTTCATTCAAGGGTAAATGATAAACAAAGACACAGAAATACATGCGAGAATTCTAATGAAACTTGAACAGAATCAAAAACTAACACTACAAGAAATATCAAAAAATGTCAGCGAATCCTACATCTGAGATATGATCCCAAAGAGATTGAAGAAAAAGAATGTGCATACATAAAAGCTAAAGAAAAATGTAGAAAAAGAAAAATGAATCCATGTTTCAGATGTGGAAGGTTACATCTCAAAGTTGACTGTCCCTTTAAGAATTTAAAGTGCTAGAGTGTGGAAAAGTAGGACATTAAAAGTAAATTTTGAACTGAACACTTTAGATAAATTTTTGGACATCTTTCTTGTTCTTTATTTATTATTGCTCAGTTATTGCTCACCCAGCTTCTACTGAGCATAAGTCTGCACTGCCAGTTATTGAAGTTGTAATTATTATGTACCCCAAATTCACAAACCAATGCTTTTGTTCTGTAGGACTATTCTGAGTGTAGAAGTTGGAGCTGTAAACCTAATCTACCTGCTGCTGACACTGTTGCTGATGCTTTTTATGCTTGACTGCATTCACCAAAGCTTCTCTTTTCTTATTGTTGTTGTTGAAACCATGTTGTCATTTCTCTTTCTTTGTTTATTATTGTCTCCCATATTGTATTTATTTATATGCTAGAACTACTAAGGGGATTAGCTTGTGATATATGGATGTCTTGAACTCAGTTTTTGTGCCAGCTGATTATTGTTTTCTTCTTCCATTGTTAACTGGGATGAAGGTCTTACTGTATTGTTTGTATGGTCCAGTAAAATTTGCACAGATTCCTAGTGAGACCAGAGTATGAAGGTGTCATCTACATATCTCAAATATACTGCTGACTTTAGCCATTTCCTTGAAGTATAATGCCATTTCCTCAAAGTATTCCATGTATATATTTGGTGACAATTGTGAACCCATAGCCAAAACTTTCTCCTGCTAGTATATGTCACACAGTGGGCCCAGATGAGCTAACTTTGGAAATAGAGGTATGATGATGGCCCAATCTATTTCTGATAAGTGATTAAGTCCTTTTTGGAAGTGTATGGCCAAAGCACGGTGGAGTAATGGATAGCAGCTTGGATTGAGGAATCAGAGAGCCGAGTTCAAATTCCAGTCGAATCTATTACATTCACTTACATGCTAATACCATTGGGAAAGGTATAAATCATCATCTTCTCCATCCCCAGTTATGGGTAAATAGCAAGACAGACTGGGTTCTATAGCCTTGGACGGCAACTGGTCTACAGCAGAAAGAAATGGCAACCTACTGTGGGAAAAAAAAATCTGCCTCATCAGTTGTGTATCGAAAGCTACATGATCGCTTAAGTGTGTATCATGCATGACACATAACTGACTGATGGCCAAACAGAGTTCATAAAAGGTGAAATTTCTCAAAAATTGGGGATTTGTGGTAGGATTTCCTTATTTGGGCATTACTTTCCCAAGGTACAAATTGATTGACTTGAAAGAGAAAGATTTAGAAAATTCAGAAAGAGTTTAACCAGTACATCTTTTATATTGGTAACTTATGGTGTATGGATCTTCGTCATTTTTAGTGTATCTGATGAATTAGAGCAAGAAAATTGCTGCAATTTGAGTAAAATCAGACCATTTTCACCCAAGTTTGAGTGAAAATCAACAAAGATAATCTTTTCATCTATTTTGATGGTATTCTGAGGCAATTCATAGCTAACATCCTGTCTGTAACCCCAAAATAGTAATATTACAACCATTTTCATCCATTTGCAGCCTAAATTTTAATTCTAGCATACACATAAAATTTACCAATTAGATAAATTTACAGTCTCTGAAATACACTTTGGTCCTGTATTAAAGAAGAAAAGGCTAAGAGTCACATGGCAAACTGAAAAGATTTGAAATGGGTTTAGTCTGAATTTTTTAAAAAGTATATATTTTGGTATGTGAATCTTAGCCATTTTTTTATATATTTGATGTTTTTGACCAAAAAATGGTGCAATTTCGGGGAAAATCAGATATATTCTCAACAAATTCTGATTTTACTTTGTTAAAATCTTAATGATTTCATCATGTATCAATGATTTTTCCAGTCAAAATTCAAAGTTATTCAAAGTTAGAAAAATGATACTAGCTGTATTTGCTCTGTTAACCATAACAAATTTTAGCCCATTCACTTATCAGGGTGATGTAGCATTTAAAAATATGTGGTTAGGATGTGGCTAAGAAATAGCTAAGAATTTATTCAGATTTCTGTAACTTTAAAATAACATAAAATCCATTCTAGATATGCTAGAGATTTAATTTTTTTTTCAGAAATTTAATGTAGATTCATTTTATAAACAAAGGTTTAAGAAAGAAATAACATGGTGGTTTGCCAATTTCCACCTCTGGGCCCAGTGTGTGTCAGACCCTAGTTGGAAGAAAGTTGTCTGTATATAGAATGTCAACATTTTCATCAGGTTTTATATTAAGATACTAGTATATTCTTCAAGGGATGTGTCTAGTTCTGATCAGTTTTGAATCACCAATAGAACCTCATCCATAAGAAACCTGGTGAACAGGTTTGCTACATCCAAACTTACCATTCTACTGTTAGCCAATTTGATCAATTCCACAAAGTGTTCTGAATTTTCATCATATGACAAGGTCACTTCCCACTTAGTGTGTTGACTATATCCACCATGAAAGCACAATGGTCAAAATGTTGTTATCACAACAACAGAGATGAGGAAAATAGTCAGAGTGTAAATAATGTAAATAATGATAACTCCTCCCAAAAATTCAGACAAAAAGTATATGCACTTGTTAGCCAAGTTTGGGAAGTTTGAACAGATTGATCAATCTCTCAAGTTATGCAGCATTTTGTGTGAGTCTGAACACTTCATATATATTTCAAAATCACTTTAACAGTAAATATAGGCCTCATTTTCTTTGAGAAAGCCATTTTTCATCTTACATTTCACAAACATTTAGGTAGCACCACATATATAAAAACTACACATTTTACATAGAAAAGCTACATATTTTTTATTTATTATTTAAATTATCATTCATCAAGAATTTTTAAGATGTTTTACAAGATGCAAATGAACTATTAAACATTTTTATTTTCTGAAGTCATGATATAATAGCATTTCAAATTAATGATGGACAAGTATTCTTGCAATAACATGCCATTTAATTTGTGTTAGTATTTAAAACAAATTTTTAAAAATCACTTAGTGAATTAATCAGTGATATATATTAACTTTATTGAGAAAATAACTCTTTTTATATGTACATGTAATTATAAAAATATTGAAAAATTTATAAAAAGCTAAAAATGATTTGAACATAAAAGAAACTTGTAATTTATTAAAGTTAAAGATTAACCATTATTTAATGGTGCTTCTTAAATTTTGCTATAAAATTACAGAAACTAAAATTTTTATTACTACTTTTAGGTGATTTATTTACCTGCAAATGAAAGCAAGAATAATAGATTACATAACAATGATGTAAAAATTATATATTTAATGTGATTCTTAAAATTACTGTTTGAAATATTATATTAAATTACTTTTTAAAACTTTTTGCTCATTTTACTTTTTCTTGTTCACAGTCACATCCATTCTTCCTACAACAGAAGGTAAGATTTATCTTCAGTTTTATAATTCATGGAACATAAAACTTGTGGTACTTCTATACATATACAATAAAATCATTTTACTATTACTTGTCAGCTCTTAAATTTAATGATATTAATTTTATAATACACAAATTATAACACAATAACTAAATCTTTCATAAATGATGGTAATCATTTACATGGCCATTGTTTTTTATTTGTATTCTGAAACATTTCTTTTTATCTTGAGAATTTTTCTTGTACAGAATGAAATACTTTCTTAAAAATGATATCCATTCACTTTTTGTTTATTATATTTGTTTCATAAAACCTACTTTAACTTTACATAATTTTGACATAGATCATATTTCTAAGGAATATACATTGAGATTTTCCAAGCGTAGCTTAGATGTGGCACAAGGCCGAAAGTATGGGGCACCCAGTGAGTATCGAACTCACTACTCAGTCGTAATTGTTCTAGCAAGACGAGCTTGCTAACCATTACACCACGCCGATGTGCCAAGGAATATACATTGATGTACTAAAATATTATGACCAGCAATATGTGGGAAGAATGACAGCTTCTACCTCATAAAACTTGAACTTCTTAAGGTTAAGTCTATATAAATTGCTAAGCCGGCTTCAAGTACAATCATTTTGAATGATACAGTTATTGACAAGAAGCAATATTTGAGTGATTTTTATAAAGACCAAATTGTCATTGTTAGAACAGGTCAAACCATTTCAGAAACAATATGGTTTGTAGGGTGTTCACATTCAGTTGTGGTGAGTGCATATTATTAATGATCAAAAGAGGGAAAAATCACCAATCACTGACAAGACATTAGGTATCCAAAACTTATTGATGTGAAAAGTGAGTGGAAGCTTTCCTGATAATTATGAGCCAGCAAAAAGGCTACTGTGGCACAAACTATATATGGTTTTAATCAAAGAGAAAGAATAGGCTGGTGCTACACTGTAGAGAATAGTCAAAAATATGGTGTTACTCTGACCACTAAATTCTCCTGATCTCAGTTCCACTGAACACTTGATGGTATATTTTGGAACAACAAGTTTGCTCAGAGAACATTGACTATATAACTTACAGTAATTAAAAGATCATCTTAGCATCAGATTCCAGGCAAAAGCTCCATGTTTGGTCAAGTAAGAGTGATTTTTTAGGTAAATTAGGCAGGTGGTTATGATGTTTTGACTCATCAGTGTAATATTAAATGAAATAACATTTTTCAAAAGAGTAAATATGTTGCTATTCTTGCCAAACATTTATTAAAAAGATTTTGTCTTTTTTTAAAAAATAAAACAGTTTTAAAAGATTATTTAATTGATAATAGCAGTTTGCATATGCAGCATGTATATTCAAACTAAGTCATAAATACATGCATTTATAAATAATTAATTGTTTACAATTTGATGTTTTTATTTTTCAGCAGGGATATGTATAAATTATGAAATAATTACATTGTCAGAAATTAATAAAGGCACTGTGAATATTACTACATCAAGTTCCATTGGAATGACTAAAAATATAATTGTTGGTGGACCACTTTTTGCTTCCAAATCAAATGATCTTAACCCATCAATAATAGTTGATCTTCATGCTAAAATTCTTTTTACTCTGAAAATTGAAAATAGTGTTAATGTGAATGATTATGATGTACGGTTAACTTTTGAAGATGCTTCAGTTCAAGTAATTTTGGTGAGTTAAATTTCTTTTGAAAAAAATTTCTTATGTAATATTATATCTTTACAATTCATGTGATGGAAATTTAAACACTAAATAGCAAAGATTTTTTTCTAAAAATATTCGATTAATTTAATCGTTTTATTTTAATTTTAACGTTTACATTTTTATAATCATCTGTGAACGCTTTTCAGTGATTGAGCTTGTAGAAGTGTCATAGTATATATTCTACTGAAAATGTGCTCTATCCTTGCCATATTGTCAACAATACAAAGCTGGATCAATAAGTCTGTAGCCTGACATATGGTTATTAGCCAAATTTTGATTTGAAATTTTCTTTAATGTTCCATCTATGGAGACGTTTTGGGTTACAAATTATGCAAGGGATTATATTGTAAATAAGTATTTGTTGTATAAAATAATTACTTTTTTCATCATTAGGATAAAATTTAAGAACAATAGGATGTGATAGAGTTCTATCAGAGAATTATATTGATATTAAAACCAGTTCCACAGATGAAATAAATAATTTTTGAAAATCATGTACAAATAGAGACTTACAGCACATACACAATGACAGAAAATAAAAATAAAATGACAACATCCTGAAAGATGTTAGTAATTTTGATTTGTGTGAAGTATCTGCATGCTAGTGGGTAGTAGATATTTTTGATTTAGGTACTGTATAATAGTTCTACAAGCATGACCATTCAAGGTAACCTCCATTTCACAATTTTATAAGAAAGATTGTATCAAATCAAAAATTCAGCCAGAAATATCATAATTCTTCAGTTTTTGAAGAAGACCTGCATGCTGTTGAATGCCTTCAGAATATTTAAAGTAACAACCTTTACCATTCTTATCTAGAGTTAGTTTTAGCAATAACCGTTAACATGTCAGCAGTTGACATAATAAGTGAAAATCACATTGTTTGATAGTGATCAAGCATGTGAGGTGAGATGCTTAACCAATTCCAAATTGGTTAGAGGGTCTAGTACTTTGCCAAAGAAGTAGAAAACTAATAGATTGATAGTCTGAAAGATAAGATAGTTTGCCTGAGTTCTTAAAAATAGGAACTGCAAATGAAGATTTCTAACAAGCTGGAAAACAAGAAGCAGCAAGGTATTTATTTTTTATCAGTATATACTCTTTGCTCAAATAATAATTTGAACAAATTTCCCAAACTAAATTTTTAAGACTAATAGACATATGTGAAATAGTTTTAATAAATTTAAATTCTTCTTTTAACAATAGATTGATGAAATATCTAAAAAAAGAATTATGTGAAAGAAAAAACAATATTTATAATTAAACAAAACTGTTTAATTACTGTTTTTATAATTTTAGAAGAAAATTTGTTATTGATTTAATTTCTAAGGTTCTTTATTTTCTTTATTTTAAGAGAATTTCATGTTAATGACATCTTTGTATTATTTTCTTTTCTTACAGAATGTTAATCCTGACCATTTGATAAAGTTGCCACAGACTAAAAATATTGTTAAAATTGAAATCTTCTTACAAAAAAAAATTTCTAATGACTGTGTTAAATTGGAGCTCAGTATTAATGCATGTAAAAAAATAAGTAAGTATTTCAATCATCTTTATATTTTTAAATATGCAAATTCATATTATTTTTTTATTTTTGTATATTTTATACTGCATCTTTAAGAAAGAAAATATATTTAGTTATTTTTTCAGTCCAATACAAGACCCAAGCCTTCCCAAGTCTGTTAGTTATGGGGAGCAATGTATTTTAATCTATCATGCTTAGCTCATAATGTGTTAGCATGGGGTTTTAATTCAGAGTTATCATTCACTTAGACTGACTGCCCTCCCAACAACAACTTCTATGTGCTGTGTCCCTTTATGATACAGGTGATCATGGCTCTCCACAACTTTCTATTCTGTGTATCTCTTAGTAAAATTTATTTTTTGTTATATTTTCCACTCCCTGTTCTGCCAATCATTAACACAAGCTTATTCTGTTGCTTTTCTCTGTCTCTCATGTCTTCAATATGCCCTGTCAGTGTTAAATTTTCTAAACCCTCTTTCCTCATTATGTGCTCTAGAAATTTCAACTGTCTCTTTCTGATGCTACATTATAAGTGTCATTTTGTTTCTATTTTCTCTCAAATTTTATTGTTTCTCACAAGTTTAGATTATGGTATTCTTAGTATACTTCTGTACAACTACATTTTTGTTCCTCAAATATCTTCTCCATCTGTGATAAGATGGTCCAACATTTACTGTCATATAGGAGTATTGATATTACACAATCAACAGTTCAGTACTGTTTTCTTTGTTTCTAATGAAATTTTCCTGTTTCTTAATACTTTGCTTTTGGAAGGCATTTTTACTATTCCACTGTGACTTTGTACAAATTTTCCATCTTTTGTTAAAACACTTCTTAAATATTTAAATGTTTATACTTGTTTAATTTTCATACTTTCAATTTATAATTCGTATGTTTGTGTTTTTTCTTTTAGTGATAACCATATATCATGTGTTCTTACAATTGGTGTTTAGTCTTTTCTTCTCATTTTCCTTTGCTCCCTTTTGTAGGAGTTCTTGTAGTTTTCTTCTGGATTGCTTCACTGTAAAGGTTAAATAAGTATGGTGAGAAGACACATCAATGTTTTATGCCCCTTTCTATTTTTGTGTATTTACTGAATTTGTTTTCCATCCTCATGCAGGTGGTTTGCTGCAACTATAAATTCTCTATTATTCTAATATCCTTCCCAAATAAATCAAGCATACCTAGTAGTTCTAACAGTTAATTGTGATATATCTTGTCAAATACGTATTTATAAACTATAAAATATAGTTATATATCCCCTTGCATTTGTATTAATTTGTGAATATCATTCTGAGTGTAAATATCACATTACTTATACCAGTATCTTTAATGAAACCACACTGTTCTTGTCCTATTTCCAGTCTAATTTTGCTGTACACTCTAGTCATCAGAATTGGAATGATAAGTTTTGTTATGTGGCTCATTAAACTGATTGTCCAATGAAGTTTCTATTTGTTTGTGCCTAGCTTTTTAGGCAGTGTTATAAAAATGGAGTTATTTAGGCCTTCCAATATAAAACCATTGTTGTAAATTTAATTTATTATGTCTGTAATTTTGCCAATACTGAAATCATCTAAAGTTCCAGTATCTCTATTACAATACCATCTTGACCTGCCGCTTTTTTCTTGCTCAATTTACCAGGTACTAATTTCACTTCAGACTTTAATATTTCTTCAACACTACAGAGCCAAATTTGCTCAGTTATTTAACTCCTAGGTAGGGGTGGAGGAAGAAAAATTGACTGTACCAGTGTAGGAATTAGAAAATCTATAACAGGAAATGAAAATATTGAAAATGAACATTTTAGGAGTAGGTCAAGATAAACAATGGGGATTTTACAAATGATGACTACAGAATCATATATGCAGGTGCAGAGGGAAATTAATGAGAAATTTGACTAGTACTTGACAAGAGGAAATGTGTTCTGGGATATTGGCAACTGTTAAACAGATTTCTTGTAGTGAAAGAGGAGAAAGTTAATATAGCCACTATTGTAGTATACACACTTATGTCATAAAGTACTAAAGGAGAAATAAATATGTTTTACAATACATTAGATAAATCCAAATGCCAGTACAAATAAACAAGAAGTTATCATGATGTGGCAACCTAATTGCAAAAATAGGAAAGGACTAAAAAAGTGAAATTGTTGGCAAGTATAAACTTGGATTGTTTAACAAATGTGGGAAAAATAGGCTCATTGTTGCACACTAAATCACAAATATAAAACCTTAGAAGAGATCAGTAAATCAAAATAGAACACCTTCAGGGAAGTGGTAGAGACAACAGCATAATAGGTCATCCCAAGGAAAGAGAAACAAGAACAAAAGAAGTGGATAAGAAATTCTCAAGCTAATAAAAAAGAGACAGCATGAAATATAGGGTGTTAAGCAACAGCTGAAAAATAAATTCAAGCATACAAAAGATGAATTGCTCAAGAAGAATTGTGCAGCAATAGAAAAACTCCATACATAGCAGGCATGCATAAAAATTTAAAGGAAATAACAAGACGAAAAATGTTTTCTTCAATAAGATGCATAAACTTCAAAAATAGAATGATCATAAGAGGAAAAATAGATATATGAGAGCATATGTAGTATTAAAATCTCAGGTAATATCTGTACTTGCTGAAATGAAGAGAAACAAAGCAACAGAACCAGATGAGGTTGTAATGGAGATGCTGAAAATCATAGACAATTTCATGATTGATAAGGTTATCAAAATGATATCTTATATATACTGGAAGATCACAATAGACCTATTTCCATGGTACTGCCAAAGAAATTAGGTGTAACTAATGAAAACTCCACCAGACAATCAGCTTGATAATGCAAATAACTAATCATTAATGATTCATAGCAGAATTAGACTGGAAGTAGGACAAGAATGATGTATCTTTGTTCAAGACTCTAGAACAAAAAATGCTATTTTTATGATCAGAATGCTCTTAGGGCATGACATTAGATGAATTATTAGAAAAGTTTGATTTACACCATCAAGATATTTGAGTACTCTGTAACTTCTGGGAACAAGTTGCTTGCATATGGAAATATAACTAGTTTAGTGAATACATACAAATAGACAGAGGAGTTAGAAAAATATCTTTTCTCACTGGATTTATTTAATCTGTGCAGCAAAATGAGCCTAAGTAAACTAGAAAATCTACTGAAATTTATTATTTGAAAACAGTCCTAACAACATAAGTTGTGCAGATGATACTGTGTTGTAGAGAAACTCAGAAAGAAGACTGAAAGATAAGGACTAACCATGTAAGAAAACAATGGATAGTTGTCAGTAAGTAAGGCTATGCAATTTATAATCAACATATGAGAGAAATTTAACTATATTCTAGGTTATTAAATTTCCCATTATTTTGTGCTATCTCTCTTGCTGACAACTATTTTCCTATCTTTTAATAGTTTACTTAGTTTCTGAAAGGCCAATTTTGCTACTATTATGTTCTTTTAGATTTGTGTATCACACTTTCTGTCATCTGTTACTACACTAGCCAGATAATGAATGGTTGGATGCAAAAATCCAAAGCAGTATAGGAATAGCCTTTCAGAAATTAAGCAAAGTATTAAAATATAGGAAATTTTCTTTAAAAACAAAGAAAAGATTATTGAATTGCTGTATAATATTATATGGCAGTAGATGTTGATAAAATCATGGACAGAACATAAATAAGGAACAAATTGTAAGGAAAATAGAAACTACAAGGAAACATACCTACAATCAGAAAGAGACCACTGAAAGTGGTCCTGAAGAATTTAGTTCTCACAGTACATATTAAAGACAAAAGAAACCAGATGAAACAGCAAATAGCCTATTTACACTATTTATATTCAAATTATTGTTCACATCTTTGTTGTTGTTATCAACATCTCAGCTGTTGTGCCTTCCTCAGATATTGATCTACAAGGAATTCTTAATTGAACCCTTTATTTAATCTCTGGGGTAGATTTTTTTTCATTCCACTACTATTTAGAGTCTATATCTATGTCCATGTCTAGAGATATTATCTAGTTCTTATTTTTAGTACTGCTCAGTTATTGCTCACCCATTCCACCAAGTTTGTATACACACTGCCCAATCCAGGGATTGAACCCACAATCACTATATCACCAAATTCATGAACTAACACTTTAATCTACTAGCCCATTGTCCCATAGATTGATATACACCTGAGGAAGGCTGGTGAGCAAAATGACTGAAACATTGTGATAACTAAAAGATGCAGACAATAGTCCAAATATAAATAATCTAAATAATAATAACTTCTCATTCCAGACAGAAATTAGCAAGTAACCTACATAACAAGTTTCATAGAATCATGTCAATGGGGGATGAACAAGCATCAAAAATTTACTTGGATCAAATAAAAGACAGGAAATTGTGAAGAGATATGATTGTCTTCATCCTAAAAAATATGAATAAAAGAAGACTAGTATATAGTGAACGGTTAGAAGTTGAATTCTGCTTACTGATTCCATTGTCTGCACCAGTTGATAACCAGAGAAGAAATTATCATGGAGCTTCTGGTTACATCTAGTCATGTCAACTGTAAAATGATGATACATAGCTACCAACCTAGTACTCTGCTTAAATTCATAAAATCTGAGTACCAAAGAGAAAAGCTTGTGAGAACAATTATGAAAATATTTACTGAAAAGATGCAGTGAAGCTACGTTATAGTGGTGAGAAAATGATTGAAGTTGAGATGCCTGGTCAGGATTTATAACATAGCAGATCCCTCTTTGGATTTTATACAAATCTCTAAATACATAGCAGAAGCAATAGATCAGATATGACAGCAGTATACAATACATAGACATTTTTTTTAATCAAATTCCCCCCATGCAAGGCAGTAAAGCCACTAAGACACAAGGAGTCACTGAGGGTAAAAGAGTTAGAAAACAGAAACATTATCAAAGAGTGAGAACAATATAAGAGTAATCAGGAAGACAGTAGATAACAATCGGCATTGCATTTAAATTTTTGAAGATCAAAGTTGGCTGGAAAGCATGAAGCCAGAAGAACATTCCTCAAGTGAGAAATGTGACAAAATACACTGTTAGCATAGAACTTACAGTTACAACTGCCAATCTAGTACTGCATTTAAATTCATAAAATCAAGGTACCAGAGCAAAGAGTTTATCTGAGAAATTACCATGTGATTATTAATAGAAAAATGTTAAGAAAATCTAAAAAAAATGAAAGAAACTAGGTCATTTAAATAAAAGACTTCAAAGAACTCTTTGATGTCGTCAGATGATCTTACAAGTGGATGTCTTTCATGCAGGTATTTGTATTCGTTGCTTGGCCCCAAAATTAAGTGAACTGGCAAGTCAGCAGTTGTACAAATCTTCTTCAGAGTCGTTTGTTCACTATTGTTCACTGACTGGACATGTATGCAAAAAGAAACCAGCAACTCCCAACTGAAGTGACTTTGCTGAAGTATTTTTAAATTCTTGCCAGTAAGGCTTTATGTTTTCCTTTTTAGCCCCCTGACCAAATCAATAAAATTAAAATAAAACTTTTTTTGTTTACTATAAGACTTAGTTGGTCTTCTGTTTTTCCCTTTACTTCTCTTTATCTTATTTCTTTTGTCACACACATGACAAAAAGGCACAGGGAAGCAACTTCATGGCAGTTGGAAAGTAAGTGAAGTCTAGATGCCGGATCAGGACCAATAATATTGCTGATTCTCCTTTGGATTTTATCAAGAATCTCGAGATATATAGCAGGAGCTGATGCGAGGCAGAAAGGGATTTCTCAAATGATTATTAGAGAGCAGTTTAATTTTGGAGGAAAACTTGCTTGAAAAAAAAAATCAACTTATTAAATTTCAATAAAATTTGCTATAATTATTTCTAGTAGACTCTCTTGTAAAAATAGATTTAACAGAAATTTTATTTTGTTAATTATAATTTAGCTTTATGATATATAAAAAGAAAAAAAAAGAGATTTTCAAAAGGATATTTGAATACTTTAAAATCCATTTAAATACTTGTTTTATTCTTTCACCTCTATTCTGAAATAGAATATTTTGATTAAATAACAACAAAATAGAATAACTAAAAAAGCTTGCATGATCAAAAGGTGTTACCAGTTAAATTTTCAGATATTTTGGTTAAGAGTATACTAAAAACAGTACCACTAAAGAATTTACAGTTGTACTAATTTCATTACCAACTAGAGTTTCCACAACCATGTTCACCACATTAGCAATTACTGTTTGTATAGCAGTACTAACTATTATTTTCAGGTCTAATGAAATAAAAAAATTATTTGGATTTTATTATTTGAATGATTCTGACATAAAATTTCTGCATTTGAAAAAGAAAAATATTTTGTTTAAAATTCAAAGATATCATTTATATTTGCAACTTTTGCAGCAACAATACCAACAACAATTCCAACCACAATACCAACAACAATTCCAACCACAATACCAACAACAATTCCAACCACTATACCAACAACAATTCCAACCACAATACCAACAACAATTTCAACCACAATACCAACAACAATTCCAACCACTATACCAACAACAGTTCCGACTACAATACCAACAACAGTTCCATCTAGTGTTCCTTTTCATACTGAAACTACTGTACCGACTACCATACCAACAACAGTTCCGACTACAATACCAACAACAGTTCCGACTACCATACCAACAACAATTCCAACTACAGTACCAACAACAGTTCCATCTAGTGTTCATTTTCATACTGAAACTACTGTACCGACTACCATACCAACAACAGTTCCGACTACAATACCAACAACAGTTCCAACCACTATACCAACAACAGTTCCGACTACAATACCAACAACAGTTCCAACTACAATACCAACAACAGTTCCATCTAGTGTTCCTTTTCAAACTGAATCTACCATACCGACTACCATACCAACAACAATTCCAACTACAGTACCAACAACAGTTCCATCTAGTGTTCATTTTCATACTGAAACTACTGTACCGACTACCATACCAACAACAGTTCCAACAATACCAACAATTCCAACTACAGTACCAACAACAGTTCCATCTAGTGTTCCTTTTCAAACTGAAACTACCATACCGACTACCATACCAACAACAGTCCTAACAATACCAACAACAATTCCAACTACAGTACCAACAACAGTTCCATCTAGTGTTCATTTTCATACTGAAACTACTGTACCGACTACCATACCAACAACAGTTCCAACAATACCAACAACAGTTCCATCTAGTGTTCATTTTCATACTGAAACTACTGTACCGACTACCATACCAACAACAGTTCCAACTACCAAGCAAATCAGTAATTTTTAAAATTTATCTTTTAATTTTATTGCATGTAATATATTATATAGTTTTTTTTTCTATTTGTATATTTTTTAAAATTTGTCAATTAATGTTTTCTTCATATCCAGTGCATGTAATAATCCAATTCTTGACTTGACCTATTTAACTATAATTTCTTATTTTTTTAAAATATTATTGTTAATGCACATTCTGCTTATATTTACTTAAAGCAAATTAGTCTTTTAATACTTTCATTTTTCTTATTTTGAAGAAAATTCAATGAAGTAATTCTTTTTCATTATTGGACTATTTCCATTTTTGATCTAAAATAATGAGTTATACTGTTTACATAAAATATTGCTTGACAGAAAAAAAATTTAAAAAAATTTTAAGTTTATTACTGCTCATAAAAATTACATAATGCAGGTGAACCCCAATGGTCTATCATGGGTTCTGCTTTGATTTTAATTTTCATTAATAACTTTCCCAATAGTATTAGCTCACAACTTAGTATCTATGCTGATGACACAACTATTAACTCCTGTCTTGATAGTAAGTCTGATTGGTCCAATAAGGTCAAATTGGCAGCTGATGGCAAAAATGACTTTCAGTCTGTTGTTAGCTGGGGCAAAAGATTCCTTATTAATTTTAATGCCTCCATGACTAAACTGTTCTCTGTTAATCATCTGAGAGATTTTTTTCTGACTTTCATTAGTATGACTGATGCTAACCTCCAGGTGAGTGACTCACTGTGTTTTCTTCAGCTTACATTCTTGGCTGACATGAAGTAGAAAGACTATATTGAATCAATTTCTAGGTCAGCTGCTAAGAATTTAAGCCCAGTGCTAGGCTGGTGATGAGGTTTCACCAGTATAGAGTTGAGTTGGCTAGATGTAGCTGTATGTTCTATGCCTAACTGTTTCTTTTCTTGCATTTCTTGATGATTGTGGAACTCTCTTCTGGTTCCACGCTTTCCAGCCAACTTTAACATTTCAAAAATTTAAATGCAATGTTAACTGCTTTCTACTGTACTCCAGATTACTCTTCTTTCATTCTTGCTCCTTAGTTTCTGTTTCCTAATTTTTCTGCACCAGTAACCACTTGTGTCCTTGTGGCTTTACTGCCTTGCTTAGGGTGAAATCAATTAAAAAAAAAAGCATACCTTAGTGTTTGATATATTTATTTGTCTGATGAGAATTATTGCTGATGAATATTTCATTGCTTTTCTTTTGGCAGCTCTCTCAACAATACCCGGTACCTTGCCTGAAGGTAGGCATTACAATTATTTACATTTTACAATAACCATCAAATAATCTATTCATTTATATTCTTTGAAATTACTATTTTGCAATAATGCAGTAAAAACTAAATAAATAGAAATTATAAATTCCAAGATTTCTTCAGCCTATGAAAGTCATTTTTGTGTTGATTTTGTTATTACCTTAATGGCAAAGGTAATGGTAAAATTAACCATTTACATACAGGGAACATTCGATATTTATTAAAGGAGCAGTTAGCAATACTGTTGGTTGAATTTTATAAAATCATTTTCTTAAAAGACTTTTTCAGGAAATTACATTTCCCAAGTCCACATTTATTGCTTTCTAGTAATGATAAAAATTTCCTTTCACATCTTTTGTTTAAAGTAGTATAATATAGTAACAACTCTAAGTAGAAGCTTATGAATCTTTATTTGACTAATTCAGCTTCATGCTATCCATTTTTGTTGTTGCTGTTGTTGGAAATCTTCAAGTGATGTGATTTTTGTTATTTGGTTTTTGGTATTTGGTAAAGCTCTTTGTTTGTGATTCTGTAGTGCCAGTCTATAGGATCTCATCAGGGATAATATTCTTTAAGACCTGAAGCTGTTTTAAATCATTGATCTGAGAAAACAGTTGTCTATAATTGATAGTTTAGACATTTCTGAATGGGTTAGATACCATATGTAATATCCATATGAGAGTCTAGATCAGATTAAGCTATTTAATAGCATGACTTGAGTTTTCCTGGTTAATAATTTGGTTTTATATAGGTTGGATAACAAACCTAACCTGTCTTTTATTTCCTTATTTATTACACTAACTTTGTTATAAGTGATCTTTACACCAAGCTATTTGAAGTGCTTTGAATTATTAATTCCACATTCTAAATTTTTATGATGTATTTAGGTTATGTGCAATCACTACTCTCATTCCAATTCCAGATCATTCTGTTTTGGAAAGCCCTTCTTGGAACACTTAGTCAAGAATGTTAATTCTTTTTGTTCATGGTCATTCTTATACCATCTATGAACACCTATGTCATAAGCATTTCACTGACCTCTGGAAAGAAGACATGAGTGTTGTTTTCTATTAATAGTTCTAGCCTTGGACCTATATTGTTTCTAATTTTCATCAATGATCTTCTTTATTGCATCAGCTCTCAGTGTTAATTTTCTCAATGGGTACATTATTGAATGATCTTCTTGAGATAAAATTGCGGCTACAGCATGTTCATTTGCATTCGTAGTCAATGTCACTTCTTTTTTTGGATCAAAGATTTTTGCAATCAGTTTTTTTAAGCTTTCCAAAGCTATATTTTGCTTTTGAGTCAATTTGAATTCTGTATTCTTTTTCCATAATTCTGGAAATGGTTCTATTATGTCATTGTATCTAGGTAGATATTTGCTATAAAAATTGGTCAATCTCCCCAAAAATTCTAATTCTTTTTTTTATTTTTTCATGTAGGTACTTCCCATATTTTATTTATCAGTTTATTATCTGGTGAAATTTCTTCTTTCGATATTTGGTATCCCAGATATGATATTTTGTTGCAATTTAATTTACATTTATCAATATTTATCATCATACCAGCTTTTTTTAATTCCTCTTTACTGTAAGCACTATACCTATATTGTCTTGATATATGATTATATTTTTACCCCCTTTTCTATTGCCTTTTGAAAAATATGGCTTGAAGTCTTAACTCCAAACGGAAAACAAGTCCATCTTAGTAAGCCTTTTCTATCAATTTCTATTTGGTTATATGCTGATTTCAGGTCAGTCTTGGTAAAGTATTTAATTCCTGTTAATTCATGTCTTGCTGTTTCTATGTTAGGTAAAGGGAATGAATCAGAACATATCTGGTGATTCACACCTACTTTGTAATTCTTGCATATCCTCAAATCACCACTGGACTTTCATATCACAACAATTGGTGAAAAGAGCTCAAAGAAGCTTTTCTTAATTTGGGTTTACCCATTTTTTCCCCCAAAATTCCTTGGGATCAAGATAACATCACTATATCAACCTCCATGGGAAAAATTATGCCATTCAATTTTACTGTCTCTACTTTTTGCAGATGTTCTTATTGAATATACCGTTGTATTTTCAATATGAGTGTTTATATTTTCGACCCTTTCTATTCTCTTTTTGTATTTGCACACAGATTGGAAATGGTCTTTTCTTTTATAGGGTAAACATAATTTTCATAGGGCTGGACATTTGTTTTTGTTTCTTTCATGTTCTTTGTTGCAATACTTGCACTTAATTGGTATTTCAGCTTTGTTGCATGCTTCCACATTGTTTTTAGAATTATTAAATTCATTAATTAATTTTAATTGCTGCAAGAATTCTACACTTACTTCTAATTAATATCATTTGCTGATCATATGTTTATATGTAATGTCATTCATGACTTTAATTAATCTTAGAAGGATCAATTCATCTTCTATAGACATATCTGTCAAACCCAATTTTTCAAATTTGTAACATCTTGATGCTTCTTTCAATCTGTAAAAATATTGCATTATGGTTTCATTTGGGTTCTGTCTATTTTTCATAAATTTTGTTCTCTCTGCAATAACACATTTTTTTGGTTCCATGTTTCTATTTATAATGGTTGAAATTTTCTCATATGTTAAGCCTTTCATTATTTTGGGGTATACCATAATGGATATTTTCTTTATGGCTTCAAATCCTGCTGAAGCAAAAAATAAATCAGTACTTTAATTCCAGAAGGTTTTCTTGTCTTTCAGTTTCTTTACCCTAGCAAACACTGTGAAACATCTAATCCAAGTTTCTATATGCTCCAGTTCATCAAACATGGTTAGGGATCCTATTGGCAACACCATAATGCTATGAAGTAGAGTAGTCTCTGGAATAGATGTTGTCAACTCGACAGATGATAGCTTGATTGGCATTCGCTGTGGCATTCAGCTTTTATAGCATTATTTAACTTACCCACAATACTACATTTCTGTAACAAAAAAAGTGGGACTCAAAAAGCAGAATTGGGCTAATGATCATTCAGTCTACTAGCATTCAGCAATAGCAAACTAATTTAACTTTTGTACTAAACTGACAAGTCTTTACAAGTTTTTACGGATTTTTAACTTCCACCAATTTCACAAACCTAATTGAGGTGAGCTTCTCTCATATTGCATTTGCTCATCTTTTGCTGAATTCCATAGAAGATAATATGGCTTCTGATCTTTAAGCTTATGTTTAAAATTGATAAATAAGCTGTCTAGAAGAGGAAGAGTGTTCCCTATTCTTCCATATTATGATTCTTGCAATGCCTAATAAGCACAGAAACACATAGTGTCTCTTACTATTGGATAGACATGGTAACCCAGGTGGAAAGCAGTCCCAGGAGCATATTCAATTTTGCAGTGACATAAGGTCTATTCAAGGGATTTCTCTAAATTGTAAGTGCAAATGTATTTAAATGAATCTACCAGTCCCATTGTGGAAGACATTTTTTCTGGTTAAGAGCACATTCTGAATCATCAGCCTGGTTGTTCTTGAAGCACTTCAATCTAGGTATCCCAGTAAAATGACTTCTTAATCAAACATAGCTGTCATCTCAGATTAATTACCCTAACAAATATGTAATATAATGCCTCTCTTGAAAACAGTCAAGTATGTGAAAAAAGATTAATAATGAAAGACAAATGTCTTGTTTTTGTTGTTTAGTATTTTATTTGTATCTCTACTCATATCTCCACTGTTAACAAACTTGCATCTTTAAAGGGAAGTAAAACTTATTTGATTTTCTTTTTTTATTAAAAGAAAAATGAGAGATAATTATTAAAATATGTGAAAATAATGTAGAACAAAAGTTGGGAATTATTTTATATTTTACTTTATCTCATAAAATAAGAGTGGTATTTTAAATTTGTCTTGGAAAAAGAAAAGAAAAATATTATCTATCTTTATAAGTATAATTATAGTCAATAAATGAGTATTTTCAAAGTTTTGTAAACACACTGTTCATCAGGATCAGATGGTTAAATAAATCTATTGAATTATTACCAGATATTATATTTATATTCTATGTAAGAAACAATAATTATAGACTCCAAACAAATTTTAAATTTCAAATTTGCATGCTAGAGTCCAATAAGAACATGACATCATTTAAATATTCATATGCTATATTTCAGATTATAGTATATGACTTTACTATTAAAGTTAAAGTGCTTGATATTTTGTTATATAATTTTGCTGTTATAAAATATATTTTTGTAAAAATATCTCAGAAAATAAAATAAACTCAGCAAATTTACCAATGATTATTTAATTTGGCAAGTTAAACCACTGTAAAACCTCAAATCTTCAATTATTAACTTGTTTATTTTAAATTACTTTGTTAATTATATATTTATTTTATTTTATTTTATTATTTCATAGTATTGACTCTGAGCAAATATTAAACCTATTTTATACTAAAATTATGACAATATTTAATTATCATATATTTTTTATAATTTTATTAAAGTATTTATATTGAAAAAACATATACTAAGATAAACTTACTAAATATTACCAAGAATTATTTATAATTATCTCAATATAAAGTTATTATTTACAGTATTTATTTAATTTAATTTATTTAATTATTTTTCTTTATTTTAATATTTTTTAAATTTATTTTTGAAAGCTAATCACAAAATTCAAATTTTGTTTTTTTGTTAAAAAATTGAATTCCTGTAAGAGAAAATATAAATAAAAATAGCTGTGAAAGTAAAAAAAGAAAAAAGTTAGTAGAAGAGTTGATATTTGTAACCAAGATTGAAACACAACTTGTTTTAGTGAATAGATTTAAAATCCTTTATGATTATTCAATATAATATGATGGCTATCATAAAAGTAGTATATTGTTATTTTTGACTGAATAATTTGTTGTTATAGAAAATTAATAATCATTTTGTTTTGCATAATTAAAGTTTTATGGATTTTTTTATTATTTAATGGAAAAATATCTAGGTGCAAGGATGTTGTTATATTTTTACATTTAATAAATTTACCAAAGTTATAATGAGAAAATTAGTTGTATTTTTATCAGTTGAGTTTAATATTCTGAACAAAATGACAAAGAACAAGTGAGATTATTATAAGTAATATAAATTGTAGTATAAAAGTAATCACACTGCTGATCTGGAGTCTAAAAAATCTTTAAAGATTACTGAAAAAGATAATTGAAAATATTTGCTAGTTTGAAAACACAGTAATCAGTAAATAAAATTAATAATTGTTGTTAAAAGTAATAATTTAGAAACAAAAAAATTTGTCTGCAATAAAATCAGTGGAAATATATATAATGTCAAATAAAATAAAATAAATATTTACTAGAATATTAGCCTACATGGTAATGAATAATTTTGCATCAATATTTGGCATCACTATTTCGATAAATTTCTAACAAAACTCTGCCAACATGCTGAAGAAACCATGGAAATATATAAAATCTTAATAACAGAAAAAATATTTCCCTAAAAATTTCTAATAAATTTAAAATAAAAGTGAAATGTTAAATTTATAAATGTTTTCCTATCTGCTTCTTATTTTAACATTCTGTCAGATTTAATCAATGTTTCAATTCATATATATTGCACATACACACATATACATGTATATATATATATATATGTATGTATATATAATAATAATATTACATGTCAATAATTTCTATCAAAATATGCGAAATATATTTCAAAGCATGCAGAATTTTTCTCAAGAAAGAACTCAATAGAGAGGAGGAGTAACAATAGTCAGTAAATTAATAAGAGTTCAGTTGGCTTATTTTTCAACAGGCTTCAAATTTATATGGATGCTGTTTATCATGGTCAGAGGTCAGATAAATGTATTGAATTATTACCAGATATCATATTTATATTTTATAAAAAATGATAATCATACAATCCAGTCAATTTAAAAAAAATTGTACTATGCTATATATATATATATATATATATATATATATATATATATATATATATACACACACACACTGGGTACGATGGGTAAATTGTCAGCATTTTATATTTTTATTTTTCTGCAAATGCATTGTTTGTTTTTGATTTTGTTGACAGCAGCACAGTATAGTAGGGTCAGTTGTGCATCATCTGTTAGAAAAAGTGGACCATAATGCCAGAAAAAGAGGACCATAACTCTGCCAGAAATTTGGAATCAGTATGCTGTACTGCTTGGCATTTGTTATAAAATAAAATAAGACATATTTCGACATTTGCAGGCAAATAAACTAACATACTCAAGAGTGAGAGCCGGATGTGAACGGGACAAGGCCCCGTCACAAAATGACCATTATCGTTGTTTATGCATATTCCCAACGCACGAGTTCCGGTCGAAAAATAAAATAATATTTTAAAGTGTTTCTATTTTTCAACCAATAAAAATGCTTCCCTCCTAATTATACTTGCATCGTTTTACGAGCCTGTTAAGCCATAAAAAACACCATAAAAGGGGTCACACAGGGAAGTACAAGGGCAATCAACAGGAGGCCAGGGAAGAGATCAGTCACGGTCGGTCTGAGCAGCCAGCAGCTGTCAGCAGCAGTAGCACCACGCCAACCAGCGAGAACTACTATGAGAGATCAACCCAGGTCGGCAGCCGGCTTATGAACTATACCACAAGGTAGCTGTCCCAAAACCACACGTTCCTATTGAAATAAATCACGTAAACCTATTTCTGCTGTCGTCGTATTTTTTTCTTGCAACCATACACTTGTCTATAACACATTCATGCCAATATGAACATTTCAGAGTGCTTGGTTGTCAATCTGAGAACAGTACAGAAGGATTAGAAAAGAGTTGGATGAGTCTAATGGGGATTATGAAGGTGTTTGGAGTGACCACTAGTGATGGTGATGTTATGACTCCATTCATCTTCCCACAGGGCCTCAGACTCAACATGGAGTTCTACATCAAGTAGGAGGTAGTGCTGTCCTGGGTTAAGGGGATGATTGCTGGAAGATCCTATATTTGGCAACAATACTCTGCACCATGCCTCATAAACAGGAGAACCCAATTATGGCTCTTAGACAATTTCTGTGACCACATCACCTCTTACATCTGGCCACCTAACTCCCCAGACTACAACCCACTTGATTCTTATGTGTGAGGCACAGTTGAGTGAGTGACCAACAAAACACCTTGTAAAACCGAAGATGAACTGAAAGCAAGGATTATGACAGCATTTCCTAACTTAAACAAGGAGACCATCCAGAAGAGTTGCAGGGGATTCCGAAGTCATCTGGAGGCTGTGGTTGAAGCCAATTTTATTGAATAAATTTACTCTTTAGTATTTCAAGATAATTTTATGTAACTTAGGTAAATATATCTGTTAAAATGATATGTCAGTGTTATTTTCATTTTTGCGTAGTTTATCCATCACACCCTATTTTTATGAGTATAATTGATTTTATAATATATGAGTATAATGGAAATGTATTTTGAATTTTTTCAAACAGAAAATTGCACTGATATGGAAGTGATTACAAGTGAAAATCTTCAAAAGAAATATGTGATTATTACTCCATCAACCAATTCTGAAAATATTACTGAGATAATTTCTGGTGATAAACCATTTACTTTCCCAAAACTTGATTTGAATCCAACCCTCACAATTGATTTTGATGTATCTAAAATATTACATTCAGTAAGCCTTTCATATTCAGAGAATGTATTGGATTATGATGTGGCCATAATTTTTGAAAGTTCCATAATTCAGGTGTTTTCGGTAAGTTTAATTTTTAATCTTTACAGAAGTTTCTGCTAATCTTTAATTATTTAAAGCATAAAAACTGGTTTCATAAATTTTAAAGTTAACAATGGAAATTTATTGAAACAAATTATTAATGTTGATATCAACAGAAAGACAGATTTAAAATTTATTTTACAAAAATTTGAACAGTTAAAATTATTTTCTTAACATTTAGTTTTAAGAACATTGAATGACTAAAGATAGTTTCAAATGAAAGGTTAGCAAACCTCATCTAACTAGTAATAGAAACTGAAATATAGCTCTTATAGTTAAAAAATAAAATTGTGATTAAAATTTACAATTTAGGCATTTTAGAGTAGATATCAATTGTTTAGTAGAACTTTTTTATGTTTAATGTTTAGTTTATTAAAAATACCTAGAAAGTATGTTGTATTTTTGAATGTTAATTAATGTACATGTGAAAGCAAATGCACTCTTATTATTCTTCCAGTTATTATTTTTCCATCATTAACTATTCAACGAGTGATCTTATTATGATTTTAAGATTTAGATAAAGATTTTAATAGTATAAATATCATTATAACTTTAAAATCTCTGATAGTGGAACATTATTATTATTTTTCATTGATATTTCTCTCAGTTTTTGAGAAATGTAAAACTATTTATGTCCTAAATTTTTGTATTGTCTGTCATGCACAGAGAATTTTGTTTCTAAATTCCTATTATTAAGCTCCATTGAATACATGTAGATTTAAACATTTCTTTGACAAGTTTTATAAAAAATTTTTCCAATCAATCTTTAGTTAATTTACTGTACAACTAAGAACAAATTCAATCAAAAAACATACATTAAATTAAAAAAGTGAAATGTCTATATTTATGAATTTCCTATAATATACAATGGAAGTTTGGCATATAAAATATGGAGATTAAAGACAGGTAAGTGTTCTCCAAAAAATACAATTTGAAATTATATTTGATATTTTCTTAAATATAATTCTGGCTTTTGATATTCTTTGATCTCTCTATTTTATGAATTTAGTTTTTGAATCAGGTATTGTAAATTTTTTTCTTGCATATGTACTAATTTCATTACTTTTTCCTTTCAGAATATTTTGCCACGTCAAACTGTAAATTTGCCAAAAAAAAAGCTAGTGGGCAAAATTGAAATAACTTTGAGAAAGACTGATTCTAAACGTGCTGTTAAAATAGATCTCAGTGTTAAAAGACAGTGTAAAATAATAAGTAAGTATTTATTGTGTCAGATAAGTTTTCAAACTCAATTTCTTTGTCTTTTATCAAAATAGATATATACTTTAGAAATAAATTTAAAAGCATTTAAAAAATTGCTACAATAATATTTTAAGGAAAAAATTCTTTGTAACATTTTCAATTGTGAAAGTAAAAAATCCTGAATACACATTTGAAATGATTCTTTGTGACAGGAGTATGTGCTGCAATTACTGTTAAAAGTAAAATACTTGTACATTTTACAATATCTTTTGTAAAAAGAACATAAATAATGACATATATATTTCAAATGAGATCTATAAAAAATTGAACTTATTGTTTACAGCTACTCCCAGTGTTATAACATCTACAACAACAGGTAAGTCTGATTCATTTTTCTACAAAATCAGTCTGAAAAATCTGTTTTTATTGGTTTCATTTTATTTCTTCATTTTGGAGTTCTAGTGTAGTTTGTTTGCATAGTTTAACTTAATATCCTATTTGAATTTTGATCTTAATAAGAAACATTTTTAATGTGTAGTAAATAGAATTATTAAATTATACTAAAACTATGACTGTCAAATATACTGATTTTTTTTTATAGAATAACAGAAAATATTTAATTACAAAAATTGTTTTCCTTGTATTCATTAGGTAGACACATTAATAAGTTTATGGCTTAATAATGAAAAAAAGCATTTATTTTACACAAAAACATATTTATCTTTCAAAATATTTACACAATTCCTCCAATTTTATCTGTTTTATTTAATTTTGCTATTGACATACCAACTTATTGTCTTATCTTATACATTTATTGAAATAATTCTTAAATTGTAACTTAAAGGGAGAAAACCAATTGGTTAATTGTCTATGATATACATTATTCCTATTTTGAATTTTGCATAGTGTACTTTCCATTGATAAAAATGCTATAATATATTCCTCAAATATATTGCTGTTAGGTTAACTTTATCTTTCAATAACTGATGTATTTTAAATAATTTGTTTGAATAAATATTTATTTTAAGGCTTTTTTGATTAACTAAAAATGAAGTAATTTATGATGTATATATTTTGTTACATAAGACAGATCTTAGCTAAAATATATCTAATCTCTGATGGTATAGAAACGGTACTCTCTCTTCATTTATTTGATCTTAGTCTTTGATGATTTTAATGTGCACCACAACATGTGGCTTAAACATTCTAATGTTACTGCTGTTGCTGGTATTCAGACATTAAACTTTTCCATTGCTCAATCCCTTACTCAAATGGATTTTCTTACCCATTTCTTTAGCATACCTGAGCAACAGACTTCTTTATTTGATTTATTTCTCACCTTGTCTCCTTGCTCTTGTCGAGCTTTGTAACACTGTCCACTTGAAAATTTGGATCACTCTGTAATATCTATTGATATTTCATTCCAATCAACTGTTAATCAGAAACCTCTTTTTCATAAGACCTCATTCCATTACCAGCATGCTGATTAGGATGCCACCTGGACTGATATTTTCAATCTTCAAATTGAGAATTGTGCCACTGTGGTTTCCTCTTGGGTTAACACCAGTATGGAGACTTTCCTTCCTTCTCAGAAATATCAGGTGGAACCTCAATCTTCTCCATGCTCTGCTGTTATAGTCCACAGGAACCACTATTTTTGGCTATACCATCACAACAACTCTTGTCACAACATCACAACATTCACCTATTCATTGCTGCCTGTAATAAATGTAAAAGAGTTCTTGAAGAAGCTAAGTCTCTGTTTACTCAGAGAATAAAGCACTGTATTGCTTCTAAAAACTGACTTTTGTGATTACTGGTGGATTTGTAATATTGTATTAAATAAGTATAAATTCTCTATTCCTCCTCTTTTCAATCAATTTGAGGTGTTAACATTTTCTGCTGATGAAGCTGAATGTTTCACTCATAAGTTCTTCTCAAACTTTACTCTTGATTCATCTGGACTATCCCTGCCTAACTTTCTACCTAGAATTGAGTTTCATTTGAGTGATATGCATATAACTCCTTCTATGGTTTTTACTATCATCTCTAACCTGGATCCCCAGAAAGCATGTGGACCTGATGGTATCCTTGTAATAGTGATTAAGAAGTGTGACCTTGAACTAGCTCTTCTCTCTAAACAGTATAATAAGTACCTTGCCACCTCTTGCTTTCATACCTGTTAGAAGTTCTCATCTGTTGTTACAGTTTTTAAGAAATATGATGAACTGTCTACCCTTCCAACTATTGGCTCATTAGAAACTCCTAGAGGCCCTAATCAATGTTGAATTGGTTAAGAAATCTCACATCGCAGGGTCTTTTTTAGGCAAACAATATGGCTTCTGTTTCTCCAGGTCAGCTGTTGATGTACTGACAATAATTACAGAAAGAGTATATCAAACTCTAGATAAAAATGGTGAAATCCAGGCTGTAGCTTTAGACATCTCAAAAGCTTTTGATAAGGTTTGGCATTCAGGTCTTCTCCACAAGCTGAAATCTTTCCTATTGAATTGTGAAATGAAAGTAATCCTGAATGGCCACTCTTTTATTTTGTTTCATACTAATGCAGGTGACCTCAGGGCTCCATCTTTGGTCCTACTTTGTTTTTGATTTTTATTAATGACTTTCCCAGCTCTCAAGTAAGTCTGATCCGTTTGAAAAGTCAAAATAGCAGCTGATATCCAAAATGAATATCAGTCTTGTTAACTGGGGTAAAGGATGGCTTGTTAATTTTAATGCTTCCAAAATGAAACTGCTCTCTATTAATTGTCAGAGAGAACCCTCTCTGCTTTCCATCAACATAGCTGATGCTGACTCCAGGAGAGTGACTTGCTATGGCTTCTTCAGTTGACATCAAATGGAAAACTATATTGAAACCATTGTTAGGTCAGCTGTCAGGAAGGTTGGTTCATTGTGTTGTGTTAGATGGCTTTTCTCTCCAGAATCTATATTACATATCTATAAGTCTACCATTCATCCATGCTTAGAATATTGCTGCCATCTAGAGCTCCTTGATGAAATCCTTAGAAGATTCATCAATATCATTGGCACTGATCTGGCATCTCAGCTTCAGTCACTTTTCCACTGCCCTAAGGTTGCCTCCTTTTGCTTTTTATATAAATACTTTCATGCTAATTGTTCAGATGAGATCTTTGCTATGGTGCCTTATTAGTAACACCTTGTGTCTCAGTGGCTTTACTGCCTTGCTTGTGGTGAACCTGATTAAAAAAATTATATCTATATAAAAATAAAATTTTGCATTAAATACAACTAAAGTACATCCAACAAAGGCCAAAAATCCTAAGTGAAACATTAAATTTATTTTTAGAAATTACTTTAACTGAAAAATATTCTTGGGGAAAACTGCAGTTAATTTTTGTTTAGATAGTAAATTAGGCCTACTTTTTTTACCTCAGTGCAAAATTGTTCAACTAATTTATTTTTTTTATTTTAGCAACAAATCTGACTATTATTTCACTTGTTAAATTTTTTTCAGTTTCACTTTTATATAATTAGCATTATTAACTAGTACTGTTTTTGATAATAGTGTGACAAAATAGTAAACAAGTCAGAGAAGTCATGTACTCTTTTCTTAGTAGCAAGAGCTGACAACATAAACTTAGCAACTACTTTTGAAAAGGATCTCCAATCAGTGACAAGAAATGACTTGTAAATTTTAATGCCTCCAAAACAAAATTATTTTCATTTAATCACCACAGAGAACCTTTTCCACCTGCCATCAGCATGTCTGATGCTAAACTCCAGGAGAGCAACACTGTACATCTTTGTGGTATAATTCCACTATTATGGGGAAAGGGCAACCAGGCCTATGGCTATTTGGGAAGGGAGTTACAGAGACAGAAGAAGTAGGGATGGGACATATAGTGGACCTCTCAATGTATACTGTGAAATAAATATCCTTTTGTACATAAGTTTGTACTTCTTTTATTCATTTACCCATGCATGAATATAACTACACAACATGGTGTAAGAAGTAGGATATACTTATACAGAGATACTTTCATCAAGACCAAGATTTTTAAATTTTTGAAATATTTTGAAAAAAAGTACTGACGATAATGAAAAGGTGAACACAGATTCAACATGGTAACCCACATACATCAACAACCACCTTTCCCATCTTTCACCATTCAATATCCATTCAATCCTCTGACTTTAAAAAAATCCCTGAATGGAAAAAATGGATTTGACATTTCAAAAGGTTTCAGCAAGCGAGAAACCTTCATTTCACAACCCAGGCCAACCAGGTAAAAACCTTAATTTACTATATGGGGGTTCAGGCAGGCGATATCCTACAAAATTTAAATTTGTCAAAAGAGGCAAACCAGTATGAAACTGTCAAATTGAACAAGTCAGTATGTAGGGAAAAATACATCCTACCATCAGTCAAGCAAACTCTTGGTTTATTAGCTGATACAAAAATATTCACTAAATTTGATGCTAATATGTGGTTCTGGCAAATCCCACTAGTGGAGGAGTCAGCTAAACTGACCACCTTTATCTCTCCATTTGGTAAATTTTTCATCAGCATCAGAACATTTTCAGAATAGGATGTTGACCGAAATTACAGAAGGCTTAGTTAGCGACATATACCATTTTGATGATGCTTTGATATGATGACACACACAAAAAAAGCATGATTCCTGACTTCATGCAGTCTTCTCTAAACTGGAAAAGGCTGGCATAACTTTAAGCATGGACAAGTTTAGAGTTCTCTAAAAAAGAAGTTAAGTTTCTGGGTTACATTATTCCTGATGAAGGAATCAGAGCAAACCCAAACAAAACTGCAGCTGTTAGGGAGAACCTATCAGGAACCTACCAAAATAAGTGAACTACACAGTTTTCTAGGATGGTAAACCAACTGGGCAAGTTAATTTCTCAGCTAGTGGAAAAGGATAAACCTTTGAGAGATCTGCTTTCCAAAAGAATTCACTCAGTTTGAGTGGAGCACCAGGCTAAAGACTTCAACACTCTGAAAGAAGACTTACAGAGTATGCCACTGTTAGCCTTATATGACCTTATCAAACTGTCCAAAGTTTCAGTAGATGCATCCAGTTTTGGTCTTGGTGCAGTAGTAATGCAGAAATGGAATGAAGAGTGGAGGCCTGTTACCTATACTTCAAAATCACTTTTACTAGTCATGCACAGGTTTTCTCAAATTGAAAAAGAAGCACTTGCTTTAACTTGGGCACATGAAAGATTCCAAGATTATATAATTGGACAACATTTTCTGCTTGAAACAGACCTAAAAGCACTATTGAACCTCCTGAGTGTTCAAACTTTGAATTCCTTACCGAAAAGGATACATTTTATGATGAGACTGATGACGTACACTTACACAATATATCATGTTCCAGCAAAGAGTCTCATTATTGCTGACACATTGTAAAGGGTACCAGTTAAAGACCCTACACTAGAAGCAGATAGCAAGCTCATGGAGAGTACCAACATTTATGTGAACTACATAATGGAAAACTTACCTGCAAGTGCCCCTTACCTGGAAAAATTATGTGAGCACCAGAGAGAGGACAATGTATGTTCTACAGTTATATAGATGTGTCATGATGGGTGCCCTGAACACAATGCATATGCAGGAGTGCTAAGTCTTTATTGGACAGAACATGCCTACCTAGCTGTATTTGATGTCCTTTTACTTAAGAGCACAAAACTGGTTATTCCTAGTCTTGAGAAATTATTTACTTAAGCGTCTTCATGAATGTCATCAGAGCATAGTCAAATGATGAGAGTGTGCATGCCAGAGTGTATGGTGGTTAGGCCTAAGCCAGCAGCTAAGTGAATTAATATTGAAATGAGGAACCTGCCTGAAAGAAGGCATAAATCATACTGAGACACTCATACAGACCTATCAGATAGACCTTGGCAAAGATTAGCTGCAGATATGTTTACTCTAAAAGGAAAATCCTATCTGTTAGTAGCAGACTACTATAGGTTCATTGAAATAACCAACCTCCCAGATATAAAGGCAGCAGATGTTACAGTGCATCTAAAAATCAATGTTTACCAGGCATGGACTTCCAGAAATCCTAGTTACTGAAAATGGTCTTCAGTCCACATGTCAAACATTTGCAATATTTTCTTTGAAATATAGATTTCAGCTTATGACCAGCAGCCCAAAATATCCACAGAATAATGGAGAATTTGAATGCGCAGTTCAGACAACTAAAAATTTCCTGACCAAAACAGAGGATCCATACCTTGCCTTGTTGGCATACAAGTCAACTCCTCTGCAAAATGGATTTAGTCCAGCACAAATGTTGATGGGGCACAGACTGCATACCACAATACTGACTCATTCATCACAGTTGAACCCAGCACTGGCAGACAGTGCTGTGTTTAAGTCAAAGGAAAAGGAGAGAAGTATTGAAGATCAGATACATTACAATAAGAGACACAGAGCATCTGATTTCAACAACCTCCCACCAAGGAGACAAGTGTAAGTGACTGGCATTAAAATTACAGGCACTGTAGCAGACAAAACTTGAGCACTGTGGTTATAATTAATCAATGTGCCAACTGGCACCATAAGAAGAAATAGGCATCATTTGATCCCAATGAATGAAACTAACTGTGATAATGACCTGACAAGCAGTTACATACACCAGGACCATCATCAAAGCAAGGAACAGCTGGTCCAGATCACACCCTTAGAATGAGGTCTGAGAGACCAGTGACTAAACCTAAGAGATTGAACCTGCAGATCCTTTTCAATTTTAATAAAAAGGGAAGACATAATATAATTTCACTGCTATAGATAAAGGGGAACAACTCTGAGCCAAAAAGGGCCAGTGTTAGGGCTCTTCGGGAATAGAGTTATGGAGATAGAGGAAGTAGGGATGGGACACATGGTGAACCTCTTGATGTATACTGCAAAATAAATATCCTTTTGTACATAAGTCCATACTTCTGCTATTCTTTTCCCACACATGAATATAACTACACAATGTCCTTTTTGACCTCATGTTTTCCATTGTCATGAAGTGAAGCAACTATATTGAATTAATTGTTAGTTCACTGTGTTGTGCCAGGAAATTTTTCTTATCAGAATTTTTAAATCTACCATTTGTTTGTGCATTGAATACTGTTGCTATATATGGTCTGGTGCCCCTGCTATACATCTTGAGATTCTTGCCAAATTCAAAGAAGAGTCTGTAATGTAATTGATCCAGACCAGGCATCTCAACTTCAGTCACTTTCTCAATGGTGTGACATGGCTTCCCTCTGTCTTTTCTACAAATATTTTCATAACCACTATTCTGATTAGCTTTTTTTGCTAGTGTCTCGACTACATGAATTTAAGTGTGCTACTAGATTGTCAACTAGGTCTTATCATGTTACTGTAGAACATGAGATGCAACTGTCATTTCTACCCTTGCTTGGGGTGAAACAATTAAACAATAAAAATGAAGAAAGTAGTAACTCTCCAAAAAATTTTTAAAGTCTTGTACTTCAATATATTCATAAATTAATTTAATATTTAATATATTTTCATGATTGATAATATTCAATATAATTAATAGTTTTGGCTGTGTAATATTAATTGTTAATGTTGGATTGAGATTTTTTGTTAGGAAACTAAATGATAAGTTCTCAGGAAGGATATCTTTGATGTTTTCAGAATTGCTTGATGGCACAATCGACACAGCATTACTTTCAATGTTTTCAGGCTTCATTTCTTCATTATAAACACATTTTTTTATAGAAAATAGAACAATTATATTTTAATTATAGCTAATCAACAAACAATTGGCATAAACTATGAAAATGATGACTTGTGTTATTTTAAAAGTACAGTGGATTGCAAAAGTATATGAAAAACATGTAAAATTGTATGTTACTGAAACTTTTTTTCAAAAGGATAAAGTTTTGCATCAAATATATACTTTGCATGTAATACATCTCAAGAGAGGCAAAAAATGTTAATACTATAATGATATCAGTTTTTTAGAAATCCCTTTATAATTGTTATAAAACTCTACATGCTCTCTATCTAATTATTCAGTAGTTCTTCCCTAATAAGTCTCAAAAATATAAATGATTGTGACAGTCTTGTGATATCTGGATACAAATCTTTTACATTAAGCAGAAAGCATTTTATAGTCATCTGCTTTGTTCATTGAAAAAAATATTCCAATTTTGGTTGTCACTGTATTTAGTTCAGTAGTGAATATTTAAGATAGATTGAACATTATACAATCAAAAATTCAGATCAAAATTAAACTACTAATAATGTGTCAGGTTTATTAAGTCAGCCTTGTAAATTTCTACTGGATTCATTTGAAAAATGTTGAAGGAAAATTTAAAAATAATAGTTAAATTTAGGCATCCTACATTCTTATTATTGTTTATTATCTATTAATAATTTGTACTTTTATTTTTAACATAATAAGTTTAAATAATTAATATCTCATCAAATTTCTATTTACATTAAAATTTATGAATATACTTTATGTCATGTTGCCTACCTAGACCGACAGAATGAACTCTTCCGAACGCTATATATACTACGCCTCTCAAAAGAGATGAAAGGTATTGGGATGGTATTGAATCAATTCGAGCTGATAGCAGTCACGCCAAACCAGTCGGACAGTCTTACTAACCTTTTCACTTCTTGTATTATTTCTCGTGTAATATATTCTTTGTTATTTCTATTGTTGTGTTTCTTATTGTTCTTCCATGGTATTAACCTTGGACCATAACACTTTATATCTGTAGAATAATGTTTGATACATAAAGTAAATTTAACTGTGTTTTGAATAAAATTGTAAAAAATACTGAAAGGATTAGAAAAAATATTGGCATTCATCATTGAATTATTTCAACAATATCATTTGGTGTTGCAGATGACATTGCTGTTTGTGAATTTATACACACTGTAATGTAAACTAAAGATGATAGAAAAATTTAATGGCATCATTCTTCTCCTGAAGTGTATGGTTCTTACTTCCTTTTTATATGCCATGTCCTTTCAGGACTTAGGCGATCATGGCTCTCCATCTCCCTCTATCCCTTGCAGCTCTCAACAAGTTCCTTCCCTCTGCTTCCTTTCCCAGACCACATTCTGTCATCCATTTGCTTAAGTGCTCCAGGTATGTCACGCATTGTTTTTCCTTGTCAGATATTTAAACTTCCACATCTGCTTGATTCTAGTGTTCCCAACCTTCAAATCACATTTCAGGCTCATCCTCTTACTGATGACCATGCATTCTGTCTTCTTGTAGTTTATGCTTAGTCCTTTCTTCTCACTCTCCATCACTACCTTCTGTAGGAGATTTTGTGATTTCTTTTCCATGTCTGCAATCAGTACTGTGTCATCTGCGTATATTATGTTGTTAAGATTGTGGCTGCCAATGTTAAATTCTCATAGGGTTTCCAATTCTCTTTCCTTGGTGTATAGGTTGAATAGGCCGGATGAGAAGACCCATCCTTGCCTTATGCTCCTTTCTATTTTTGCATATTAACTGAACTTGTTCCCTATGCGCATGCTTGCTGTTTGCTGCCAGTATAGGTTCTTGATTATTCTGATATCTTTCCCGGATATATCGAGGTTGCTGGGCAGTTCCATCAGATCCTTGTGGCATACTTTATCAAACATAGATACACATAAGACTGGTAGTGTCACAGTCTAATATGAACATCACTGAACATGAACAACACTGTTCTACAGTGATGTTCATGAAAAAAGGATCAAGTGATGATTTGTTAAAAAGAATTTAAAACATAAATATCTAAGATGAATATACCTCAATTAATGTGTTTTTGGAAAAATTAATCATTCAAGTAATGATGATATTATCTATTGTATAAACATGATAGTATTTATTGTATTGTCAATTTAATAGAGACATATGTAAATGAAAAATATAACTAAAGGCCAGAAATGTTGGTATTACAAAGTTTTGCTCCTTTGTACTATAGGAACTTTTTGATGATAATGATAGCGTGTTTTTATTCCCTAAATGTGTTTAATTTTAATATATAAATAATACAAAAATATAAACCTTAGTTATTGTCTAAATAGTTTTCCTCCCATTCTTATTTCCCTACTTATACTTACATGCATAATAAAAACTCTTTCTCTCTCACATGCACACACACTTTTGTAACTTAAATAATTTCAATTATAGGATTTAAATAACTTTCAGTAGTAATTTCAATAATAAATATAGTATTATTTAATCTTGTTTTATGATTGTTTCATTTTGTTTTTATATTCACAGCTACTCCAGTAACACGCTCCACTACAACAGGTGGGTTTAATTGTTTTTAAAAAACATTTTGATATGAAATTGTTAAATTCATGGTTACTAATGTTACTACAATAAATACATTTGTTTAATTTTTTATAAATATTTTTAGTAATTTTCAATCATTTTAGAATAAAACAAATTTTTCTTCTTTAAGCTTTAAGCTGGTCTCTGTTAATAAATATACTTTAGTATATCTTATTTGAAAAATACAAGGATATTCTACATTTCAACATTTATTTTTATGTCAATAAGATTACACACTTCAAAAAATATTTCTGAAACAGATATTTTTCGTTCAAAATAATGCTATTCTAATAATTTGTGCTATGGAAATGTTTTAAAAGGATTCATATAGTATTAGAAATCATCAGTCTCTAGCAGCTTTATGAAAGATGCTCCTGGGGAATTTTGATTGTCACTCTTAGATGATATTTATGCTTCTCATCCTTGTACTAAGTCCATCTTTTGGTTTGTACCAACCAAAATGGTAGAATTAACAGAATTCTCTTATATCCACTATTACTAAGAGGTACCATAGGTAATTTTTAAAGTCTATGATAAAAATGATCTTGTTTCATATCCAAATAATGATCAAGATTGACTGCGTACTTATTTTAACAGCTGTGTTATAACTTTCAAAGTATAATTTATAATTATAAGTGAAAGAAGATTGTCATTACTTGCAATTCTTGATTGATCAAATTTAATTAGTAATTTTATTTAATAAAAACATGTTGGCTACAGAGTGAATATACACACACTTTAGAGATAATTGTTACTTTGTATTTCACTTTTTAGGGAAAAACTAGATATCAATTTTCTAGATCCTGTATAATAGATTGGTGGAAAATAAATAGGTTGATAATTGACTTCTTTATAACTGCTTACTTTCTTCTTTCATAAATAATATAAATGTTTGAATTACAAATTATTTACTTTTATAATAATGAATATTAAATTCATTTATATATTTAAGTTTGCATGAGACCATATATAAATAAATTGTATAATATGAGATAATGTAAAACATTGTACTCTATATTAGAAATATTTGGCCTAAGGTCACATTGGATTTACTTCATATGGGACATATCTGTAAAATCATTAATATTTTGTTTTAGGTTAAAATATTTTTATAAAAATCATATCTGAGTATTTTATTCCTTAAATTAATTATTTCTATCCATTAAATCCTGGTTAAATTATTAAATAATTCTATTTTATTACAAATCTTTTATATTTTACAAATGTATTGTAAAAAGTTTATTGCATAATAATTATTACTTAAAATTTAATATTTAAAAATATCTTTTAATATTTTAACAGTACCATGTTCTCACAAAGAAGAAATAACATCTAAAAATCTCAAAAATGGTGACGTGATCATTACTTCATCAAGCAATAATAAGAACATTAATGATATAGTTCCTGGTGGTGCATCATTTAAATTTGACTCAAAGGATCTTAATCCAGAGTTAACTGTTGTGTTCATTAAGCCTAAAATTTCATTTTCAATACGGCTTCTGAACCCAGTCAATGTAGAAGAGTATAACATGGATGTAACCTTTCAAAATTCCATAGTTCAGGTGTTTTCGGTGAGTCAAATGTTATTTTTTCCAAAAGTTTTAATTACAATAATTGTATATTACAAATTATGGGTAAAGATTTTGATTGGTAAAGAATTAAGCCACATTTCAATACTAGCATATGCATTTAAATAAGTTTCATGATTTCATTGAATTTGTGTAAAAAATGTTATTTCACTGAAGAAAAAAGTATCTTCAGAAATTTGTCTTTGAAAAATTAAACATAGCATATATGTTTGTAAAAACATATTTCAAGTAATTTTTGCAAATATTTTTGGATTTATGCTATTATGTACTTAAAATCTTGAAAACATCAAATTGATGATTTGCTTTGTATAATTTGAAAATAAGATAATCATATATATTACTTTTTCAGAATATTCAACCTCATCAAACAGTAATATTACCAAAGAATTCAGCACTAAAAAAAATTAAAATTAATATTATAAAAAAAGTTATCCAAAATTCTGTTAAAACACAACTTAGTGTCCGTTTATGCCAAGAAACATGTAAGTGCATTTTTTAATAATTGGCATTTCTATCAAAATGCATGCAAACAGACATATAAATTCTTTGAAGATGACAAAAATTATATACTTTTTTCATGATTATTAATTCTTCATTACTGTAATTGAAATATTTAGATATTCTCTCAGCATTTATTATATCCTTGTAAAAAAAAAGCATTTATGAAATTCTTATAAAGCACTTTCTTTATTAATTTAGTTTGTGTTCAAGTGGTCTGATGATCATGTGAGCATAAAACTCAGGTTACGACTAGGGCCATTGTTTTATAGGAATTAACACTGTTAATTGTTTTTGGTCTGTTTAGACAATCTAAGCTTTGAACACTTCTAAGTAGGTAGGTTTGTCTTTAAGCCTTTTTTCTTTTTCAGTATTGTTGTTTTTGTGTGATACTTTAGACAAGGATTTTAGGTTTTGCAATTTGTCCATTGGTTCCATCAATAGTTTTGTTTTTTCTTTATTATATATATATATATATATATATATATATATATATATATATATATATATATATATATAAAATAGTCTATTGAAATAACAGTGAAAATATTTTAAAGTTGTATTTAAAATTGTAGTTAAAACGAATTCTAACCTAGACATCTTTTAAAATTGTAGTTAAATAAAACGTATTCTAGCCTAAACACCTCACAAAAAGTACTACCGCCACTTAAATGAATCCAATAAAACACCTACTGAAAAATGAAATTATGATGAAAAGCTAGAAGATGTAGGCCATTGAATGACCCATGTCCTTTGTACATACATGTGAAACTATATATTACTAAGTTTATATATATATATATAAAGAAAAATTTACTAAATCAGAGAAATGAATTAGCTATTTTTTCTGTAAGTGCCATAAATTCTACTTAAATAATATTTAAATATAAAATTTTTAAAATCATAATATACATATACTTGATATGGAAAAATAATTTTACTTACTGTAAGTAATTCTAATACATTTACTTCTATTAAAAAGAAATATAGTCTATTAAAACTAACAATGAAAATATTTTAAAGTTGTAATTAAAATTGTAGTTAAATGAAATGAATTCTAACCTAAACTTCTTTTAAATTGTAATTAAATAAAACGTTTTCTAACCTAAAGACCTCCCTCTTAGTACTACAAGCACTTAAAAGAATCCAATAAAACACCTACAGTAAAATGAAATTAATGTGAAATGCTAGATGTAAGCTTTTGAATGACCCATGTCCTTTGTACTTACATGAGAAACAATATATTACTAGGTTTATATAAAAAATAAAAGTTTACTAAATCAGTGAAATTAAGTAGCAATTTTTGCCGTCATTGTCATAAATTTTACTTAAATAATATTTAAATAAAAAAAAAAAGTTGTAAGCTAATAATATACATACTTATATTTGATGTGAAAATAATTCTACATATTGTAAGGGAATTGTTCTTAAAAGAAATATAGCATATTAAAAATTAAAAATTAAAAGTGAAAATATTTAAAATCGTAGTTAAATAAAACGTATTCTAACCCCCCCCCCCCGAATCTTTAAATATACAAATAGAAAAACATGCCGTAAGAATTTTTGCCATTAACAATAAAATTTTTAAAAAATCCAGACGATATGCATTTAACAGATGTTAGATTTCATTGAAAATACATCCCTACCCCCTACCAAAACATAACTAATAACTGATACATCAAAATACAGACATAATGAGCATGCAGATTTCCCTTGTCTGGTGGAAGTGGATTTATCTGTAATCTTGGAAAAAGATTTTAAAAGTTTCTCCAAAATTCGCTTGAGGATGAAATGGAATTAATGTTTTTAATTTAATTACAGAATTAAATTCGGAGCTTTTAGTTTCCTTTTTTGAAACATGGTTAGAACTGCGTAGCGAAAAAAAACATATTTTAAATCAATTAATTTATAATATTAATGCTCTGTAAATTTACATTGAGCACTATTTTGTGAAAATAAAATATCTATAAGAACACGGATTATATATCTTACTGTTCTTTATATATATATATATATATATATATATATATATATATATATATTTATATATATTTATATATGTATGTATGTATTTGAAATTAAAAAGATGTTTTTGGGAGATAGTCAAATTAAAGCATTCTTTGATCATTAAAAATCCCTTGCACAATATATAAAATATTTGTTTATTTTTGTATTGTTCTCAAATAATAGTGGTGGTGTTAGTTAATAAATATGTTTCATTACTTCAAATGTTATTTTAGTGGATACCTGTATTTGAGTAAATGCTCTATTCATTGTAAAATCTATGTATACTGGTCTGTATACTCAAGAAAACTTTGTAACGTCTGGCAGGATTTGAACCTGCACACTCCTTTGCAGTAGGAACCATCATCTGATCTAGCATGCTTTAACCACTCAGTAATGAAATCTTCATACACAGGCAAGGTTCCATTTGTATTTCAAGTACATTCTCTTTATTAAGTCTTCTCAAGTACAGAGGATGGTAGATGAAATAAATACTATTTAAAATAAATGGAGCATCAACTCAAATATGAGTATCCACTAAAAATAACTTTTCAAGTGGTAAAAATATGTTGGATTGAAAAATTAAATCCATTAATTCTTTAGAATTTCATTTTTTTACATTTTGGATATGAAACTGAGCAGTGAATGTGCTTTAAAGTCAAATAGAACTTTGATTGTTAAGACCTTCATAGCTGAGCACTCAAAGCATGCCAGATCAGACAGTGTTTCTTCCTGCAAGAAGAGACACAGATGCTGTTTAGAAGGCTGATAGACAAAAATATTGTTTAAAATAAACAGAGCATCTACTCAAATATGGGTATCCACTAAAAATAATATTTGAAGTAGTAAAAATGTGTTGGATTGAAAAGTTAAATCTATTAATTTTTTGGAAATATATGTATACAGATGTAAAATTGATTTTGTTTTATTTATCTATTTACACTGCTGTTTCATATTATTTTTCTGCTTCTGTTTTTTTCTGGTTTGGTATATATTCTAATTTCATTATGAATCCACTATTATTTAATACTATTTCATATTCTTTTACTTTATTTAATAATGGGCATTTTTAGATTTCCTTTTTTATATGATTTCTGTTTATTTTCTTCTAAGTTTAATGTTATATCTAAAAATGCACATCATTTAATTTTTATATCTATTTCTAATTCTATATCCTTAAATTTTTTAATTATAACTTTTGTTGTTCTAAGTTATGACCATCAATATTTTTGACAATTATTAATCCATAATCTTTATATAAACCTATGTCTCTTTTTGCTATTATGTTGGACAACTTTTTAATATATAAATTTCAAATAACTCACATTTTTTCAATCCATCATAACTTTGTAGTAACATCAAACTAATTTTTTTACATTTAGTAACTTCTACATGGCTAACCTTGAAAATAAGATATTTAATACAACTAAAAATCCCTCCATCTATTTAAGATATGTAGATAATATTCTGATTTTAGTTAAAAACAAACGAAATACATGAACTGCAAAATACCTCTGTTCTTAAGTTCACATATGAACTTATCAATAACAACAGTATTCCTTTTCTTGATATATTGATAATAATACAGTTACTACCTCCCATATTACAAAAACTAACTAGTATAAACATGTGCACTCTCAACTATAAAAGTGAACTATTACAAAACAGTGATTATAAAATTTATTAAAATTTGCATAGTTTATTAAATTTTGTATAATCCTAAAAAATTCATAAGTACTAATATATCCCTCACTGATCTCAGTAAAAAAAATAAAACTAATTATATACTATACTAAATTTAATACAACCAACTTAATCATCCACATTAACTCATTTCTGTCTTTTGCAAAAGACTAACATTGTATATCAATTTAAATGCCCTTTGGGAGATTGTACCTCTGACAAAAAGTAAATATATATGTTGGTTTCACATCAACAAAAAGGCTTACATTACACATGTTGGATTCAAGTTCTATTGCACATTTAAAAGAATATTCCTGTCTACATTCACATTTTAGAGAAATATTAATTGACAATTCAAGTATATTCCACCATGAAAATAAAAAATAAAAGCTTCAAATTTTTGTACCACTCTATAAAAAAAAGTACAACCAACACTAAATAAAATAAATTATTAGTATAGCAACGATATTTTAAAATGCCGATAATAGCAATGTTTTAGGATACTCAAATTGTAAAAAGAATTTTTTTAAAATTGCAGGTTGAGTATTTTAAAACATAAATAATAAAAAAAATATAAATTAAGTTACCTTCCATACTTATTCTTAACAGTTAATTTTTAAATTGACTATAACAGTACATTTCATGTGCATTTACAAAAACATTTAAAACTATCAATTACATAAATTTTTGTCTTAGCAATTCATCCCTGAAGATGATCTTGGATGAGATTGAAAGTACCTGTGGAAAATAACAGAAATTAGCAAAACTTTGGGACCTTCCTTAATCAGTTTAATAACAACACTAAGAAATTGATCTGTTAATTTGAGAGGATTAAAATAAAAATAAATAGGCATAATATGTTTATATATATGTTTGTGTGTGTGTGTAATAATAATAATAATAAAAATAACTATATAATTTTTAAGTTAATTCCAGAAGTTTGTGACTTTATATTCAAACTTATGTTTGTGATCTTGTGTGAATGAAGAACTTTGTCTTTAGATCAGATATATATGGATGAGTGTGTGCTGAAAAGTTCTCAGTTTGACTGAGAAGTCCTTCCCATAAAAATTTTCAATTGTTGAATCATTTGGTCAAATTTTGAGAAGTGAGTGGGACAGACCATTTCAGCATACCCTTGTACTAGCCCTGTCTATTGGGATTTTAAGAATTTTTGAAAGATGATAATAATATAATTCTTAAACTTTTACTCTGATTTTAAAACATTATAAATGGTGGAAATTTTTATTTCTAACTTTCAGTTTGGAAACTTGGAGTTTTTATTAAGCAGTGACAAGGGAAACCTGTGGCAATTCTCCACTTTGCTTTTCAATGCAAATCATTCCTTTGCACCTCCACAAAAGTTATATCATCTTCTATTCTATATACTTATGTTTTTCAGTTATTGTATTTTGAAATGAGAATAAAATGATACTTCTTTTCAGAACAGAAAAGTGAAAATAAAATTATGCTTTTTTGTTACTTTCAAAAAGCCATTTGCATCAGTAAGTAATCCAAAATAAAATTCAACAGTTATATTTTAGCAGTTATATTTTAATAGATATTTCACTTGATTTATGCATATCTCAAAATGGTTGGAAAGACAATGGTTCTGCACTGTCAAAATGCAATATTAGAAGTATGTTTGATTGGAACTGCTTCACTTGAGGTGTAATTAGCTAGATAGCATTTTGAAATGGCTATGCACTGTCATAAAACTGTTACAAACTTTGGAGAGGATTCTGTTGGAATAGTTTTTAAGCCAGGAAGGAGTGGAGAATGTCCTTGATGGACTGCAAGAACAATAAAGAGAGAATATGAAAACCTTTAGTTTTTATCCAAGGATATGCTAGAGGAAGTTTTTAATGATTATGATATATGTAATTATATCAGAAAATATTCTATTTACAAACCATAGGTTTGTGAAGGAGAACATGGAAAAACTACTAAGTTTTAGATTTTCTATATAGACCTTATTTAGCTCTTGCTATCTCTTATTTGGGTATTGAAGACCAGTGATTTTCTGTTGTAGTTCAAAATATTAAGTGTCAGATATTTTTTACAGTTTTGAGAGAAAAAGATCTATGTAAAGGAACTTTTATTGCCTATTCATATCCAACTGAAGGATTTCATCCAAGAACATCAGATTACTAAAAAGAGGTGTCATGAATGTTGCTACATCTTTCATTCTTGATAATATATGTAGTGTAGATAGATAAAAAATCTTCATGAAGCATACAAAATATTATAGTGGAGCTGATGAAAGTAGTTTTAGTGTTTTAAGGATTGTTGAGAATTATGTATATCAGTGGTGGGTAACACAGGAAATATCAAAATATGTAGATGCCATTAAATATGATTAATATGTAGAACAACTAAGAATCTAATACATGATATAGAGATCTTCAATCTGCAGAAATTCAGAAAAGTCATCAAGACATCTGTGAGATTCATGATGTCTTTAGGGAGATATATTGACCCATTTTTCAGAGATGAACACATTTACATTGCATCTCTTCAGGTGCTTGGTCCTCTGTAGAAAAATGACATTCCCATGGCAGAAAAGAGGCTAGAAATACATGAGAAATTCTTTGAATTTATAAAAAGACTTAATTTGAAGACAATAGAAGATATGAAAAAGAAAGTGAACAACCTGTTCAGTTAAGATTTTCCACCTCACAGGTTGGCATGTTATTAGTCTGCAGTTGTTTTTTTTTGCATCTTTTTGGATCAGAGTTGATGTTTATCTTTTATCATTTATGCTTTCTTCAAGTATCTGTGTAATGGTTATGCTAATGTTACATGTATGGTTCTGGATGAATTTAAATAGAAATCATTAATTCTGTTATAACTTGGTGCTTTCCATTTAGTAAGTTTATTTAAGGTCTCCAGGCTTATTCGAGCTTCCAATCCATCTTATATCTCTCATAATCCATTCTTTATGATGTATTCCTTTGGCTTTCTCCAGAAGTGTTTTGTCTCTTAGCATTGAGTTGTTCTGTGGCTTTCACTTTTTCTCTTGTTACTTGCTAGTAAAATCCACTTCCATTGTTTTGCAACATACTATTTTCTTTCTTTTTTTCTGACATAATTTTATTTATTTTGTCAATTTTGTTTCTCTTTTATCTTGGGTTAAATTTATATAGTTGTGAACTGATTTGACTTTGGAATTTAATAAACTCTGAACCCATTACCCAATTTATTGTTTTTCATGTTCATTTTCTGTCATGAGATTCTTTAATCCATAATCTCTACTGGGAACAACCAACCTTCAAGTGGATAAGGCAGAAATTCAGTGAGTATATAAAAATAGAAAGACAAATTAAACAAAGGTGTGTTGTTTCACCAGATTTATTCAGCCTATATAGCAAGAGAATCCTAAGAAAAGTAGAAAACCTACCAGAATTTATTATCAACTAACATAATCTTAACAACATATATATTGATGTAAGATGTTTTCTTTAAGCAAAATACTAAGACACAGAAAAATATTATTGGAAAAAAATAGTGTATTGAACTGTTATTTAACTGCTAATCTCTGTTATGACAGTGAATGTTAGACAATTTCCTCACATATAAAGAAGAGATTTGAAGCAATGGAGATGTTGATCTATCATTGAATGCTAAGAATACCATGGATACAATCTGTGAACAATGAGGAAGTTTTAAGGAAAATATTAACAGTAAGAAAACTTGTACTTACAATCAGAAAGAGATAACTGAATTTTCTGGGACACATAATGAGGAAAGAAGACCTATAGAATTTTCAATCACAGGACATATTGAAGACAATAGAAGCATGGGAAAGCAGTGAGTAACCTACTTAATAAGTTTCGATGAATGGATCATAGAAAAAGGCCAAGATGATAATTGCAAAAAATTATTTAGACAGGAAGTAATAGTCATGATTGTCTACATCCTGAAAGACTTGGCACAGAGAAGTGAATTCTTGCTTTTGCTTATATCTTTCTCCCTTACCCACCCTACTGATTCTCTCTGTAAGTTTAAAGTAATAGAATCAACTTTTCATCAATATATGTTTTGCTTGATCAGTGAGTTTTTGGTTTGTTATAGAAAATATTGCATTCCTCTCATATAACCCTGTCATTATTTTCATATAACACTTTTGAGAGGGGTTACATTATACTTTTGAAGTAGCAATGGAGAACTAATTTGTAGTCTTCTCTCTTCCATTTCTTCATTTTACTCATGGATAAAATAGAAAAGATATTCTCCTATCAGCCATCAAGTAAATACTAATTATTAAAGTAGCTAGAAATTGAAAGATAACACACTTGCTCATGTGAGCACTTACCAATTATGACTATAAATTTGTCATTTAAATTGTATGTTTATTGAATAGAATTTGTTTCAACATTATCATTAGTGATATACTTAGGTAACACTAGACACAAAATTTTATTGGCACTGAGATTTTATGGTGGTATCAAGTATTGAAGGCACCTTTTAGCATCCAATAATTTTCATACATCATAAGAAAGAGTGTACCAACAATGAAAATATTATTATTTAGTTTTTAATTTTCATTGCTTTTACAGTTACTACAACACCAAGGGCTTCTACAATTAGTACAACAGTGATTTCAACAAAAGGTACAGTATTGCTTACTTTATATTTGACTAAGTAAGAATCAATAAAATGATGAGTTCTGTTAATGACATCATCATATTGAAATATATGCATCTGTAGATTCATCTTTTGAAGACATGAAATATTCATTGACAAAAAAATAGATATAAAATATGAGAAAAACTTACTGTTTTGTTTGTTATATTGTTGTATCTTTCAGTTTGTGGAAAACTCAAAATAAGTGCTTATTATGTGGTACCTAAAGAAAGTAACCCAGAGACATTATTTTAATCTTCTAACATGCATATGAGTACATCTGAAATTTGTTCTTATATCACTTATTTATAAAACCTAATTCCAAAGTTAATGATGTTGCTACATCATATATCTATCCTTAGTAAAGGAAAAATAAATAAATGTCATTTCCCTTTTTTATAAGAGAAATCTATTTGAGATTCAACACATAACTGCCAAATTTCTTCATCTTTGTATAGTGATGTGGGGTCACACTAACTGGTTGTAGTTCTGTTAGTGTACCTGGTATTCCTTGTAATTGGTCTTGCTACACAGTAGTACCTCTTTGGACAGGTGTGGTTGGCTCAACCAGATACATTTGGGCTATTTGAAGGATTTTCACTTATGTTGGCCTATAAGTTGGCTCATATGTTTTTCAGGTGGATTGACCTCAGCTTGTGTGATTTGAAAACTTAAAAAAAAACAAAACAAAAATAACAGAAGCTTCTCCAAGGATCTCTCTCATCTTTCCTTAATCTCAAATCCTGCAATTTCCCACAATCCTAAAACATAATTTCACACAACATAGTCTCATGCTCAGCTTGACACTTTACACTTTCTCTGTGGTCTTTGTGTTGGTGCAGTCTCATTTCTATCACCTCCATGTTCAGCATCCACATCATAGGCTTCAAAGACTGCTTACCTTAAATCAGCCCATCAACAATCAGGTTAGATGATTGCATGCCAGTCACTACCTCTCTTCCTTCATCATCAGTATTTGGGGATATAGCACTTGGGTGCTTCCACTTGTAGGTGAAAATTGACCTTTGTGGTACTATCTCCTTTCTCTGTCTGATGTTAGGTGTCATTTTGTACCAAAATGTCACTTCAACAGGCAATATTCCTCCTCTCTCAGCTATTGCTTTTACAGTCTGATTGTGTTGTGCCACTATTTCATTTCCCCCTGGCTTGTACACTGCTTCATAGTACCTTCTTATTTTCCATTTTCAAGCATCACTTGGAGGAGTTCCAAGTGGAAAACTGTGCCTTTGTCCATTACCACCTACACTACTGTAACTCATTTGAGAATCACTTTCTCCAGTTCTGCAACCACAGGATTGGGATGAAACATGATTCTGATATTCTTATCAGGGTATTTGAGTATTTTGTTACATCTTAGTCATTATATAACAAACTTCAGGATGATTTTAGCTTACACAATGAATGGAAAGGAAAGCAAGGAAAAAGAATGAAATCATTAACAAGAGATACTAGTTTAGCCATTGAACATACATGCAATGGCTTAATTTATGTTTGTAGATATTTGCTAAGCAGTGGGTTTAAGTTTATTATGTTGGGTGAATATATGAACATGTACCTGTGCCCATGGTAACTTTGCTAGGTGTGTCTCTATAGCTTATGGTGCTATTCACAGTTGGTTATATTGTTTAATGGATTGCACTATGATTCCTGGCAAAAAAAGAAAAAAAAAACTTTACTTTCCTTCATTCTTACCAAGCCATGGTGTTCTTTTGGTCCAGACACTGACTGAATAATGCCTTCATAGTAATAGATGACTTGACAAGCAGAATTATCTTCAATAATGAAGATTTATTGAAAAAAGGAAGAACAAAAATTGTCCAGTGGAATTAGATTATTTCAATATGAGTGGTAGATATGGAAAGGTATATTTCTTCAATTCTGTCATCCACTGCTAAAAATTTGTTGGAGTGGAATTACTTTTCAGGTGTGCTTGATGCAATAAGCTAATTGACACAGCTGGCAAATGGAACTGAGCTCAATCTATCTGTGCATTCCAGCAACTTGTATTTGTGTGAGCAGAGGTGACAAAACATGCTCAGGGCTATGTAAATTTGTTTGTCTGTCACCAAAATTACATATGGGTATGAGTAGATTAGAGAATAGTATGATCTATTTTGTTCTTGACTGAGTTAGAAATAAAAAAAATTTAGTAGTTCTGTTAATGTTGTAATCATATTGAAATATATATTTAGATTCAGTTTCTGGACATATGCATTGACATTTGAAACTCTGTTATATTTGCACCATTGGGCTATTATTTTATATAGAATTTTTTCTTCTTGCAGTCAAATTATTTATTATGGGATTGTGTACAGAAGCCAAGTGAAAACTTGCCATTTTTGATTGCTGAAATAGCTGAATTAAATAATTTTAAGATATGAGAAAGATTCAGACTTTTGTTTTTTATGCATCAAAAGGTTCAGAGATGAGCAAGCTGAAAGTGTTTGCATTAATATTTATGTTGATATTCTTGAGATCAGTTTTAATTCTTGGCCTATTCTTTGAATAACAGTCAAACATTTCTATAGCTGAGTCACATCCTTGCCACTTAATTTTTACATGTTAAATATGCTATGATCTACACACCTCTCCCACTCACTCAGCACCTTTTAACTTATCTATTACTGGCTCTACTATTAGTCACTATTGCAATTTGACATCCCACAAACCACTTGACCAATTCCACTAGTACATCAGTGGTATCTTAGGGTATATTTATCTGATATAAATACTTCATGGTGCACAGGTCCCTGGTCTACTCCCCATAAATCATTGGGTGTCTAACTACATAGCTAGGTGTGACCATTTCCACTCCAGGATACAGACCCAAACATATTCAGAAATCTGAAACCATACAAGCTGAATCTACTTATTCCCACAACAATTAGCTAATTTACTTTCCCCACAAAAAATAATTCTAAAAATTCACCAATTATTAACTGACCTTTGAAGGCAAAAGGACACACACAGCTCTTAAAATAAAATAAAATTCCACTGTTACAAAAATAAAAAAACAGTTATTTTTCAGTTAATTACAATTAACAAAATAATTCTAAACTTGATAGTCACAAAAAAATTCAACTGATTAATGTACACAGAAATCACAGTAGGAATACCCCATAACAAAATGGTGTCAGTCTTTCTTTATGAAAAAAAAATTCTATTGACTTCATGTACACAAATTCAGGCCTCCACGTGGCCAAAAGACTGGCAGACATAAAGAATTTGGATGCATCCAAAAACATTAAATGTGTCAATCAAAATCAAACAATAGTTTTTCTTTAATCTAGATCAAGTTAAGAGTCAATAAAATGAATACATCATTTAATGACCATATCATATTTACATATACACACTGGTAGATTCATTTTTTGAAGTGATGAAATAATTATTAATATAAAACAATTATAAAATATCAGAAAGATTAACACTTTTGTTTTTCATGTATCAAAAGTTTTTGTTGTTATAAATAATATTATGCATATGAAACAAATATTTCATTTTGTAATATCAGATTATGTAAAGGTCATTCACTTGCAATGTAGTGAACTGGGTTGCATACTAATATACAAGAGACATTTTAAAACTTTACTTCTTATAAATGTAGTTTAAAAAACTGGTTCTGAGGTATAGTGTTACTGACTCATGGGAAGTAGTATGTACTCAACTGCCTCATGGCTAATAGCTGTATCTATTTATAGTCTTTGTGACTTAATCTGTAAATGGTCATCTCATCTCTCTGTACTTAATAGGTTTTATCCCCTTATTTTCCTGGTACTACTTCTGGGAGCTTTTGTCTCCTCACTATCTTCTTCCCTCTCCCTAAGAAATTGGTTAGATATAGGAGATCTTGATCATCATCTTTTTTCATAGGAGTGTTCCTCCAACGATTGTCCTTGTTGATCATCAAAGTCTATATTACTCTTGATTTCACTGTCTAGTTCGTTTTGCCTTGACATGAGTCTTTCACCTTCATTACTTTTAGTCTTACTATATATTTCTTCATTGCTATCATTTTGCAATCTAATTTGATCTGTATGTGCTAATATCCCATTTCCATTTTTTCTATTATCATAGTGTTCTGTCCACTTTGCATTATGATTCTTACTTCTTGTAGAGTAGCTAAACTATTTCTTTTACACCAAATTTTGTTATTGGTAGCATAGGACATGGTCTATGGGACTATAATTTGTCTACCTATGAGGGCAGATGGTCTTTTCATTCTTCTAGTATATGGTCTTTCATATAACCTAGCAACAATTTAGGAAGAAATGTTTCAATTGTTTTTTTCCATTGTACACATATTTTCAATCTGTTTTTTATAGTTTGCACCATCCTTTCTGCTGATCTGTTTGATTGTGGATGGTATGGAGGGTGGGTTGTATGGTTTGCATCCAATTTTGTTCAACCATTGTCAGAGTTCCTTCTTTCACACTCAAACTTCTTTTGTTGGAGACCTGTATTACTTCTGGCCAGCCTGAATACAAATCTACTAGTATTAGCAATAAGCTTGCACCATTAATGTGGGCATGATTTATGTGTACTCTGTCCCATGTTTGGGACTCTTATATGTTTTGTCTCCTTACATTTTCTTCTTTCAATGCACATTTTACATCTTTTTACACATTCTTGTACATCTATAGAATAGCCTGTTCCCCATGTCTCTATGCATAATCTCTTTTGTATATCCATAATTCTGCAGTGAACATCGTCATGTATAGTTTTTATAATTTTATTCCTTTGTTTTTCTGGCGGAACCACTATGTCTCTTTTACAAATTACACTCTTTTCTATAGTTAATTTATGTTTAACCTCTTTAAAAGGCCTTTTTTCCTATGAGTAATTGTTCTACTTATTATTTTTTATCCTGAACAATATGCTGTTAGATATGGCATTTTGCTTTGTAACCTCAGCTAATTTGTTTATCAACAAAATATCAGTTTTCACCCAATGTAAGAAAGGATTTTAGGAATTTTCATTCTTTTTCTCACTCTCAGAAAAATTAAACATCAATCTCGACAAAGAGTCTACATATGGAATAGTATTGCCTTTGACATTCTCAACATCAAAACCATAATGGTTTTTAATTTTAATTCTTTGTTGTTAATAGCACCAGCACATATATCGTCCTGGTAGCTTATTATATCTTTTATATTGATATCAATAACTTGCTCTATAACCCTTTGAAAAATCACACATGGCTTTAATTCCATATGGGATTCTTTTCCATCTTAATAAGCCTATTGGTGTGTTTATTTTTGTAACTTCTTTAAAGCGTTTGTCAATAGGTATTTGATGGTATGCTGACTTTGGATCAATTTTAGAGAATGTTTTCATACCCGCAAGAGATTTCAAATCTGATTCTCCATTGGGGATAGGATATGAGTCAGCACATATTTTGTGGTTTACACCTATTTTGTAGTTACCATAAATTCCCATCCTTCTTTCTTAAAATTACTAACTTGGTGGCCTCCCTCCACGTGGAACTTGTGCAAGTTGATATTGTTCCAGTAATTTTTAAATATTTTTTACAAGTATTGGTAGTTAATGGACTAGCACTTTTCGTGCTACAAAATATTATGGGGAGAGATTCTCTTTTAGTCTTAATTTTTGTTCATATGTTTTTAACATTTCAGTTTCTTCTGCCTTGACTTTGTTTACAAATTTTGTTAAATTTAAATTCAATACATCATTTCCTATCAGACCATGATTCATTTCATAGTTTGGCATAATAATTGGTAATGCATCAAACTCATTTTTTAGTTCCATGTAGGCTTCAAAATAGCCTAACATTTTTATCATGGATCCATCAAACTAATTCAATTGGACAAGGTTTTTCTTTAATCTTGGTTTTCCTAATTTCTTCCAGAAATTTCTGGGTATCAATGTCATGTCACTTTCTGTATCTAGTTGCATGTCCAATAAAACATTGTTGAATTGAATTTTTAATAACCCTTGTGTGAGCAATTACTGATAACTTTATAATGGCCTCACAACCAGCATTTGCCAAAAAGAGATAAGTTATTTGTTTTTTTCTCCAACTGATTTTAAATCCTTCATCCTTTTTCTTCTAGCAATACCTGCTAGTATCCTAAGCTACGCTTGTGCATATTCATAATTATCCAGTGATAATTGTTCATTTGGTTCTTTAGATATTGGTTACACCATATGCACTGAACTGCCTCATGGGAAATAGTTGTAGCTATTTATATAGTCTTTGTGATGTCATATAGAAATGAGTCAACTCAGGTTCATTTTGTAAGTTCTTTGTATACTTGTGAATTCCATAGTGGCATGGCTGCCAATGTATAAGTGATTGATTTTTATATTTGTTCTTATTTATTTATTACTTTATTTAAAATTTTTCCCTGTAAGCTAATGTAAGGAAGAATATATGTTGAGATTTCTTCCTCCGATCAAATTATCTATCGTAGTATATACAGAATCCAAGTGAGATCAACCTACTCAGATTGCTGATATAGCTGAATATCATATCTTTATTCCTGCAAGTTTGACATGGTTAAATGTCCTGTTGTAAATGCAATCTTCCCATACAGTTAATCTAACATATATACATATATGCATAATGAGATACCAATGATTTTGAAAAGATGTTCCTGTATTTAAATTAATACTGACGTTGATATGCATTTATTCAATACCAGCAGCATCGCCCAGCGTTGCCCGTGCTTGATTCAAAAATCGTACGACTCATACAGCAATCGCCATCACTTAACTTAAAATATTTTTGCCCTTCTTTAAAAGAGTGCCCTTTGCCGTGCTGATGTTGCTACATGCCTTACTTCTTGCTTATCTCATGCGAATTTTTTCTAAGCTCTATACTAAACATTAAATCTGTTACAAAAAAAGAACTAAACAACATGAACACAAAATGATCAGCTTTAAAAAAAGGACTCGTAACTGGAAGAAACGAATGAAAAAAGAATGTTAACAACAAATACATTTTCACACCCAACCCAGTTCTGCGGAATCAGAATCAACATTGAGTTTAAGCAAGCGAATGAGCCAATTAGAGTAAAGTGCCATGCAGATTTAAATTTTTCCCACTGTTGACGAATGCAGCTATTGATTTTTTTTGCATGGTAGCATGCTAGTTAACATTCATGTAAGTCAGCTGTTGGCTCTCATGCTGGCCAATAGAATCTTCCTGCCTATTCGTGGCAGCCAGCTATAGGCTCTCACTCTGGTCAGTAGAAAATGGCCACAAACTACATGAAAACTGCTGTAGAAGCATGAAAAAATCGATTATTTCCACTATCGATGGGAGTTGGGAAATGCAAAGTCAGTCTTGGCCTTTCCGCTAACTTGGAGAATGTGCATGTAAATTTTGGTGCAAATCCGTCGAAAATTGCGTCCGTGCATTCGTTACACACACACACACGCACATCCTGCCTTTTATATATATATATATATATATATATATATATATATATATTGTATTGTATTGTATTGGGTACTTTTTTTATTATTTTAGCTTTTGGTAGGAAGAGCTTTACCTTTGATTGTGGTAGATGCTATTTTCAGTACCCTAATTATTTTATTAGATGCTTTTGTCAGTACTCTGATTATTTTATATTCAATGTTTTGAGTTTTTTTTAAGCATTTCACCCCAAGCAAGTCAGAAGTGCCATTATCACACAGGGTTTATGGAGAGTGAAAATGAGAGAAAAGTGTGGGTGTAGGGGGGTGGGGTGAAGAAAGGAAAAAAGAACAGGTATCAACGCAACAAAACTTGGTGACTGATGTTGCATTTAGGTTTTTGATGATTGTAGTTATCAGGGAAGCAAGTGAAAGGAATGGAGTTCCAATATGGAGAAGTGCGAGGAAAGAAACTGTTAGAAGGGCGGTTACATTTAACTATTTCAACAGTAAAAAGTTGGGACCTAGATGCCAATCTAGTAGTACACTTAAATTCATGTAGTCAGGCCACCAGGGAAAAAATGCTTATCAGTGCAGTAGCCATGAAAATATTTGTAGAAAAGACAGAAGGAACCCACACCACGTCTGTGAGAAAGCGGCTGAAGTCAAGAAGCTAATTCAGTACCGATTACATTACAGATCCTACTTTAGATTTTTTTGAGAATATTGCAGTAAGGGAAGGTAGGGGAAAATTTTATGGATAAAACTTTAACTGTGTAACCAGTAATAAAAATCACAGAAATGCAATCTATGTTGTTATTCATTTAAACATCATCATCATTTAACAGTAATAAAAAAATATATATATAATATATTTAAAGTAATAATAATAGTAATAAAAGTAATAGACAGATACACACATATACAATACACACATACATACATATAAACTTACCTAGTTATAAACCTAATACATATTTTTCAGTGTTTGATGCAAAATAAATGTCTATTTTTAAGATTATATAAACTTATTTTAATTTTTTTCTTCCAGGCATAGTTTGCATCTGTTTATATATATATATATATATATATATATATAAAGATCAAATATTGATAGGAATGCAAGAGAATGATAGGATAAGGGACAAATAGGAAATCTTTATAAATCTGACATGCTTTGCTTTTATCAACACTTGAGATGGGGAGGTTTATTTTCCACGAGGGTTGGCCAGGTGAAGGTGAGAGGGGGAGCACATCGCGGCGTTTACTTGTTCCTCCATGAGAATGAGATATGACACAAGGTCGGATTAATGTGGGGGACCCGAGCGCGTACACTTGGGCAGGGACAAAAATTCTCTTCTCTCGGTGGAAGAAATCGGCTGTATTTATGGCAGCTGATGTCAGCATCGTAGCTGGTTGGCAATATCTTTTGGTTGATGACTAAAAATTAACTTTCGCATTTTGACTGTACACATGGGTTTCATTTGGACACCATGTGTATTTAAAAGTAGTTTCCGGTTATTATTTTAGTTAGGAGGACTTGTGTATGTTTAGGTTTCATTTGCTTACTTTTTGTGTATTGTTCTCTGAAAAAAAAAAAAATGCTGAGTTATCGGAAGTTAACAGCATTCGTTCTGTTTTCCGCAGTGATGCTTTCAGATGTTTGAGTAGCCGGCAGTAACTTCCGGCTGGGTGTGATACACTTAACCGTGCTTTCAAATTGATTTCATGCAAAAACAATTGTGTTTTTCCAATTCTTGGTGCTGTCAGAACCACCTCTGGGTAATTTTACGCAGTCCTGTGAAGTTCTGTTGAAATTGGTTGAAAAATGTAGGAAATACAATCTCATATATAAACGTACAGACACACACACAATCTGTGTTTTATAATAAGTAAGATTTATGTCATCATATTCTTTGAATGACAATTTCTTTGAAACCTAATGAAATGTTTCTCATGAAACATTTCTTAACAAGAGAAACTTTGCACATTTCTACATGAACATTGAAATTTGAAGGCTATTATTACTACTAATATTATATAGCTTTCATTTTTCATTGCCTTTATAGGAACCACTACAACTCCAACTGCTCCGATTACCATACCTGAATTTTCTACAACAGGTAATGTACTGTCTATTTTATTTGTAATTGATTTAGGAAGCAAAGGGAGTAGGTGTGTTAATGGCATCATCATATGTAGACTCATATTCTGGAGACAAGAAAAATTAATTGATATTTGAAACACTATTATTTTTCCATGACTGAGCCATTACTTTATATAGAATATTACTTATTAAGTAAAAGTCTGTCATTTGAAAAAGAGCACTTCTTATGAATATAATTTAAAAAATCTCCTTCATTTTGAAAGTTATTTGTACACTTGTGACATTCTTAGTGGTATGCCATCCAAAGTATGAGTCAAACCTCATAATTTTTTCTGTTAATATATAACTCTAATTAGAAAATCTCATTGAGAGCTAATTTGATGAAGAATGAGTGATGAAACTTCTTCTTTGAATCAAATTATCTATCATTATATGTGTAGAAAATACAAATGAAACATCCATTTGTATGACTGAAATATCTGAATATCAAACTTGCATTACTGATTGTTTGAGAAGGCTGAATATCCTCTTTAATATTCAGATCAACATTACAGGCTGAATATCCTCTTATGTATGCATACATATATACATAATTGGATAAAAATAATACTGAAATATATTTTATGTATTTACATTAATAATTATGTCGATCTTATGTTAATCAATATTTTGTGTCATTGTATTCTTTAAATGTGAATTTCTTTCAAAGTTAACAAAATGCATCTCAAAAAATTTCTTCTCATGGTAAACATTGCACATTTCTACATAAATATTTTTTACTGTTTGCATATTTCTTTATTTAGAATTTCTCAATGAGAGTTAATGTGATGAAGAATGAGTGATGACATTTCTTCTTTGAATCAAATCATCTATCATTGTATGTTTAGAAAATATAAATAAAATCAATGCATTCTTCTGACTGAATTATCTGAAGATCAAATCTCCACAGGAATCAAAAAATGGGCCAATCAGCAGCAAGCATTACACATCGCACGAGCCACGCATGGCTAATAACATTTGGCTTTGGAAACACAAAGTTCGGCTGCAGCAGAAATCCTTCATGGTGATAACTTGTGCATTCGAAACCAAAATATGGCCATTCTTGTCCTTTCTTATTCCAATATAAGCACTTACATTCGACTTTTTTCTAATTATGCTACTGCTATTAATTCTGACATGAAAAGTGCCTATATTCAGTCCTCTATTACAGGCTGAAAAACTTTCTACATATGCGCTACATACATATATACATATATATATATCTATATATATATATATATATATATAAATATATAATATGTGTGTGTGTATACTTATATATATGTACAATGCAATAAAAACAATCTTCCAATTTATTTTATGCATATATATTCAGAATTAAGTTAGTTTCATCAATATTTTGTGTAATGATTTTCTTTAAATGTGAATTTCTTCCAAAGATAGTAAAATGCTTCCCACAAAAAATTTCTTGTAATGGTAAACATTGCACATTTGTAGAAAACCATTGAAATTATATATTGATTATTAGAAGTATTATTATTATTTAGCATGTATTTCTGATTTCTTTCTAGGAACCCGTATAGTCACTGGTACATCTATGACTACCGTGCGGAAATTACGACAGGTAATATATTCCCTATTTTATTCTCTACTGAATTAGGAATGAAAAATTGATTGGTTTTGTAAATGTCGGAGTCATATTGAAATATATCTCATAGATTTATTTGTTGGAAACCAGAAATATGCAGTGACACTTGAAAAACTGTTTCTTTTCATTATTGAGCTATTATTTGATATAAAACTTTTCTTCAAGAAAGAATGGAATTGAAATAAGTGTTGAGGCTTCTTCTTCTTGCAATCGAATTATCTATTTTTGGATTGTCTACAGAATCCAACTTTTTCTTATTAGTATCATTATACATATGTAACAAACATGTCACATTCTCATATCAGATTATGCAAAAGACTCATTTGTAAAAGAATATGTCTTATAAATATAATTTAAAAATGTCATTAATCTTTAAAGTTTTTTGTACATTTAGAATTTTCTTATTGATATGCTATCAAAAATATGAGTGAAACATCTTTAATTTTTAGTGTTTACGTATACCTCTATTTAGAAATTCGCATTGAGAGCTAGTGTGATGAAGAATGAGTGTTGACATTTCTTCATGGAATCAAATCATCTATCATAGTATGTTTAGAAAATATAAAAAACCTATGCATTCTTCTGATTGAATTATCTGAAGATCAAATCTTTCATATTATTATTGATTGTTTGAGATAATGAATATCCTCTTTCATATTCAGTCCTCTATTACAGGCTGAATAACTTTCTACATATGCACTATATACATACATACATACATACATACATATATACATACATATATATATAAATAATATATATATATATATATATATATATATATATATATATATATATATATATATATATATATGTGTATATATATATATATATGTACAATGCAATAAAAACAATCTTCCAATTTATTTTATGCATATATATTCAGAATTATGTTAGTTTCATCAATATTTTTTGTAATGTTTTTCTTTAAATGTGAATTTCTTTCAAAGATAGGAAAATGCTTCCCACAAAAAATTTCTTGTAATGGTAAACATTGCACATTTGTAGAAAACCATTGAAATTATATATTGATTATTATGAGTATTATTATTATTTAGCATGTATTTCTGATTTCTTTCTAGGAACCCCTATAGTCACTGGTACATCTATGACTACCGTACCGGAAATTACGACAGGTAATATATTCCCTATTTTATTCTCTACTGATTTAGGAATGAAAATTGATTGGTTTTGTAAATGTCGGAGTCATATTGAAATATATCTTGTAGATTTATTTGTTGGAAACCAGAAATATGCAGTGACACTTGAAAAACTGTTTTCTTTTCATCCTTGAGCTATTATTTGATATAAAACTTTTCTTCAAGAAAGAATGGAATTGAAATAAGTGTTGAGGCTTCTTCTTCTTGCAATCAAATTATCTATTATTGGATTGTCTACAGAATCCAACTTTTTCTTATTAGTATCATTATACATATGTAACAAATATGTCACATTCTCATATCAGATTAAGCAAAAGACTCATTTGTATAAGAATATGTCTTATAAATATAATTTAAAAATATCCTTAATATTGAAAGTTATTTGTACATTTGAGATTATCTTATTGATATGCTATCGAATATATGAGTAAAACGTCTGTAATTTTTGGTGTTTACATATACCTCTATTTAGAAATTCTCATTGAGAGCTAATGTTATGAAGAATGTGTGATGACATTCCTTCATTGAATCAAATCATCTATCATAGTATGTTTAGAAAATATAATTAAAACCTATGCATTCTTCTGATTGAATTACCTGAAGCTCAAATCTCTATTACTGATTATTTGAGATGGCTGAATATCCTCTTTCATATTCAGTCCTGTATTACAGGCTGAATAACTTTCTACATATTCACTACAGACATACATACATACATACATACATACATATATATATATATATATATATATATATACATATATATATATATATATATATATATATATATATATATATATAGATATATATATATTGTGTGTATTTAAATTCTCAACATATTTTCATTTATACACATTTTCATTAAATAATATAGACAAGTGTTGTCTAAAAAAAAATTTTACATAAAATAAATAGACAATGGCTGAATATTGTCTATTAGTCCTATATTTAATGAAACTTTGTATATATATATATATATATATATATATATATATAATAATATGTGTGTGTGTATATATATATATATATATATACAATGCAATAAAAAAACAATCTTCAATGAATAAAAATTTATTTTATGCATATATATTCAGAATTATGTTAGTTTTATCAATATTTTGTGTAATGATTTTCTTTAAATGTGAATTTCTTCCAAAGATAGTAAAATGCTTCCCACAAAAAATTTTTTGTAATTGTAAACATTGCACATTTGTAGAAAACCATTGAAATTTTATATTGATTATTATGAGTCTTATTATTATTTAGCATGTATTTCTGATTTCTTTCTAGGAACCCCTATAGTCACTGGTACATCTATGACTACCGTACCGGAAATTACAACAGGTAATATATTCCCTATTTTATTCTCTACTGATTTAGGAATGAAAATTGATTGGTTTTGTAAATGTCGGAGTCATATTGAAATATATCTTGTAGATTTATTTGTTGGAAACCAGAAATATGCAGTGACACTTGAAAAACTGTTTTCTTTTCATCATTGAGCTATTATTTGATATAAAACTTTTCTTCAAGAAAGAATGGAATTGAAATAAGTGTTGAGGCTTCTTCTTCTTGCATCAAATTATCTATTATTGGATTGTCTAAAGAATCCAACTTTTTGTTAATAGTATCATTATACATATGTAATAAACATGTCACATTCTCATATCAGATTAAGCAAAAGACTCATTTGTAAAAGAATATGTCTTATAAATATAATTAAAAATGTCATTACTCTTTAAAGTTTTTTGTACATTTAGGATTTTCTTATTGATATGCTATCGAAAATATGAGTGAAACATCTTTAATTTTTGGTGTTTACATATACCTCTATTTAGAAATTCTCATTGAGAGCTAATGTGATGAAGAATGGGTGATGACATTTCTTCATTGAATCAAATCATCTATCATAGTATGTTTAGAAAATATAAATAAAACCTATGCATTCTTCTGACTGAATTACCTGAAGCTCAAATCTCTATTACTGATTGTTTGAGATGGCTGAATATCCTCTTTCATATTCAGTTCTCTATTACAGGCTGAATAACTGTCTACATATGCACTACAGACATACATACATACATACATACATACATATATATAATATATATATATATATATATATATATATATATATATATATATATATATATATAACAATATGTGTGTGTATACTTATATATATGTACAATGCAATAAAAACATCTTTAATTTTGGTGTTTTACATATGAACATCCTCTATTTAGAAATTCTCATTGAGGCTGAATAACTAGTGTGATGAAGAATGAAAGAATGAGTGATGACATTTCTTCATTGAATCAAATCATCTATCATAGTATGTTTAGAAAA